>JAWVGU010000029.1:0-451004 GCA_037039885.1 Miamiensis avidus
AACCCTCCCAACCCCAACCCCAACCCCAACCCCACCCCACCCCACCCCCAACCCCAACCCCAACCCACCAACCCCAACCCCAACCCCAACCCCAACCCCAACCCCAACCCCAACCCCAACCCCTTTCAAACCAAGTTGTATTAAATGTTAAATATATTTAACATAAATTTCAATTCATTTTATTCAATATAACATCTTAAAATATTTGATTTTTATTAAAATTATGATTTATTAAAACTATAATTATTATCTAAAATAAAAATCATGAAAATTGAAAGAATTAGAGTTTGTTAATAATAAGATTTTGAAATTTATTTTAATTTTATTTTTAATTAAATATAAAAAAAATTACTAATCTAATAACAGTAGTATAATATAAATAAGTAAATAAATAATTAAATATAAAAATGTATAATTTATAATTTAATTTAATAAATTTCAAAATTAATTAATTGATTTCATAAACTAATTATGTTATTCTTTGATGTCAGGACCATTACTTTAATATCTCATGCTTATAGGAGTTCTTGATCTTAATTGCTTTACTTTATCCATTACATTTTTATATTATTTTTATTATTAGATGTGATCGTTATTCGAAGCAACCGATCTATTATTAAGTAATTCCTATAAAACATTACTTTTCTATTCTTACTATTAATTATTAGAATTAGCACTTCCAATACCTTAATTATAATTTCCACCTTTTTAAGTAAATTATGATTGAGAAAATGAAGCTAGGTCATTTAGATCTAAATAATTTTTAGATTAAAACGAAGAATTTTCTTTGTTTTATTCTATAAAGTTCACAAATCCATTTGAAGCTATGTTAGAATTATTCAAGAAAGTTGAAAAATCAACACTGTGCCTGATATTGCTTTAACTTTTAACCATGTCTGAAACTGCATTTCTAGAGTTATTATGTGTGGGAAGATTTTGAATAGACTTGGAGCACTCACTTTGTTATTATTTTTTAATTTCTATTTTTTCTGTATAAATAGAAATGAGTTATATATCTAATAATATTTATAAAAAAATAATGGAAATATTAATAATACCCTTGGCCTTTAGTAATTTGTCTACTAAATATTTTATTTCGAATTTAAGAGCCTATTCTGATTCATCTTTTTTATCTTTTTCTTTTTTGGTTTCTTATTACAAAGTTTCATATTGCTTCTGCACATTTTTGAACTATGATTCTATCTGACCCTTTTCCTATCCTATTTGGTGATTGGCTGTATGGGCTTCTTCCAGTTAAATTTCAAGTTCTAAAATCTTTTGTTATAATTATTACTCAAATCCCCTACTTATACCATTACAACTACTATTATTAATATTGGAGTTATTATTAGAACCTTAATTAACTTTAGTAAGAGTTTTTTCTTCTTATGTCATATCATAAAATTAAGATTATCTGTTATTGTTGTTGTGCATAGAATGTTTTTTAATTCTTCTAAAGATGTCTGAGTATCTATTTAATTCATACTTGAGTTTCTGAAGTGACTATTTTTTTTAAACAATTGGTTTTGAGAACCTTTATAATAGTTTCCTTCTTATTATTGTTATCGTTCATCTTCTTCTGAGTGGTTTTAATTAAAAAAATGGTTATTATTTTGTTTTTGAAATTCCTATAAAGAACAATTCTGGCTTTCATAGTCATTGCTTATGTCTAATATATATTTTCAAATTAATTAAAAATTGTACACGTAAAATTTTATTTATTACCTTGACTTCTGTCCGATGAATCTGTAATGAGAATTTCAGAATTTTGGTGGGTGGACTAGTATTTCTTTCTATTTAGCGATTTTTGTTTATGAAATATCTTTCCAGGCTTCATTTTGTCAATACTTGCTGTAGTAAAGTTATCAAGGTTCGTTTGTTTGCTTTAAAATAAGTTATATAGATTTTTTTTTTCCACATGACTTGAAGATCCTTCCAGATTTCTTCCAGCGATCTGTTTAGAAATAATTGAAGATAATTGAAAATTAATCTCAAATATGATTTTAGCAATACCTAAACACTTTCACCTCCATCATTTTCGGTATCTACCGGATTTTATTGAGACATAAACTGCATAGAATTAGTTATTTACTAGTTTTGCTATTATTATTTTAACCCTTTTATTACACTTTCAAGTTGCTCGAGTTTTATTCCTTTTCTACTAGTAAATCTTTTAAATTCTTTTCATTTTCTGTTTTATTTGTCAATTATTCCCTTTTTAATTAAAAAATATAAAGTTATTATGAAAAAATGAATTTTAATGAAATTTACTAGGCTTTTTTAAGATTATTTTTCAATTTTTTCATATTCTCTTGTTAAGATTCCAATTCTTCATTAGATTTTCTAAAATTTGATAATTAGAATAGTTAAACAATATTTTTTTTATTTAAAATAATTACGCTTGCTTCTCTGCTTTTTCTTTCAATACCTTTACATTTTACTCATGAAGTAATTTCATATTTTTCATTTTAGTTTTGATGTTTGTATATTTAGCAGAAATGGAAGAAGCATTTTCCTCGATTTCATCTTTTTTCTTCTTTATTTCTACCAACTTTTTTAAAATTTTAATAAGTTATCAATATTAGATAAAATTAAGATACAACAATACCTCATTTTAAAATCTATCTTTTGATTCTTATAACTATGCCTTTAATTTAACTATAAACTACTCTTACTCATCATATTTTTGTCCATATTAACTTCTTTTAGTCATCTACTCAAATGATTTTTCCTAAAGTAATTTTTGTCAATTTAATGAAGAATTAAAGATTAAATATAAATTACTTCTTCATATTATTTTTTCAATTCTTCTACTTATTCTTCATAGTTTTGTTATATTTATATAACCTTTTTTTCATATTTTTGCTTGATTTTGTCATTATTTTACTTAAGTTCTTGCATTTTCAAATTAAGCTCATAGCTTTAAATATCATTTGTCTTCCTAATTTTAATAAAAATATAACCGTTATATTTATAATAAAATAATTGTATATTAGTATTATTACTAGTTATTTTCTTTTATTTCTTGTTTTTCCTATGTTAAATTTTTATTTATTTCAGTGAGAGCAGCTACCTAGGAATTTAATGAAATAATTTCTTGGTCTTTTGAATTTCTCAAATCTTTAATTTCGAGTTCTTTTTCTTGTAATAAAGATTCTTATAATTTAACCTTAAAATTAAAATGGTAAATAGAAATTGTGTTGTGCAGATTTATTTATTTAAATGAATTTATTACTTTTTGCTAAAATTCTAAAATAACTGACAATTGCTTTTACTTTTCATTAAAGACTTCTCCTCCATATTTTTCCAATATGGCTTACAATTCCTTTGCTTATTTATCCTTGAATAATGCGGAATAGAAATAAAAATCAATTGAATAACAAACAAAAAATATTATTTTTATTGGGGATTACTGAATTTTGAGAATTAGAAGAGAAATCATTCAGATTTTACAGGAATGTTTCATTCAATCTTTTGAAATTTACTTCTCTGTTTTTGCTTTCTTAAATTTGTAAATTCAATAATTGATTATTTTATTCTAAAATGGCTTTTTCCTTTTTCCATTTATTTTCTTGCTGTTTCATCTTTTTAATACAAATTTTCATTTTAAAAGTTATAAAATTTTTATATTTTAATGTATAAATGCTTTTAATACCTATTATTAAAGAAACTAATATTTTTCTTATACATCTTCCACTTTTTATCGTAATGCATATTTAACAGGCGAATCTGCCATCATTGATGACTAAAGAGATATGTCAAACCCTTTTTCCATTTAATTTTATTTTTCCCTTTTATTTATTTTTTTTTTTATTTTGTTCTCTATCTATTATTTTCCTTTTGAAAAAAAAAAACTATTTTTTTTTTAAAGAATTGGATTTAATTCAATTAATTAATTTTACTTGAATATTTGTTAAATTAACGAATAACTATAACTATGAAAAATAATTTTTGAATCAATCAGATATACCTCTACTTTAAAATTGCTAATAAACATTTTCGGATAGATTTCTGAAGCTTATTATTTTAATTTAATATTTAAAAAGATATTTTTTAATTTATATAAAAATTTTGATCGAATAAATATTTATATATGTGATAGAGTTTTATAATAAAGTTAGAAAAAGAAGACTATATAGATTGCTAATTATTACACATTAGGGAATTACTTTATTGTATTAAAGAAAATAAATTTCTAAATTATATATATTTAAGCAACTCTTATAACTTTATAACCATATTCCAAAAAAATAATATAAGGGAAGAATTATGTAATAATATCTTAATTCATTTTTCTAATTTTTCAAGCATTTTTTGATCATAAGTAATTCGTATATAATTTTATAAGTTTGCTGCTTTCTTTATTAATTAAAACTATAGGTCATCCATAAATATAAAAGGTTTTTTTTTTTATGTGAAATATTTATTAATAGCGGCTTGAGAAATAAAAAAAAGCACACCAATTAAATTAAAATGAGTATATATATGTATTTTAAATTTTATTTATGCTTCTGGATTTAAGCCTATTTTAATTAATTTAAGTATTACATTTATTTATTTGTACAAAGAGAGAGAAAATACTTAGATTGAAATAAATTAAAAAATAAAATAATATATTTTCAACACTTCATATTTATTCATTTGATAAAAAAATAAAATAGAAAAAAAGAAAAAAAAAAATTTTATGTATACATATAATTAGAGACAAATAAAATAAGAAGAGCATAAAAAAAAATTAAATAAATAAAAAAAGAAAAACTAAATGCAAAATACTTCCTTTAATTAAAGTCAATAGCAGCAAAAATTACCTCAAAATTATTCAATTTCATAGCAGTAACAGTAAACGTAATCAGCTGCACTCAATCATCATCATCTTTAATCACAGTAGTAATAATAGAAGCAACAGGAAAAATATATGCGAAACGCTTCATACGACAATAAACTAAGCCTTTACAATACCTAAACTTAGTCTGCAATCATTTAAAGAGATGCGAGTGCAGATCAAGTTTCCCTCACACAGGGCAGCCAGTCCAGCATTTCGCAACTCACCTCACAATTAACATATCCTCTGCAGCCCACGTCGAAATAGCAACAAATTTAGCCCGGCTAACAGTATCAGCGGTAATTGACTTCCTCTGATATTTATTTATAGGAAAAATATTTAAAGGGATCAAAAAAATGCAGGAAATTGAAAATATAAAAAACATATTTACCGATGTAAACACAATAAAGAGTGGATAGTAGCCCTTTTATTCAAAAGGATCCAGCTACATAAGCTCCACGCAAATATACGAAAGTTCCAGTCCCTTAAAGTAGAAAAAGATGGACTCATCTAGTGTATCTATATTAGAATCGCCTTCAAAAATAAACAATACGAGAGAATCCGGCGGCCAATCTCCGCAAATTTCAATAAAATAAATTTAGCAAGTAAATGTAAATTCTAAAAATAGCAATGGTAGTGGTAGTACTGTTAGTGGGGATCAGAACAACAATGGAAAAAGACTATCTTAAGATAATTTATAGGTAAATCTTTAGCAATTGCAATAAAATTAGCAACAGCAACAACAACAACAATAATAATAATAAAAATCATCTTTTAATAATCAGTATACATTGCAGCCAAGCACGTAGCAATCTTATAAGGAACTGCTTCTGGAGGTTGAAACGCTCAAAAAGTAGGTATCTATATTTTAGGCTTAAAGAACGGTAGACAAAGAAGAACTAGAATTCTGGAGGAAAAAGTGCTAAAACTTCTAAAAATACATTTCGAATTGCAAAACTAGTAACACTCCGACCAGCAGCAATTCAAACAACAACAACAGCAGCAGCACTGTTAACATGAATGGAAGCAGAACCACCTACCAAATAGGCAGCAAAAACAACTTGTTTCAGTCAGATGTAATTAGCATAACGAGTGAAAGCGAAATAACGAAGGATGACTACGAGGACAGGATGCAGTAAGAAATCGCCAAAATTAAAGAAGAAATGAAAATGCAAAAAGAAGAGTACAAGAAGAATCTTCAGGCTGAATTCCGGAAGGAATTGGAACAAAAGGAATAGGAAAATATAAATTTTTAGACGCAGATCGAGGCCCTGATTTCGTAAAACGAAAGTCTGGAAAAGCAAATGAAGCAAAAGGTCGAGGAACGCGAAGAAAATATCAGTCAAATTCAGGTCCAAAAGGAACAGATCGAAAAGCAAAGGGAAAAGCTTTAAAGACTTGAAAAAAAATTACTGAAAGATCTTCGCTGAAAACCTCGACCTCGTCTCAGAGTTTGTCGCCGCTGAAAAAGGTGTCGTTCAGCCAGCGTAACGAGATAAAAATTAATTTCGTGGAGAAGTACATCAAAGATCAGCAAATTTTGAATACTCCGTCGCCGAAAGAAGCCGGGCTAATCGACAAGTCTCTCACTGGAAGTAGCAAAAAAGGCGCCTCCTCTAAAGCCTCAGACAGTAAAAAGTCTCCTGAGGTCACTCCGAAGTCTTCTTACAGCAAATTCCAATCTTATTCCCAATAATTTTCTCCGCTGAAACCCAGAAATACCAATGATAATTAGTCCAAAATTTATAACTATGCGAACAGTTCATACCTCGGAAACAACGACAGCAAAAATAGCGAAAAACCTAAAAACTCAGTTTCTCAATCATATATGGACGGTTACAAATCTTCTTTAGATGATTAGCAAAACTAATAATCATAAAGTCAATAGTTCATAACGACCAGGGAACAAATTTATACCAATTTGCTCAACAAAAAGCCTTACTCTTCTTACAATAATAATAATAATGGTAATTCTGATAGTTATAATAGTCTGCTCAAATCAAATTCTCTAAATGTAAAAAGTAATAATGAGGAAAATAGCGGCATGATGAATAGCTCCGATCCCAAAAAATTATCCTCAGAAAGCAATAGCAATTATCATAGCAATTATGGCTAAAATAACAAATCCCATCGGTATTCTTTAACGCATTCGCAGTCGACCGATTTCATAGCTCTGCAGGAAAATGAAAAAAAAAATTAGTAGGAATAGGAGGAAGAAAAATAGTAGTAATAATTTAAATCGTCAGCGTAGTCGCAGTAGCAGCCGCAATCGCCTCAAATTTCGGCTTCCTCTTCTTCTCATTACAACCAAAGCAATAGCAACCATTTGAAAAAGTATGGACACAATAGAGTGCAATCCTATACTCAGAATTATGACTTGAAAACCAGTGGAAATTATTCCGGATACTAACCTAACTCCTCCTCCTCTACTTCCGGTATGAATGACAGCAAAAAAATGCTTCGGTAAAACAACTTTTACCAATCTTCTATCAACGGCTCCTACAGTGACAGAATTGATGCCATTTCTTCGATGTATGGAAAGCCTCAGTCTTCTACCCTTTTGAGCAATTCTTTTTACGGATCGTCGTATTAAGAATAGAAAAAAGAACCCAGTTACCAAAGTGCAAATAATTTAGATTCCAAGATAGAATAACAGTGAATGAAAGAATGAATGAAGGAATTAAAGAAATAATAGAAAAAAACCCATTTTTATAAAAACTTGGAATAAAAACAATAATGAAAAAAAAAGCTCGCTTCATGGCCAAACAATATCTATCATTCTGCTCATCCGCTTAACATTTATTATTATTAATATTCCTTAATTTAATTATATATCTTAACTTATTAATAATATCAATTTATTATTTACCTCTCATCTCAACCAAAATTCTGATTACTTTTTATAATACTAACCTGTAAGTAGTACTTTTTAATAATATTCTCCAATCATTATTAATATTATTATCAACATTTGATTTTTACAATTTTACTATATATCTACTATATTATCATGTATATGTATTTTAAATATTTTTTTTTTCTTTTTTTTTTTTCATTCATTATACTATTGCTTCTTTGATATTCACCTTATAAAATAAGAAGAATTTATTAAAAAAAAAATTGTATAATTTATAACATATATTTCAATAATTACGTCTATATTATCGCTATATATATATATTACTTCTTGATATATTAACTAAAAATTAAATAAAAACTAGAAAAATAAAAAATAAAAAAAATCTCAAATTTTTTAATGGGAGACAAAGAAGAAAGTTGCTTTTTTAATTCGATTTAAAAAATGTCTAAAAAAATGAAATAATTCTTATGTTGCAAAGAAGAAAATGATTCCCAATTTTCTGTCTTAAAAGAGAAGCAAATTCCCTATCAAATTGCTTTAAAATCTCCTAATCTCTACATATTGGGAGCGACAGAAAGTGGAATATGCGATATTCTAAAGTATGCAACAAATTATAGCCAAAATGATGATTTCATAATAAGTTAAGAAGGTACATATACTTTAATATTTATATAATAAAAATTTTACAATAAAAATGATTTTGTCTTTATAAAATATCAAAAATTAATGGGTTATAATTCTAAATTAGATTACTATGAGATAGAATAGCATATCAATCAACAGTAAACTGCTAAATTCAAATTATGGTGTTCGGATGAAGATTACCGATTAAATCATTCATAAATTATGGAAAACACTTTCAAAACCATTGATTGTTTTATCTTGGTTTTCTCTTTAGACAAGTTAAGTACCTTTGACGTAGTTAAATCTTATATAAGAAAAATTCAGAAAGAATCGTAATAAGGAGCTGTAGTGATAGTTGGTACGGAAGAAAAAAAAAAAACAATTCTAAAAAAGAGATAAACATAGAAAAATAAGTCATAGAAAACCAAATATCTAATTTGATAATCTCAAATTTCAACTATAAATACAGGGTAATAAAATTAAAAGAACACAAATAAACTGAAGAGTTAATATAAGAAAGCTGTATCATTTCCTATTAAAATGCAATGGATTTTCCAAAAATAATTAAAAGTTATGAATTTTTTACTTCTATTTCAAGCAAGGCCTCTTCTAATTAAAGCTAGTTTAAAGAAAATAAATTTTGAAAAAAATTATTATTAATAATTTAATGAGAACTTACTTAAACATTATTACTTAATTATATTATATAATATAATATTAATAACTATATATATATAAATGATAGTTCAGAAATGAATTTATTACTAATAAATTATCTAATTTATTTATATGTTTATTTATTTACTCCCACTTGAAAATAACTGTACAATAAAACAATTGTACTTTTTTTTGTAATTAATAAATTTCATAAATTAATTTTTATTACTACAATAATTTATATAATTTCTTTCCAAAAATAACAACATAGATTGTGTCTTAAGTATTCCGTAATAATTATAATAAAAAAAAAAATATTTCCGCCCCTCACAACACCGTGCCTGATGAAAAAACCCACTAACTCTTAGCAAAAATTTAAACGAATCTCATTTCCAGTAAGCCAATGTTAATTTGCAATTAATTAAATTTAAATTACTATCTCCTAATTCCTTAATATTATTTTTACTTCGGTTATTTATTTTAATTTGCAATAATTCATCTTTTTCTAAACATTTTTCACTAAAATTATTTACTTAAAATATAGTTTCAAGTAAGGAAAATTTCATTGTTACGAATTCGAAATTCAGTTAAGCACTTCAACAGCCAAAAATAGAAAAACAAAGCTTTCTTCCAGCTACAACGATACTTCCCAACAGCAAAAAGACATAAAATAATGTTAATACTAAAGAAAAGGGCCAATTTTGTATTGACCAAAGTGCCTAATAAGCCATGATTTTATATGCATAACCGAGTCCTTTTGCAATACAACACAAAAATAATTTAAGGTACAATAGTTCTCAGAGTCCAGTGCATAAAAATTAATCAATTCAACTGCCACATGTACTTGAAATTGGAAATAAATAATATTTCATTTTTAATTTTTTTTAATTGTATTTTTTTTATATGTTTTCAAGTTGGCGACAAAGGCCTATGTTAGTCCAAAATCGTACAAAAACAATAAGGATAATCTCATATAGTAGCAATAGATTTATTAGATAGCAGAACTACAAAACGTTCCGCCATAATATAGACTGGCTCCGAATACTTAAATTCCAGTTTTAAATCCGATGCAACAAGTAACAATTACACAATCGCAGCTCTTTTAACCTGAATTGCAACCCATAGAGTAAACTCTACAATAAAAAGACATAAACAAAAACTATTCAATGATGATGATTATGTCAAAGCCCATTTCAGTAGGAAGTAATGTCAAAAAAAACAAATCTAGAAATAAAGGATCATTCCTTGACGAATAATTGAAAGTAAAATTTGCAAAATTCAAAAATAAAAAGATGAAAATTCTTTTTTTAACCGTAATTTAGGATTAATTTTTTTTTTTTCTTCTAAAATAACCAGTTTTATGTGGGACCTGGGAACAACTCCTAAATTATAAGAAAAGTCATGAGAAAAAGAGTACAGTGGCAGGAAACGAAGGATAATTCGACGATGTTTGTTAATTTCAAAGTAATTAAACTATTTACAGTTTTACATTGAATCAAAAGTATTGTTAAGTTAATGAATGTATTTATTTATTTATTTATTTATTTTGCAGTGGCAGTAAGGGTGCAGAGGGTATAGGTATGATCGACTAATAGATTCGTAATAATACAGACAGGCGGTAAATCACTTTGAGTTTCACCAGCAGCTTTCAAATAAGGAATTTTTGTTGAGAAATCTAATCACATATTGCGAACAGAACAATGAAAAGGTGTTTGAAATAACACCACTGACGTTTATATTCAACTTGAAGGAGGAAAACGCGGAGGCGTACTTGACGAAGTTCCTGAAAATTTTCGAGTAAAATTTGCCGAAAAACAAGAAAAAATTCTTCGAAACGAAAACGCTGATAGAAACGAAGAGGAAACTGAAGCAGGCTATGTGTGCGAATCAGGTGGACAAAATTCCTTCGTGCTACAAAAAATTCAAATTTCAAAAGGTTTTGCACTCTTCCGACAAGGACAGCAGTCCGTATCTCTGGCTGTTGAAGCCCACGTTTCTGAACAGGGGCAGGGGTATCCATATATTTAACTGTCTTCAAGACTTCGAAAAACTCATTTTAGAATATTACAACGGCGTCGAAGAAAAACCGGAAGGATCCAAGCCTGAAGACCTCCAAAACCAGAAAATTAATTTCGTAAAAATCAACAGAGATAGCAATATCATTAAAATCCACAGTGAAATGATGAATTCCTCCATGATCAAGGTCAAAAAGCAGTTCAACCAGTCTGTCTGTGGCAATTCTTCGTATAGCAAAACGCAAAAGGAGCTGAAATCTCTTGCTGCGCCTGCTGACGAAACAGTGAAATAACCTCACAGTCGAATCGTTTCGCAGACTGAACTCAGCAACAATAATGAAAGCGTTTCTTAAAGCAATAAGAATTTGCTAGAAAGTAATAATATCAACTAAGTTTAACCAAGCAGTGGTAACTCTAATTCGACAACTGATAGTTAAAAAATTAGGAAAAGGGTAATATTGCCGATATAGAAACGCAGAGATCAAGGACGGTTGTGACTGCAAACAACGACAAAAAAAAAAATAAGAAGACAACAAATCACAAGAAACTAATTCTTCCAGCAATTAGGATAATACTCCAACTGACATTTCATCTAAAAAATCCTCTACTGTCAAAGAAAATGAAACTTCAAATGAAATAAATTAAATCGTTTACAACGAAAAGGAATAATATCACATAAAAAGATTGTCAATGAAAAGCTAGAATATTGCCAAGCCGAAATACTATAACTATAACAATCGTGTCCTCAATTCTTATAAACCGAAGGAATTCAATGGCAATAACTACATAAAGAACAACTTTTAAGGCCCGGTTACCATCAGATCCTTCGAGTTCGTGGTGTAAAAGTACATTGAAAGACCTCTTCTGGTAAAAAGAAGGAAGTTTGACATAAGAGTTTGGGTTTTAATTACCCACGAATTGCAGTGCTATTTCTTTAAGTAATTTAAAAAAATATTAGTTTTCATTTATTTTATTGTTTTTCATTTATAGAGAAGGCTATATTCGAATGTCGAGTGAAGAATATAGTTGTAACAACAGCTCGATTTAAAATTAGTATATACATCTTACGAACAACGCGATCTAAAAAAACAGCGACAAGTACGGAATGGAGGAGGATGGAAACTAACTTTCCTTCAAAGAGTTTGAAAGAATCATAAGAGATGTGGAGTTGAAAACCGAGTTTAGTATGAGTACTCTCTATAAATAAATGCTTTCCTATACCTGGATCAGTCTGCAAGCAGTCAAAAGAAAATTAAACCCCAACAATAGAAAATTTACTTTCGAAATATTCGGCTATGACTACATCGTCGATGACAATTTCAAGCCGTGGCTCATTGAAGTGAACACAAATCCTTGTAAATTAACTAATTCTATTAGTTTTTTAATTTATTGATTTGTTTATTATATTGCTAGGTCTTGATGAATCCTCCAAATTATTGCAACAACTTTTACCCCGAATGTTAGATGATGCCTTCAAACTATCTTTGGATTAAATATTTTGAATTGTGGAAAATAAGTGGCAAAAAACGCAACTACTTCTGCCGAAATTGAAAATCTAAGGTAAGTAAATAAAAGCCCAATTAATGTAGAATTAAAACCATAACAATAGCAACCGTCATAAAAAGAATAACAAATTAATTAACAGGTACCTGCAGATAAACAAACTTTATTATCACAAAAAAGAGAAAATAATGAAACCAAAGACTAACTTTTACATGTTTAGAATAATGAGGTAAATATTTATATATTAAAATTTAATAATCAGAATATGAAAAAATATGTTTTTTAACACATTTTAGATCAATAATACAAATGAGTAATAAAAATAAACTATTTAATAAGAACCTATATAGCATATTTTTCCTATTGATGGATATGAGGATGAAAAAAATCTCTGGTAAACTTAATATTTATTTAAATTATTAATTATTTTTTTTTATTTTCTATAAATTAGGGAATTTTTAGGGTCTTTACAATGAAAATATGATAATTCTTTTAATTTAGTATGTTTACTTACCTAAATATTTTTTCTGAAGAATTTAATAATAAATATTTTATATTTTAATATTTTAATATTTTTTATAAATAACTATTAAATTTTAAAAAAAAATTTTTCTTTATATTAATTAAATTGATATAAACTGCATAACTGTATAATAAGTATATATAAATATGATTTAGATTTTTTTAATTTCTTTGTTATTTATAAAAAAGAATTTCTTCTTGAAATTGGTTGACTGAAAAACTGAATAAATGAATTAATAATGATAGTAGTATTAAGAAATTCTTATATCATACGATACGTGTGTATTTTATATAAATATTCGCATGTATACAATAATTATTTATTTAATTTAATAATATTAATTTTTTTAGTTTAGTTTATAATAATATTTACTTATTAATAAATATAAAACAACATAATAAATTCTTAAAACAAAAAAAAAGAAAGAAAATACATAAATTAATTAAAAAAAATTTTATTTTCCAAGTTTCTATAAAGCCCACCCCTATAAATTTTTTTGAATCAAAATTAAAAATGAGTTAAAAATCCAAAATTAGATAAACGACAACGAAACTATTCGTTGATGCCTTAAAAGAAGGATAAGAAATAAGCGACCAATCAGTAGCGTAAGACATAGGTTCTCAAATCGAAGATGGAGTATTCGAATTACTTCAAACCGACAACTCCAAACAGTACAGAGACAAAATTAACTTCTTAAAAATGAGACTTAAAGGGCCCCGAAATGCCAACGCAAGACTTTGTTTAGCGAAAAAATTAATTTCTCCCCAACAATTTGCAAATTTGCCTTAAAATGACTTTAACGACACTTTTTTCAATTCAAAGTTAGAAAGTAGCTCATCAGAAGTCAAACAAGTAGTAGAAAACACCAGTTAAGTGGTCCCCCCTTTCGCTTAAAATAATAAATTTCAACCTCCTAAAAATGCCCCTCCTCCTCGTACTTTCTAACCACCCAGACCGGGAGCTCCGAGCAGGCCTTTCCCCGCAAATCCTAATTAAGGAAAACCTAAAATTCCTGGACAAGTTCCTATTAGCTAACCTGTTAATTAGCAATAATCGGAATAATAACAAGAACAACAACAACAAGTTGCGTAAAATATTGACTAATCGAATGAAAACTCCAATTCTGTTTAGTAAAATTAAGAAATAAACAACAAAAGCAATGACTAATAATAATAGAAACCATAATAGCAAATGAAGAGTAATAATGTAGTTATAGATGAAGTTTCACCAGTTAAGCCAAATTAAGAAAACAATAATGTTTAACATGATATTTAAACAGGACCCAATATTTTATCTCCGCCCAGACAAGGTAATCTTCCTAAAAAACCTGATTAGAAGTCTCATAATCCTTTCGGCCAAGACAAAATGCCTCCGGCCTAATAATAATAATTTTAATTGTAATAAAATGTCCAAACTAACAAAAATGTAAAAAAATAAGAAAATGCAAACAATAAGGAAAAGCAATAATAATAAGAAGACGAATAAGAGTATAATGATGATGAGGAAGAAGACACATAATCAGTAATTGATGAAATGCACAAAGAATTAAAAGAGTTTGACAGGGTAAAACATGAATTTCACCAACACACGACTAGTTCTTCAAATAAGACATAACAAAAATAATAGCCTTCTTAGGGAGGAGTATAAACTAATAACAATGCGAACAAACAACCATAGTAAACTCTAGCTATGGATGATGATGAAAACGAAAATGAAAATGAAAACGAAAATGAAAACGAAAACTATTAAGATGCATAAGAAGAAGAAGAAAACTACGATGACCAAGAAGAAGATTAAGGGGAAGTTGATGACAAATAATTAGAAGAAAAACAATAAGAAATTGAAGATCAAGATTAAGACTAAGATTAAGAATAAGAGTCAGGAGAAGGTGAAACCAATAAACACTCCTCTTTTGAATGTATTGGACAGTAATTGCACCATGCTTAATCTCATCAGTCTGATCAGCCTTAATAAATACAAAACCAGCAGTTTATTATCCCCAATTCTCCCAATAAAGAACAGCAAGCTTATGCTTCTGCTCACTCGCAACAATAAAAAGTTGAATTGAAGAATTAAGAATAATTATTACTTTAACAAGAAGAACAGGAAGTAGAAGAAGAAGAAGTTGAACAAGAAGAAGAAGAAGAATAAAATTAGGAATTCTAAAATTATTCATAAAACCAACAAATGGAACCGCAATAGTAGATTTTGTAAACTGATTTTGATCAGGGAGGCTCAGAATATCCCAAAGAAAATATCTAAAATGCGTCTCTAAACCATAGATAAGAAACAGGAAACTTCCTCGATACATAAGAAATGCAATCTAGACCGATAGTCAATATATAAGAATAGCAATAACAATAACAGCAATAGCAATAATAATAATAAGGAAATAATAGTTCTCAAAACTAAATTATAAGTTAACAATTATCAAATGAAATTTTGCAAAAAAGTGAAAAACATGAATCCATTCTCCAACAACTTCAAACTCAAATATCTCAACTTCAGGTGTCCTCGAAATTGCAAGAAGAAAAGACAAAAGAATGTGAAAGAAATACAAAATCGCAAATTGATAACTTGGCTTACTAAGTAGAGTAGTTATAAAAATCTAGTTTACTTCTGTCGAAACAAAACCAATAGTACGAAGAGCAGTAAAGAGAAGCCTCTTAGCAACTATCTTCTTACAAACAAAAGGTGCAGTCTCTGGAAACCCTTACCGCACAGCTGAATCGACAAGTGAAGGGCTGTGAAGAACAGCAACAAAAAATGCTTGATTCTCCTGCGAAATCAGCCAGCTCAAGAGTGTCGAATCAGCTCCAATTCTCTGAAGATCAATCGCTGTCCCACGAAATTAAATAACTGAAATTTACTGTAAAGGAAAAAGACTCTCTCATCTAGCAATTGATGGCGAAAATGTCACAACTCGAAGAAGAAAACGACAGACTGAATTCTTCCATTATGTTGTCGACGCCGAAAAATCTGGATCATTTCAACGATGAAGACTCTTCCATTTCTGCGATCAACCCGTTCACCTCAATGTAAAAAAACAAGGATGCTTCTTCGCAGAGGTAGCAATAGCAATAATAATAACAAGACTTTAACTCCGCTGTGCAAAAATAGACCTAATAATAGCAATAATCTTCAAGAAGAACTAATACCCAGACCGACTTCTCCCAACAGAAAGCGGCCAATCAAAGCAAATAATAGGCGCACACGACCAAACACCAACAAGAAATTAATAATTAAGAATTCATTAATTCCTGTTTTGGAGAAAACGTTGACAGTGGCTCTTATTAAAACATTTCTCCGAAATAGCCGTAAATGAAAAAGTAATAATAGTAGCAACAATAGTAATAGCCTTTTCAATAGCAATAATAGAAAAATTAACAGTTACCATAATAATCGTAGCAACCTCCCACCCAATAACTTTAAAGAATGAACAGTTAGACAAGTGTTACTTCTCAATCAACTACGGGGGGCAAGAAAAGAAGATTAAGAAATACTAACGCGAACATGTTTGATTGATTTTAATTCTAAAAAAAATAAATAAATAATAGTTGTAATTTCAATAATTTTATATATTTAAATTAAAACTACTTAAATTTTATACAAAAATTGTATATGTTTTTTGAATCACACCCTTATTATTATAATTTTAAATTATTTTCATCATTAATTAAAATTATGCAGTAATTTTATTTCTATTTCAATATATATACTAAGTTCTTGTATAAACATACTTGAAATTACCTGTATTAGAAACTAACACTAATTAAAGTAAACATTCTGTAAAAATATACTAAATTGAATTGAGAAACCAAAAAGTTTGCTTTTTATTGTAATAAAAAAAATGAGTAAAGCAGAAGAAGAATAGGAAGTACAGAATACAGAAATTAATCTATAAAATGATTCTATATAAAACGAAATCATGGCAGTGTTGGAAACTATTAATAAATAAACTAAAAGTAAAATTAATGTAGAAACTTAAAAATATACAAGTAAATTAAAAGAAATGGGTAAAAAGAATATTAAGAAAAATATATTAGTAATTTCGTCTTCTAATTTTATATAATAAATATTAGGCCGTAGAATAGAAGAATTAGAAATGCAAATTAATTAGTATTTAGAATAAGATGCAGATAATATTTCGATGGGGATTTAATCTGCTATGAACTCTCCAAAAAAATGTTATCTTAATTGAAACAACTGATCTGTGTTAAGAAATAATAAAAATAATTTTGTTGCCATTTGAGATAAAATTAAATTAATCAAATAATTTAAATTCAAATTTTAGAATTAATGAAACTTATACAGAATTGAGATTTGAGTTTTATAATTAATATAGGCTTAAAAGACTAACTTTTATAAATTAATAAATAAATATATTTTATAAATTTTTAAATATATAATGTTAATAGTAAACTATTATTTTATTTTATTATATTTTAAATAATATAAAAACAAATTTTTATCAAATATTTAGGTAAATACAAATTATATACATTATATTCCATTTTTTAAATATAAAAAATTATAAAGAAGTTTTTCAATTATCATATCAATCAAAGTTTAAGGATTGGAAAATTTGTGTAGAAAAATTTGATCATGTGATTTTAAATATTTTAAATTATTTCCATTGATAACTTCTTAAAAATAATTAATTATTACGATTTTAATAAATATTAAATTAAAAATAAAACATCAAAACAAATAAACATCCAAAGTAGTTAAATTCAAAAAATTTATCACATTCAAAAGAATAATATTATAGAAACTAAATAAAAATGAATAGAATGACCACTGGGTAAGCATTTATATATACAGACCAATGCAGTATACATTATCTTAAATAAAATTTATTTAAAAAAGAATGAGAGGGGGAATGCAAACAGGATATAAAATCCCCCAATCAAGATTACAATCAGGAATGGTTATGGTAAGATGATTTCAAAAAAAGAAATAATATCACTAATAAAAATTAAGTAATTTAACAATCTATATTTATTAACTTTTAATGCAGGACGCCCAATTTACAGGACTTTCTAAAAAGTGAATATTAACAATAGACCTGTAACCAAAGACGGAGTCAGTGGTATCCCAACTTTATAGGTTTAAGATAATAGAACCGTAGTTGACAGATCTTATGTCATTTAATAACTGAGAGAAAAGCTTACGAATATTTGCGATGAAATTGATAATTTTAAAAAGAAAATCGAAAATATGTCTAAGGACAACACTCTTTACCAAAATTTAGATAAAAAGTAAGATTTTAGTTTAAAAATAAAGAAAAAATAAAAATGTTTTTCTAAATTTATTTTCCAACTTTATAGATATGAAGATCTTACAAAAGAAGTTAGAGAATTGGAAGGAAAACTCGCGGATTATAATTTGTCTTTTGATAAATAAAGAGCAGGAACCAGTCCAGAAGAAATAAGAAATATGTTTGAACACATCAAAGTAATAAAACTATTGATTTATTTAATTATATATATACTTGAATAATTGAATAAAGTGAGAATAACAATTTTATTTTTAAATTTTAGATGCAAAATGACAGATGGAGATCACAATTAGATGAGATTTTCATTGAAAGAAAGAGTCAAGAAGAACAAATATAAGCCATAGAATAGTAGTTGACAGAATTAAATGAAGTAATTGCCTTTTCTAACTTGTTTATATTTTAAATCATTATAAATAATTTAAATTTGTTAATATTTCATAGATAGCAGAATCAAAAATCAATGAACTACTTCCTGAATAAAAAAGTGAATACGAAAGTTTAATTAACGAAAACAAATAACTCGGATTGCAAATTAATAACTCGAGACAAGAATTGGAAGATATAAACCAAAAGTTGGTCTATTGTGAAAATAAATTAAGAGTAATAAATAATTAGCAGCAGCATTATCTTTTTTATGTGATTTCTTTAAATAATAAACTATTAATTTTTTAGATGGACTCACACAAATTAAAAGGATAATTGTTAAGAGAGCAAATCACAGAATTTGAATAAAAGAAAAATGATTTAGAACTATAATTAAATGAGGTACAGATAAATAAATTTATATAAAGTGAAGACTATTCATTAATGTCTTTTTAATTTTTTAACTAGGCCAACCTACCCTTCGATCAAGCCAGAGATAGATTATTAGCCAGAATCAAAGAAGATAACATTTATATTTAAAACACTGAAAAAAGAGTAAGAGAAATCAAGAAAAATATTGACAACTACGAAAAAAAATTGAGAGAAATTGGAAAGGAAGAAAACAATGGATAATCAGCAGAAGAACAAAAGAAAAAATACGAGGCCATTTTCGAAAAAGATAAAGAATTTAATGAATTTTTCGACAATTACGGTAAGGCCAGAAGTGAAGACTTAGAGAAACTGCATACAATCGAATAAAATATTGTCGAATTACTTCAAGAATCTTCCAAATATCTAAGTGCTGCCGGGGCCTTACCTTCTGCTTCGGAGTATACTAATTTGAAAAAAGAATTAGGATTTAAAGTAAATAAATGGCTTTTCTTTATTATTTTATAATAATAATAATGTTTTTGTATTTAAAAATAAGGAAAATTAAAATGAAGTCAGCAGCGAAACTTTAGTCAGAATGCAATAAGAATACAAACTCAGATAAGAAGATGTTTAGAAATTGTAAGATGCTGAGGAAAGAGTGGATAGGGTATTTTTGAATAATAATTTTTAGTTTGCATGGTTATTCTAAATCTTTCTTTTTTAAGGAAATGAACAATTTGAAAGAAAAAATGACAACCATGAAAGATGAAATATCTACCAAGTATGACAAAGCTGATTCCATTAAAAATGAATTAGAATCTAAGAGAAAAAGTCTCATTAAAGATAGAGATGATTTGAAATATAAAAAAACAGAAATATTGGAAGAAGTAATTATTTTTGAATTTTTCTGTATTTATCATTTACACTAATAATATATTTAAAATTTTTTAGATTAAAAAAGTGAAATTCGATCACGATGTAAAAGAGAAAAAGATGACAATGAACGAAGTAAAAATATTATAATTTTCTGTTATTTAGTTATTTTATATAATTATACAATTTAGATGTACTCATAATTTACAGAAGCAGAAAATAAAGCTATTTAACTCGAAAAAGATATCGAAAACCTCAAATCTTTCATTTTAACCAAAGCAAAGGATATGGATTATCAAGCCTTATCCGAAGAGTGCAAAATTATGGCCGACGAACTTAATAAGCAAATTATAAAAAACATTTGAAAATGAATTAGTTTAATAATTATAAATATTATATCATTATTATAGATTAAAAAATAAATAAATAATTACAATTTTTATTGATTATCTTAGAAATAAAGATGGTTATAAAGTTATAAATTATATTAATTTATCAAAAAAAAAAAAAAACCTCAAATTTTTTAAATACACAAATTTTTTATTTCCCTTCACTATCCTATCTCTTGTAGTTCATTTACAAAATATATTAAAATAGACTTGAGTATGACATTTATAAATATACAAATATATACTAGAGTCCTGTAAAAATGAAGGGTTTTGTTTTGTACTAAACTATTATCTATGTACATGAAATCTGAAAACCCGTTTATGGGAACAATAAATATCCAAAACAAATCGTAAAATATGGTCAAAATAAGTCCTATAAACACTGCCTGCAGTTATTACTTTGTCGGGTTTTCATTTTTTCTAAACATAATAAAAATGAAAAACAACACAATAGACATATCTTGCATCCCCTACCTTTCCCAATTGATTATGCAACTCAAAAGTGTAATTGCAATTCCCAAATTTTTAGAAATGTATATTTGCTTAAGGACTTTTTCCTCATCCTAATATGGCTGTTGTTGTTATTATTATTATTTATTTGTGCTAAATCTGCTTAAATTTATATCCAAATTGCTGCTATTTTGATTTTAACTTTGCCGAATAAATCTTTAACTTTATTCACTCTGGTTTATACTAAACCTATTATCTGCCAGATTAAACCTACTTTCATTCATTTGGTTTTAGTTTAGGATTTAGAAGAATTCATTATTATTATTATTAATATCCTATTGCGGCTGCGAGTCTAAAATTAGGTTCAAATTTTGGACCAAAGAATAAATCTCTTTTAAGTCTTGCTAAATTTGCATAATGCTTTGATCTTGCGCAGATACTTCTTTGTTCCAACTATCCAATGCGTCCGAATAGTACTGGGCTTTGGAGTAAATAAATTATACGTTGCACTTCAAAAATATGTTTAGTTATTCGCCCTTTTTGTTGTACAAAAAAGTGGAAACGAGTTGCTTCTTCTGGTTGGAGTACTACTTCAGGGGCAGATAAATGTTACCCTCAGCATTTTGCACGTCAAACAAATAGGGAGAATTGACTTGTCCGTCCATTAAATATATATTGATATTTTGGTCGATTCGACTAACGGTAAGAGAAAAAATTTGCTGCAAATAGGCCTGCTTCTTTGCGTCATTTATCAAATGGAGCGGAAGTATCTAGGACTGCTAGCCTTCTACGATTTTTAAATCTCCGAAGTTGAAGGTTTTTGACTGTTCTTGATTGCCTTCAAAGTCTATCACCAAAAAGTATTTCCCCTGTTGTCCACTTTCAAATTAAACTCCTGATTGTCAATGACATACAAATCGAGAAGTTCAATTGTGAGAAAATTATGCTGCTGTTGCTGCTTTATTTTCTTGCTTTTCTTGCTTTGCTATTCCGTGAATAAACTTTCATTGTATTTATTTTCTAATTCGTCCCTCTCATCCTTTAAAGCTGTTTAGATGGACAGGGCGTCCTGAATCTTTTGAGTTAATGTCATTTCTGCTAAAAAATAAACTCTTATGAACTCATATATGTTAGAGCAGTTGTCTTGCGTTTTTTCCATTTTGTCAAAAAAAACTCAGCAATTTTTCTATCGAAAGTCTTTTAACTCAGAAAATCTAAATATCGAGCGAATTAATCAAAATAAAAGTATTCTGTGCTCGGACTAAACATTTGAAAAGCTCCTTTAAATTGTTATTCAAAACCTTTTCTTGTTTTTTCCATTCCTCCTCTTTCCTATAGTTAACTAATTTTAATTTTTTTCTTTTATAATTATTATACTATACTATATTATATTATATTATTTATTTATAGTAATTACTTTATATTGTAAAAATATTCTACGGCTAATTATTAGTAATAAACTTTATATAAACTTAAAATATGTAAGCTTTGTGAATTTGTAATTAGTATTATTCTAGATAAAAATATTTATATTTAAATGATAAAATAATTATAACTATTTGTTTTAAAATTAATTTTCTATTAATGCTATAACCAAATTGAAAGTTCTTGTCTATCCAACTTAATACAATAGTAGTAAAAATAACACCATATATATAGTTTAAAAAAATATTTTTAATTAATATATACATACTCATTTAAATACTTTTTATAATAGTAGTAATTCATTTTTTTTTAGAGTTAGTAGTTCCCATTTTCTGTCTGATGCAAATTTATATAAGAAAAAGAACAGTTTAGGATACTTGAGGTTAAAATATTAAAATATGTCGCTTGTATTTTAACCAATTAAAGCCTTTACTTCTTATCCCAGCTCATGGTAATGACTCTTTTTGTTTCTAATAACTCTTACCAAATCTCGGATTGACTGGAAATCATATTTTCTGTGCCCGCTTACTTCTTGCAAAAATTCTTTTTCCAAAATCTAATTCCACCCTTTGCCTTCTAATACTTTCTCTTTCCGCCCTTCATTTTCTAATTCTTGCACAATAGTTACTTATTTTTTTTATATATTTTATCAGGAACCCCATTATTATTGAATTTTTAATTTTTTTCTACAAAATATTAATTTTAATATTCCTGCATTTCATATAAAAAAATAATTCAGTAGTACCTTCTGTCTCTAAAAAATCGCTAAATTCTTAAATAAACAGCATTTTTATATCAGAGCTCCAAAAATAGGGATGTTCACTAACTTGTAACATAAAAATGTAGTGATTCTTTTAATCGATCATTTTTTATATTAGATCTATAAATGCCATATCCTACGGACATTGACTCAGATCATAATTATTATCAATAATATTTTATTCTCTAATATTTCTAATTTTCATAATAAAGTAAATTCAATATAAATTTTTATTTAAATCAATCTAATTTATTACTAATTTCCAAAAGGGTGCACCCCCCTTGAAATGGTATATGCAAATATGCATCCTAAGGAAAATATATCTGTATATTGTGTCACTCTACTACTATTTATTAACTAGGCACTTCTCCATCCCCAACTACCTACATCATTCGTATGTGGTTAAGAAAACTATACATCTTTTGATATACCAAAATCTGCCAGCTTAAATATTCCCTAACTGTTTATTAATATGTTATCCGGTTTTATATCTCTGTGAATAATTTTGTTTTGGTGCAAAAATTAAACTCCATCAATGCTTTTCAATTATAAATTTAATAAAACCTTTGCTGAATGAATTGTTATTAAATTGAAATTCATTTTTATTACCAGTCTTAAAATATTTATTGATAGAATTTTTGAGAAAATTTTAGCTTTTATTTACTTTTGGCTAAATTTTTCATTCCAATTGTTTCTTCCTTTTCATTTTTTCCATAATTTATAACATCATTCAAAGTAGCAGTACATTATTCTAAAACTATATCAATGCAATTTTTTTTTTTCTATAAAAGTAGTGCTTTATTATATTCTTATGCTCTAGTTTTAGCAAAATTTCCAACTCTCGTGCAGCACACTTTACCAAAATAAAATTAATTTAAATCAAATCAAATCAAATGCATTTATAATTTTTATCAGGTATTATTTTAAATACCTATTAGTTAATATTTTATATTCTTTTAACAGCGACAGGCTTATTTTAAAATGTACCCTCATACACTATGGTTCCTTTATTTCCGTATCCTAACACAACCTCCTTATTAATTACTAAATCTGAGGTAAAGTCAAAATTCGATTTCTAGGGATTAATTCCATTATAACTTTCTTCAGATTATGATAAATTGTTAATATCTTCTTATTTATTAGTTCCATTTTACTACTACTATTATTGTTTATTTTCTTCACTATTTTATTATTTTTTAGTATCACTTCTTTTTAGTAACTATGGTACATTAAACACCAACAAAATTATAAGCAATACAATAGTGAAAAATGTTTAAATATGATTTAGTTAGTTAACTGTGGGTTTAAATTAAGTAGGGTGAGGTATTACTGACTCACTCGTTTATAAATCCAAATCTAAATAATCATCATCTTCTAAATCGATGGTTTTATTGTTGGAAGTATCTTCTATAAACTTTTGCTAATTTTTAATTTTTCTCACTTTTACAATACACTATATATTTTAAAATTGAATTGAATTGAATTTATATATTTCTTACATAACAAAAATTTAAAATTAATAAAATATTACTTGTGCGATGGAATTCAAATAATCATAATCTTTGTACCTTTAAATGTAAGAGTTACTGCATCTGCTGCTGTTTGGATTTTACGACAGAATGCAGTCTATTTTCATTTTTTCTAAAGGATATCTTATACACATTGGGAATTTGATATCATGAGTATTTTTCTTTTAATAAGGCATTAACGATTTTGCATATGTTTCATTACCTTATAATGTATACGATATATCATCCTAGAAAAAAAAAAATAAACATAAATATAGAACAACTTAAATATAGGACATTTTTTACTTGAAAAGAATTGTCATGAAAAATTCGCCTCTTTACTATAGTTTTTTTATTTCGAAATTGGTATATATTAATTATCTCACTTTCAGTTTGCCATGTGAGTATCGACTTATTATTATTAACATCAACTATTTTTAGTTAATTATCATCTCTTTTATAAATTTTATATCTGTGAATATCAAACTATTAATCCTCATTTTCTTCATCATCTTCATCAAAAATAGATCCTTTTTCTTATTAATCCTTCTTATCACTTGATTAAAAAATGAATCAATACTTTTAAATTCAACATCAGTCGAAATCATTTTCCATTTTTCAGTTCTTGTATAATAGTCGATTTGCTTTATTATTTTTTGGTCTACAATTAGAACTTAACTAAAATTACAACGGAAATTGAGATATTATATTATTTTAAATATAATATATAGTAAATACGCATTTTCTTCATTTATATTATAGAAATTCGACAATTCCTCCAAATCATGCAATTATCCATTTGTCATATCTATTATAAACCTTCTTATTCTATTCGTAACCAAGTACTTTCTTGTTTAGGAATTGAAAGGGCATATTTTTAAAAGATCTTCTATTTCTCCCCTCTGAATTTTCTTCAATTTAGTAAAAAAAATTATTAAAAAATAAAATATCGAGTGTAACTTAAATTTACCATCACTTCCTAGTTAGATAAAAAAAGAAAATCTCCATCCTAAAAAAAAATATTTTTTTATTGTTGAAAAATTGCACAGTATTTGATAAAAAAATAAAGTATAAAAACACTTTTTTTACTAGTAGAGGTATAAATAAATCCTATATTTCATATTGTTATGAGATTTCCTCCATTAAATGTTTATCAGTATTGTTGCTATCAAAAAACTTGCTTCCTACTAAATATCTTATTCTCCGAATTCAAACAAACTGGTTCCGATATCTGCCCTCCATACCACCTCTTTTTTACCAGAATCGTAAAAATATAACATACCATCATTGGTAGAGATCTTATTTTAGTAAAATAATAAATAAAAATTGAATATACATGTATTATTTTATTATAGAAATGTCAATTTTTTACAATAAATGATTTTTATAAATTAGCAACAATATCCTTTATAATTTAATTCTGCTATTGTTTCTAATTTTCCTGTTTTTCTTCATTTTAAAATCCATTTTAATATTCCTCAGCATTATTTAGCCCGTCAATTGTCTTTTTTTCTTCAAGCTGATCGAGATCAAGCGATATTTTCGATTAATGAGTTAAAATAATAAGCCAAAAAAGAAGAATTATGAATATTTGTTTTATTATTTTCATAGTTATGGTTTTTTTATTAGCTTTTAATAGTTTTTATTTATTAAAATTAACACATACGTGATAATATTTAATATAATCAACATAAATGTGTTGTTAATCTAGAAACTAACAAATATGTATAAAGCTAATAATTACACTGACCAAACTTAGTTAACAATTAAATGATAAATGAACTTTATATTTTTGTTATTATTTTTTTAAAATTATGTTTAAAAAATTAAATTTCGTTGTCTATCAAAAATTATATTTTGGTATTTTCCCATTTTTAATTATAATTTTTATATAAGTTTAAAGGAATCATTAGTTATCTTACAGAATTTCGCAGAATTTCCACACGTAAATTATTATTATAATTAATTATTCGTATAAATACTTCAGAAATAAATAGTAAGAAGTAGTTAGGTAATCCTTTAAAATACATAAAAATAAAATTAAAATACAATTGCAAATACAAATACAAATGAAATTGAAAAGAAAAAAGAAAGAAAGAAATTTTAAAATATTATTTTTTTTATTAAGATAAAAAATAAATTAAAGTCTTAATAAAAAGCCTCAAAAAATATTTTATTTTAATAAAAATTGGTATATATATGAATATTTAATATTCAGTGACTATTATTATTATTTTATTTAAATTTCAAAAGATGCCATTAAGTTTTGTTTCTCAGTTTTCAATTTGGTCAGGCAATTCTTCAATTTTGCAAGAAAAACCAGATTAGATATCAGCGATTTATTTTATGTCCTATTCGGAAGAAATGAAACTGATGGCAACTCCCTTTGTGAAATGTCTACCGGCTCTACCAACTCTGTGCATATATTATTCGTTGTCGGTGGTTTCTCCTCCTTTATCACGTCTGGGCATATCAAAGCTTGAAAAATAAATAAGGAAATTAACATGATTCAAAAAACCTTCATATTAATAATATTATAGTTATTACTTAATGACTAAGTTGACTCTGGGGAAATCCATACCTCTACCGAATAAATCGGTAGAAACTAAAATTCTTTTATATTATTATTTGAATTTGTTGTAATAGTTGGTTCTAAAAAAAATAAAAAATAATATTGTTTGATAAATATTAACACTTTTTACTAAATAAAATACTCCCTACCTTAATTCTTATTCTAATTTTCCGTGGATGAATTAGTTTTACAATCCTTTAGATTCCAAGAATTTGGAGAGAGCTTCGGCTCTTTCATATTTGTTTACAAAAATCATGGCTTAGTTGTATTCAAGGGTTTCTAATAATCTGACTAATTCTCCGATTTTCTTTTCTTCTTTCAAATTTTTTAGTATTGGTCCAATCCGTTTAAAACTAATTTGGCGGTGTCTTCAACGATTACGATTTCGGGCTATTTTTTAATTATTATTATTCATTTTATAAAAATCATATTTAGAATAGACCAGCATAGGTTTTATTAAAAGATTTCGTGAATCAATAAATTCTTTATTTTACTTTTTAGAGATATCTCATGCAAGTACCTCTGATGCTTTCGGGAAGGGTTCCAGAGAACATCATGACTTATTTATCTTTGGGGGTCTTAACGAAGATATCTTGGACTTTTTGTCTAAAAAAATTAGCAATTGTTATAGTAATTTTTTTAATAAAAAAAATTAGAAAAATTAATGATTCATACCTGAAATTCATTTCAGAGAAAATTCTATCACATTCATCTACGACAAAGTATTTAATTTTGCTTACATCGAGAGCTTTTTATTAAACTAAGTCCAAGAGTCTTCCGGGACATCCGACGATGATGTGGGGAGGGTCACTGGCGAGAGATTTTTTGTGGATATCGACAGAGGTAGCTCCTCCAAAGAAAGCTTCGGTGGAGAAGCAGTTCATGAATTTGGAGAATCTCTTGAATTCGTCTCTAACTTATTGGGCTAACTCTCTGGTAGGGGTAATGATCAAAGCTTACAAAGGTTCGGGTTTTTCCTAATAAGATATTTAAATTTAGTTTAATTTAAAATTGAGAATTAACATATTAATAAGTTAGTTTGTTAGTTAAATTACCTTGTTCAATTGATTTAAAATAGAAAGAACAAAGACGGCAGTTTTACCGGTACCAGCTTAAGCTTAGCAAAGAACATCTCTTCCGTTAACACTAATTTAAAGATTTGAGATTATTTGATTATTAATATTAAGAGCAGAATATTAAATCTTATTATTTTTTATTAGAGTTATATTTTGAATTTGGAATTTTTAAGATTTGATTGATTTTTTTTTATTTTCTAGTTAGTTAATTAAGTGCTGCTCTTTTTTTTTGTTGTTGATTTTGCTGTTGTTGTTGTCGTTGTTGGGCAGTGTGGCAGACTATCTAATCACCTTACTGTGCTGACTGACTGGCTGAGAGATTTACTGATTGGTTGGCTGGATGTCATATTTATTTTATTCAATTTTATTTATAATCTTAATCCTTTTTCTCTTTCTATAATTTCTATATATGGAATATCTTTTGAGAGTTTAAAAATAATACAACAGCTCTCATTCTTATGCTCCCACAGAGTCGGATAATTGTATGTATTAATTAAATTATTTTTTGTTTTTTTTTGTTTGTTGGTTAAAGTTATGTTATAGGATTTCATTTTTATTTTATTATTAGTTAATTAATTAATTATAATCTCCGAAGTATATAATTAAATTTTATTTTGATTTTTAAAATTTTAGTTTCATCTCATAGAAATCAATTTTTTATTAATTTTTTTGTTTTTTAAACATTTATTGTTGTAGAAAATATTTTTTTTTTTATTATTTTTTTTTTTTTATTTTTTATATGTATGGAGGAGGATCAAACAAATAATAATCTTCAAAAACAATATATCAAATTTTAACCTTATATTTTACAAAAACACACAACTACTAGCACACACACACACACACACACATCCAACAAACAAACTAACAAAACAAAGCCAACAATCTAGAGCAAACAATCAAACAAACAAACAATCTAACAAATGAATAGAACCAAAAACATATCAAAACATCAATAGATAAGACCAAATCATATGAAATGTTTTGTACTTATATGATTAAATTCCCAAATTTTGAAAGTTTAAATGATTTTTAAATCATCCATTTTATTAATAAGAATCTAATAATTACGCCAAGTTAATACAAGCATTTTGAACTATAAAAAAATAATATTATTAATTTTATAATGCGTCTACTTGAATAAGAAAAATAAAAAAACATATTTTTAAAAATAATTTAATTTAAATTTCGAAATTTTAATAATTAATTATAATGGGCATTTTTACCAGGAGAAGGCTTTTCGAAACCAGCTTCTTCGACAGCTCTGATTAATTCTTCTCTCAACATGAAATCTTTGAAGGAAGAGGCGGTGGGGATAGCTTATCTAAATTTTTTTTAATATTAATATAGCCCCTGGTAATACAAACTCATATATATAGATATTTGTTTAAATGCAATCAGTATATAATTTATTTTTTATTACTAGTTGTTTTCATCTTATCCGACTTCGGAACCTTCATCATCGGAGTGATAGTTGGGGACTTCTTCTTCGTTGTTTCCTGACATTTTTTCTTCTTTTTTTAATTTTTTTGTTATTTGTAATAAAGTTTTTTTAATTGTAATTATTTCTTTTCGTATATAATTTAATTTTTTTTGCTTATTTAATTAATAATGCAAATAGTTTTTAATTTTATTTTTTAAGAGGGGGGAAACCTATAGATATTATATTTATTTAATAAATTATAATATATAATACAAAGTAAACTTTCAGAAACATATGTAATTTAAATAGATACACTATTGTTTAGTCTTAATGAAAGAAATACGCATATTATATTAACTAAAATATTCCCTCCACATCTTAATATTAAATTATAATATTTTTTAATTACATTTAATAACAATAGCGAGACTCTTATTAAAAGCTCATATATAGAAAGCATCCAATTACGTGTTAATAAATATTCATTAAAATACAAAAATATTATAATATAATTATTTCGATCTAATTTAAATATAGAAATCAATATTATCAAGCATTATTATCTTATTTCTCCTCCTCCTCGTCTTAAACTCCATAATTAATATTATTATCATCATCGTCTATTTAAAAATTGCTTCCTTTCTTTTGTTTACGTTTTGAGTACTATTTTCAGACTCTTATTATTAGCCTTCAGATTACATATTCTTTTCGGCCTAAGTTTCATCATCTGGCTAATCCGAAGCAGCATTGGACATATTTTATTAATAAGTTATGGCTTCCCAACGTTTTTTGGCTTCCAATTTTCTCAATTTTGCTTATCTGTAGCTTATTAGCAAAAAACAGCCAACAAACATAATGAAAAACAGAGTTCCGATAAGCACACCTAATAGTTTAAATTAATTTAAAAAAAATATAATAAATAAATAAATATATTTATGTTATATTAGTTAAGTTACCAGCTACAAGTCCAATGTTATCTGTTTCAACAAGTGTACTTCTAGCCACAAACGACATATTGAAAACTCGTTGGCATTACTAAAATGGGTTAATTTCATTTCGGCTGTAGTCATCGTTTTATCCAGAGTGAATTCCATTTCCTACTCCTATAGTTGTTCCTTTTTGTTAGCAATAGAAAGGTTAAGTTAATTGTAAAATTAGAAATTAAAAATATCATACCATTTTATAAATCACAACTTGTACTGTTTATAGATATTTAATATCTTTTTTCTACAGCCTTATCAGCGACACATCTAATTTAAGTGTGCATTTCTTAAACTTATTGCACAGAAAATCTAGTTCCTCCAGCTCCAAGTAAGAAGCTGTATTTATGTTCATTTAGAATATTTTTTTCGTTATATGAGCGTTGATCAACATAGAATCTCTACAACAAATAATAATTAATTTAAATTCAAATTTAATATTTATATTTATCAAGACCTATTCTTCTTTGTCGTAGGTAAGCATGATTAAGAACTCTAAATTTAATTAGCTGAAATATCGGTGTTTTTACCATAAACTGGCAACAGAAAATTCTTTGTACACAGAGTGCGAAATGATTCTGTGGGCGGAATCAGACATCAAAATTGCGAAATGACTATCCATTCTCACATCTGAATAAGTTATGTCATCTAGGTAGACTCTGTTAACAAAATAAGTAGCTTTGTTGTAATCAATAAAGAGTTCCCAAACCTTATCTTCTTATTGACTTTTAAATACTAAAATCATGGTGTTTCCTCTATAGTCAAAAGAAACTACATTTTTAAGTCTTATTTCCATAATTACTATAAGTAAAATTTATAAAATAAATATAAGAATTTAAAATCGATTTTTATTGAAATTAATTACATTTTGTAATATTTTCGGGATCAGAAGCATCGAAAAAGAATAATCCATTGTACTTATCAAGCACGACTAATACATCATTATTTAAAGCCACTTTTATTATGTCCATTTATTTGCCTTCCCCTATCGCTTTTTGTAATGTTTATTTTAGATAGCTAATTCTGGTTACGCTTTTAGAAGGTTGAACTTTATAAATATCTACTCCTTATTGTTCTGAAATTATTAATAAACAAAAAAAAATTATTATACTATAAAATAGAATTTGTAAATTACTTAATAAAATATAAAATTATTACCAACCAAAATGAAAACATAGTCTTTGTATGTTAAGATATCGTTAATGAAAACATCTTCTGAAAATGGGGTCATTTCAAATTTAAATTTTTCGTCGTCAAAACTTATTTAGGTATTGAACATAATTCCTCCATACTTTGTAAAGATGTAGGCATTTTCTTCTTTATCAGTTACAAATCCAAATACTATGATGATAAAAAATTACGATTATTTTTCAATAAAATTTTTAAAGGGAATATAGTTAGTATATACTTCTGGAATCAGACACAGTTTATTTTCCAGCTATTTGTTTGAAATTTTTTTGATAACTTAATGCAGTGTTAAATGAAGTCTGTTTCCCGAAATAAAAATTAAAAAAATTAAGAATCAATTTGTGCATTTTACTAAAACAACTTTTTTTGATAAATTAAAAAACTAATTTCTACCTTGATTCTTATATTTCCATCAGGTTGTATGTCAAGTTTGAATTCTCCCTGCACAATTTCGTAATTTTATGTAAGAACATATATTTTCTTAGCTAAAGGCAAAACTATTAAATCGCTGATGGAGTATTAATCAGATTCAAAATCAACAAGTTTATCAATAAAGAAATCCCTTTTATAAGCGGTGCAACCTATTAAATAATATGTTTAAAAATATCTCTATCTATCTATCCGATTATAAAATGAATATAAAAAAATTTTAAATTACCGTTTGGCAAATTGAATTCCATTTTATCCTAATGATCTCCTTCTTTCTCACTCCTCTGAATGGTTTCTTAAGATTTCTAAAAATCACAAAATTTATATTTTAATACGATTTACTAATAAAGTAAACATTTATTTATCAAAATATTACAAGTTTTCCGCCTGGCAATATTTCATCAAGTTAAATGGAATAGGCATTCATGTCTACTTCATAATCCAATACCATTTATTAATTTACGGCCATTGAATATTTGCTTTCAGAATTTATTTTTTAAATATTTATTTTCATGTTATCTTTGATATCATAAGTTCTGGTAGCTTCTTTTGAATAAGAAATGCCTATGGCCAATGTAATTATTAATATACTCTAAAACATTTTCATAATGCCCTCTAATAATATTTATTTTAATTATTTATTATAAAAAAATAATAGTTTTTTTTTTATTAAATATGATAATATAGTATTTAAATTGTGATTAAATGCTATTAGCTTTATTAATTATCATATAGAAAAAACTAATAATGTGTTCGTTCATACAACAATCATTAAACAAATATATCATTGAATTTTACTAAATCAATAAATAAATAATTTAATGCTTATATAAAAGTATATAAACTAAACTTATAATTTACTATAATCAATGGCATATGTACAATTTATATAAACAACATATATATACAAACTAAATTTTAATATAAACCCATAAAAATTAAATTTATGTATAAAAATAGTTTCTACAGTTTTAATTTACTTTTTAATACAAATTATAAATCGAAAAGATAAATATTTTTTCTTTTAAATCTCTATTTAAAATTTATTTGAGGAACTATATAATAAAAGCTTTTTCAGATAGAATATTATAAAAATTTTTAGTTTTTATTTTTTTTATTCTGTGTATGTTTTTTTACTTATTTTTTTATTTTATTATACTAATATTATTTTTCATCTTAATTAAAAAGAAACCACTAAATAATTCTGTTTATAAGAAATATATTTTTTATTTATAACAAATAATATTCAACTAAAATACTTCAAAATAAAATTTGTATATACCATAAAAAGCATGAGTGAGAATTTTAGAGATATATTGTCAAAGGCTAATTATAAAGAAGGTTTCAAAAAATATAAAGAATTTATAAAAAAAATGACATGTAATTTTAATAATTAGTTTTAGTTTTTAATTCCTTAAATGTTTTAATTTTTTATAACGATAATTTATATAAATATTTGCCATTTTTTATGAAATAATATAAATAGAAAATAGATGAAATATATATAAACTGAAATAATAAAAGTATTGAAAGATACCAATTCTGAGCCTTACACATATTTATACGCCACAAAAGTAATTTCTTCCAAATTCTAAATTTATTACAAAAATTACTTATTAGTATTTTCATGGATTATATTTTTTAAACCATCTTAAATTTTACTCAGATGCTTTAAGATTGCATGAAATTAGGGAATGCTGATTTCATAAAATTGGTTTAAGATTAATAAATCGGAGCTTTGTATGAATTATAAAAAATTGTGTCTTTGAGAAAAGGGGAAAAATACGATAATTATGGGAAAACAATATTTGGGGAGAACTCAAGTAATAAATTAAATATTAAAAATAAAAATGTAGTAGAGAAAAACTTTTGGTAAAATTCATTATATATATATATTTGAAGATGAAGAACAAAAAAAAGTGGGTAAATCGATTGCCTTTTTGATGATTGAATGTATTTATATGTGGTAAATTTGGTTCAACATTGATACTGAAACCGGGTAGATTTCTAATTTCACAAGAGTATATAATCACTTAAAAAATTTGGGAATACAATTTCCTCCCAAAGGTATTATACAAATAAATAAATAAAATATAAAAATTTAACACAATTTTTTCTAATTTTTAAATTTCAATCAAACATTTAATAAATCTACTATAACTGATAGGATAAATGACCTATTTTAAAGAGGAGGAAAAAGAAAAATTCTAAGGAAAATAAAAACCAGCACCTGCCTAATAATAGTAATAAGCCAAGGCCTAACCGTAATAGTCAACAGCTAAGCCGAAGGAAAATATCTAGGAAGAGGAGGAGGAAGAAGGCGATGATTTGCTAACCAAATTAGAAGATTTTGAAAATTTAAAAGAAGAAGTGAGAAGACATTTAAACGAAGGAATCAAAGACAAAACGAACAAAATTTAAGAATATTTCATAGAATTCAAGTAATTTTTTGATAATTATCAAGATCCGATAGACAAAAAATACATCAGTGCATTTAAAACAGATGCTGACGTTTGCAACAAGGTTTTAAACTTAATAAAGTAACTGAGTTAAAATAAAGTACCAGTGAACCAGTTTTTAAAAGAGCTTTCTCCCATGGTTTAAGAGGCAATTTCAATATTTTTGACACATAAAAACAGCAATTTTTTTATTATTTTTATTATAATTAGTTAGAAGATGAAATTTTCGTAAATAACGAAGTAGATGTACAATAGTTTGAAGAAGAAATATCCAAATTGAAAGATGATTTGCAAAAGAGAGATCAGGCATTACAAAGCTCCCAACTTGACTTCAAAAATGTTTCCAATAAATTTAACATTTTGAAAGAAGAAAAGCAAGAGTTGGAAGATGAGCTTATTTCCATTAAAAATGACATCGACACTTATAAGAAGAAAATCTCCATTTTAGAAAAGGAAAAGGAAAGCACGAAAAGCAATAGCAGCTAATAATAGGATCAAAAAGATACTTATGAATTGTAAGCAGCAAAACTTGATATTCAAAATTTAAAAGAGGGTAAGCAATCAAAATTTAGCTTTAAATTGAAATAATATGATTGTATATACTATTTTAATAAGACATTGAAAATCTGAACCAAGCCAACCAATAAAAAATCAAAGAAATAAAGTCTCTAAAAGAAGACTTGGATTCGAAAACATAAGAGTAAGAGTAGTACACTCAGTTGGTAGAGCAGAAAAGTTAAGAATATAAGAAGAATTTAAATGACAGAAATTAGGAAATTGTAGCACTGAATCAATAAGTGAAGCAGTTGAGATCTGATATGGAAAACACTTAAAAAGAAGATGGACACGTGCAGAAGGAAATCAACGTTTTAAGAGCCAAGGTCAGGGAATTGGAAGAAGAAAATGAGGATTATGAAGAATTGAGAAATAAGTATGACTAGGATTTGGAACAGCAAAAATAATAGTTTTAATTTGAACTAGAAAAAGAAAAAAACAATCATCTTTAGGCATTAGAAAAGTCCAATTTGAATTACGCAGACACCTATATTTAACTGGAAAACGGTAGATATTGATTTTTATCTATATGGTTAGTACTATTTTAGTTAAATTTCAATTTTTATAAAAAAGCGCAATAAGAAATTTAAGAAAAGTAAAGAGAAATATAAAATCTTGAATTGCAAATTGAGCAAATGAAAAAAAATAAGCCAGCCAAAGATATAAATTCGGAAATGACTAACGTTTATAAGCAATAACTTGAAGAAAAGCAACTGCAAAACCAGGACGTCAACAAAAAGTTATCCAAACTCTAACTTCAAAATTCTGAACTTGAATTGCAACTGAAGGAATCTAAACAAGAAATTTAGGATTTAAAAACGAAGCTTTCCAATCTGCAGAAAGAAAACTTAGAATTAAATGATGATTTCATGAAGGAATAAGCCTCTCTCAGAGTAGCAACACGAAGACTGGATCAGTTGGAAAAAGAATTGGGTTAGGAAGGCGGCAACTAGCCCGTGATTGAAGAGAAAGCAAATAATTATAACTAAGGAGAAACTTTTTCTGTCGAGGCCAGACCCAAAAACTAATAACAAAAACTACAAGGAAAATAAAATGCCAATTTAGATGCTAATTCTGAAACTGAAATTCTGAAATAAAGACTGATGCAAATGGAGGAAAAACAACATAAATTGGAGTAGGAAATCGAGTTTTCGAAAAGTAGAATTTTTTTTTTTTTACAATTTGAATATTTTAAATTTTTTCATTCAAAAAATAGAAGAAAAAGATCACCAAATACAGTAGGTAATGATCCAGTAGTCTGCCTTGACAGCCAACCAATCAAACGCTTTCAATGTTTAATCGCAAGTAATATCAAATTCACAGTTTTACAGACTGGGCAATCACCAGCAATAGCAAGCTCAATCATTACAGTAAAGACTGCCCACCCAGCCGTTCTCCTCTTAATCGCAATTCTTTTCTCCGCAAAAGATGGAAAGGCCTTCTTCTACAGGGTTGACTAATGCCCAGCCGATAAAACTCTCTTAATATCTCTCGCGAAGTCCTCAAAACATTAGCAGGAATTATCCCTACCAATCCCAGCAACAGTTTTACCAAACATCTGTATCCATGTACAAGCCCAATATCCACGCGGCTCCGGAATTCATCCAAAAACTGATCACCTTCGATCGGGAAAAGTTCAACTTTATTGGGTTTTTGGATAGGAAATCGATAATTAGGTTCTAAAAAAGTTGCTATAAAAATAAATTCCCCTTGTTCACCAAAGACAATGAAATAGTAGTCGGTCTCATTTCTGAAAATTGCGCCTCTTCAAATAGCAATTAAATTCAAAAAGACAAGGTCCTTTTCAATATTTTCTTCACGAATAAGGGAGTCAGAGATATCCTTAATTTGACTTTTAAAATGGATGACATCAACTGTAATAATTAAATTTTAAAAAAATTATTTTTTAATGTAACGATTTATTAAAAATAAAAAAACGTTTGTAAAGTACCCTCCTAGGCTGTGTCCACCGCCAGATTACAGAAAGAATAGTAAAAGAAAATGGAAATATTCTTAGACTTTAAAGGAGATCAGAAGATTACCTGGGGAGATTTGACATACCAGTATTGCATTTATATGTCATTTTTATTAACCTTATTGTTCATTAATTTCATCCTCTCTTTTGTAGGGTGGGAAATCAAACTGTGAGGGAAAGAATACCCCTTCCCAATACAATGTACAGGTTTTTAGAGTAAATCGAAACGAAGCCGGGCTTGTTTTTAGAAAAATGGGAACAGTGTTCTGCAAATGTGCTAAAAACTATAGAGAGTTAAATTGAGGAATAAGTTATAGAGTCTGTGTCTCTTTTCCAAACGAAGCTAAATTTGATTAACATTTCTCAAAATCCCATGGCTCAAACCTTCACGGGAGGACAGACATTCAATATCCACTAAAAAAATTAAAATAGTAACAATCTAGCTTTGGGAGGACTTTATTATTTGAGGAAAACCAACACGAAAATCCTGTTTAAAGTCGAAGGAAGAGACAAAAATGTTGTATTTTCAGCAGCCCACATTCCTACGAATGAAGAAGAGGCAAGGTATCATGCTTTTGTTGTTGAAAATTTGCTTCAAACTATGCTTATGATATTTACCAAATAATTACTATAGGGCAATATGTATTAATATTGAATTCTGTAAAAAAATATAATAGAAAACATAAAACTTTTATTATTAAAATATTTATATTATTATTAATATTTTTATCAATTTTCTCTTGTAAATGTTATATTAGGTAGCATAATAATACCATCTTTTCCCAAATTATTATTTTTACAAGATATATGTGTATAAAAAGATAAATAAATATATATAATTTGATAAATTTTATTATTTATAACACTCCTGTATATCATCATTATTTTACCTCATTTACTCTCCAAGTTACTAAAAATACTCTTCATTTTAGCAGTTTATGAATAAAAAAATATACATACCTATTTTAATACACAACATATATATGGTTACGTTCTTACTTAGTAAACTAATTAATTTCATATATATATATATAAATAACATAATAAAATAAAAAGGAAATAATTCATAATACTTGGAAATAAATAATAAATGGTATTCCACTATACAAACTATGTCGTTGAAACCAATATTTGGTAAAAATAATTTAAAAATTAAAAAATAATAAAATGGCCTCAATTCTAAATAAGATTCATTTTTTAAATCAAACTAAATCTAAAAATCGGAAATAAAACTCTCTGAATGTTTGATATTAATAGTAAGAAAATTCAAAATTTCAATTGAAATTAGAGTAGCAAATTAATAAAATAATTTAAATGTCAACATATGAATAAAAATTTAAAAAGTCAAGTAAAGTTAATTTGAATTAAACAACAAATTTTTTAAATGATTGAAGCAAATGCAATTTAATTTAGTAATAGAGCCATATTTTAAGATTTACTATCATTTAGATTAATTAAATTATCAACAAAAATTAAAATTAACACACTAATTAGGTGGATTAGAAGAATAAGACCCATTTTACTCACCGGTTTAGGAGGTTGGTTAACTTTCTTAGGAGGAAGATGGTATTTCTAAGGAAAACATTAAGCTTAATGGTCAAGATGGGACAGTGATGAAGAATGGGAAAGAAGAGCTCAATAGAGTAAAAGAAATTGGGGATATAATGCTCATTACAAACCCGAATTAGAAAGATCTATGAAAAAAGTTTTATATGCTGACCCCAATTACTAATTTCCCGTTTCTTGGACCGACAGATACACTGGAGATGAAAGAACCTTAGAACAAATAATGGAAGATGAAAATGAAAACTGGACTTACTACAAATGAAAAAATAAACATTTCTAACAAATAAATTGAATCTTTTATATTATTCTCATTAGAATCTATATAGAAAGGATTTTAATTTTAAAATTAGTAGTTTATAAATGATGATGATGAAAATATAAATCTTATATAATTAAAGAAATTTGATGAAATCATAAAAAAAAAAAGAAAAAAACTTTTAATTTCAATTTCTTGTGTTTTCTTAAAAAATCTAAATTAAAAAAATTTCTGCATTTTATTTTTCCCTGGCCACTTTACTTTATCTTAACTCAAAATAGATTTTACTGAAATTTATACATTTTAAATATAATTTTAATGGCAGGTTTAAATGGTAGGTAGAAAAAGGGCTTTTAGGGATTTACTTAATCTTAATAATAATATATTAAAGGTTTAATGGTTATTATGCAGTGTGAAATATTATTTTATAAGTAAGCATTATTTATATATCTTGTAAAATAAATAGCTAAGTTAAACAGGACCTCTACTGAGAAAATTGATAAAATAAATAAAAAAAATTAATTTATGAATAGTAATATATAAACATAATAATTATAAATATATCATTGCAATTTTTGTAATTTATTAATAAATTAAAAAACAAAATCATCAATTTAATAATAATATAAACACTCAACAAAAATTAAAATCTTTCATAAACCCAAAATGTTCTTATCCCTCTTATTCGTTTAAAAACACATCAACCCTCCTAATTCTGAGAAAAATTTAGCTCTCTAATTAGAATCAATGAAAGCCACCCACCCCAACAACATCACCGCCTAATCTTTCGACAGAAAGTTTTTTGATTCTCTTAGCCCCCACTCAAAAAAAGATTTATGAGATGTTTGAATTCCGGAATTTAAAACAAAGTAAAAACCAATAGATAAATTTATAGCAATAAAATAAGGCCATAGTACAGTTTTGTAATAGTTTGATAATTTTTGAAATCTGAATTAAATTGCGAATATCTACTGTTTCCCATTGATCATATCTATTTACTTGGCATTTTTTTAAAATAAGTGTTAATATAATATAATTTAATTTATGTGAATTTTTTGAAAAACAGGACTCCGAAATGGGATGTTATGCTTGTCAACCCGACGATTACGAAGTATTCAAACCCTTCTTCACCAAATGTCTCGAAAGGTAACGAAATAATGAGTTTATTTTTGAAGGGAGGCTCAAAAAAATTGTATTATTTCACAAAAACTAATATAAAAAATTGCTCGCAATAGATACCACAAAGTCGACTTATCCAAAGTTAAACACACCAACAACTGGTCTTTGGAAGGAGTTGATGGAATTCCCTCCGACGGAAAGCTCTGTTTGGCCGATTTGGGATTGCCCGCTCTCTCCATGAGAGTCAGAACCGGAAGAAACTTGAACAAATACCCTCTTCCCGGATCCATGTCCAAATAAGACAGAGTCAACTTGGAAAAAGACATGGGAGACGTTTTCAAACAACTCATCAGCGACTCCGAATTCGGAGGAAGATATTACTCTTTGACCCCCGGACACCCCGACTTCATTGACGGAAAAAAATACAAAGAATTGGTTGACTCCCACAAAATGTTCAAAGACATGTCCAATGACAAATATCTCTTAGACGCCGGAATCGCCAAACACTGGCCCTACGGAAGAGGATGTTACATTTCTGCCGACGGAGGATTCATTATCTGGGTTGGAGAAGAAGACCACTGTAAAATAATTAAAATAACAAGCGTTTTTTAATTAATTAATTGACTGTTTTTAAAAGTGAGAATCATGGCCATGCAAAAAGGAACCGTCTTAAACGTTGTTTTCGACAGATTGAGAAAAGCCATCGAAGTTGTTGAAAGATTAATCTAAGGAGGATGTGCCAAACACCCCGAATTCGGAGTTGTTACCAGTTGCCCCACCGTACATTTTTCATTTAATTATGCTGTATAATTTTCATTTCTTTATTTTTAATTGCAAAAATTTCAGAACATCGGAACCGGAATGAGAGCCTCTGTTCACATTCAATTACCCAACTTAACCAGAGACGGAACTGAAGCTAAAGCTAAAGCTATCTGCAAACCTTTAGGATTATCTGTCAGAGGAAAAGGAGGAGAACACACTCCCGTACATTTTAAATATTTTTTATTATTTTTTGTTTACAATTCAAAACAATTTTTGTTAGATTGGAGCTGACGGAACTGTTGATATCTCTCCCAGTGCCAGATTCTGCATTTCTGAAGCCGAAATCTTGGTTTCCTTATACAAAGGACTTAAATTACTTAAAGAAAAAGAAGAAGAAGCTGCCCACCACCACCACTGAAATGTTTTAAATTGATTTCTTTCGTATTAACAAGCAATAATTTAACTTATACATAGAAATTAATGATTTAGATAATAAGAAAAACAACAACAACAAGAATAACATTATATTTTTTTTCTTTTCTGCGATATTCATTGGAAAAAAAAAAAAATTTACAAAATCCGAATTGTAACTCATTAACTATTTACAAAACATATCAATCAATTTATTCTATATATATGTATAGCTTTATCTATAGAATTAATATATTATTATAGATAGTCTTTTTAGATTAATAAATTACAATAAAGAAAAATAATAAAGTTATAAAATAAACACAAATAAATTAAAAATGATTGCTAATGATTAAATTATAAAAATTCAATTAATTGATTTTAGATCGTATTTTTTATTTTTTACTCTCTACTACCTTTCTCTGTTTCCCAACACCCTCTGCACCATCACATCTAAGAAATCGCTATTTATATCTGTAGTGCCGAGATCCATTTTTTTGAAGCCCCCCATAAAGTAATTGATATCATCTTAATTTCTCAATTTCTAAGTCTCTTCTTCAAACTTCTTTTAGTAATTTCTCAAATAATCTTACTATTCTTTCTTTTTCTTTTCAATTCTCTACATCATTTCTTCTCTCATTTCATAAAATTCTTTATCCTCTGCCGTGATTCTTCTCGCATAATTTCCTAAAAAAACATAAAAAAATATTGCAATTATAGAATCTCATAACAAAAATATACCGATATGATATAATTTGGATTGCCTGGTTCCCACTCTATTGTCTAACAGCACCTTTCGCCTTACTGCTTTTTCTTTAATTTTTTTAGTTCTTCTAGCTTCTCTTCATCAATTTCCTCCTTTTCATCTACAATTTCTATTTCTTCTTCATTTTCTTTTTACTGCTACGACGACTCTATTTTGGAGAAAATATTTTATTTTGAACTTTGATGACTAAACTCGTTATCTTAAGTCGATTGAGTTTATTATAGTTTTTAAAGACTGTAAGAAATTTGCTTTCCTGATGTGAAGGAGAAAAATTTTTACTTTAATTTAATGATTGTCTCCCCTATTATTATTATACTTAAAGTTCTATCTGTGCCTACCTCGACCATTGAGAATAAAAACTTTTCTTTATATCAGGACTAGGCTCTAGTCCGACTTATTATTTTATTTTATACTACTTTTTTTCTATTTTATCAGCCAGAGCCAAGGCTTGCCGCAAAATGGGGCTTTGTTTAGTGCTCCCTCTGCTTTTGTTTGTAATAACTTTTTCCTGACTGCTTTAAATGTCTTTATTCCATCTATCTTCATATTCTTGTTATTTTTGAGTGCTTTTTATTATGTTGTTAACAAATTTTTTAATTCCTTAATATTTTTATTTTTTATTTTTATTTAAATGTGAATATTAGAAATCTGAATTCTTGCTTTATGATTTCTAATTTTTTTAGAACTATTATGTTCCCTACTTGAAATTTCATTGCCATTACAAAAATTAGTAGTTACACTAGGGTCGATAGAAACCTCTATCGGCTTCAAATTAATTATTTAATTTTCATTATCGCTATTTAACTATCTATTAGAAGGTTCAGGTATATTTACCTATGGAAACAAAGGACTCATATCTTAGTTTTCTTATGGATTGCTTGCATTAGCAGTGTGGAATTGAAAATTGACAATAGTAGAATTCTTTTTATTGCTATTTCTCTTTCCGTAGACTGTATTTCTGAATTATGATTTCTATGAAGATCTATTAGAAGACTAGCTCATAGATCTCTTTTTAAATTAGTTGTTTGTTGAAATTTATAAATTTTAAGTCGGAGATACGTCTTATTAGTGGGGTATATTTTAATTACTAATGCCTAAAATTTAATTTTTCCTTTCTCTGATTTTTTCTTATTCTAGTAGCTATTTGACCTTGATTCTAAATATATAAATTAATAAACAAATTATAAGTAAATATGTTTGTTCTTACTTATTAAAAACATTTTGATTAGTTGTTTAGTTGAATTTCTTATCTTGTTCTATAAAATTATAATAAGCTTCTTAGTCGTATAAAATATTGAAGTTTTTTTTTATTTCCCCTTCTATTTCTTTTTATTTTATTTTTAAATGTTGGTGTTCAGGATAAAATAGTTTATTTTTCATGTCTTATAAAGTTTATTCATCCCAGATATCGCTCTCAACAACTCGCTACGTCTTTTTACTGTATCTGCTATTAAATTTATTCTTTTAAAAGTCTAAAGTTTAGGACAATGGACTCAAAGTATTTTTAATATCTGCAAAGCCGACACTTTTGCTTCTTTAGTCGATTATTCTTTAGCTATAATTATTATTGAATTTTTTTGTAAACGTTATCCTATTTAAGTTTTTATTATTATTACTACTACCATCCAATTCACTAATACCATCACATTTTTAAAACATTGAACTCTTTGTATCTGTAAATTTTTTTGTATTGGACTCTTCCTATTCCTATTCCAGCAAACACTTAAACCTTTAAGCCTTCGCCTTTGAAAAATATGAAAAAAATTAAGAAGAGAATTCTCAATAAAATGTTTAATTACGAATCTTTTCTTGGACTGCTTCGTTTGCAATTCTGAGGACATTTCTTGTTTTTCAAATAAAAATCGGGAAGGATCCATTTCTCTGAGAACAGGAATCAAATTGTCCCTGTTCAAAGTGAAATGAAAGTTGGTAAGTTTCCCCTTGTCTTGATCGTATCGCTAAAGCGTGTTATTTTGAATTTTGTGTGCGTAATTCCTTGTCACCTGTCTCTCAAAGGTCAGCTCTATATACTGCTTGACTCTGAGTATTTCGTCGAGCAATTTCTCGTCATCATTTACTATGTGTTTTCCCAATTCAAAAGTCACTTCGCACTGACTGGAACTGACCAGAGTGCAAAATTGATAGTTTACATCTTCTTTATCTTGCAACATTTGCAATTCAAATTCTTATTAGCTTGTCTAGTTGACAAACGTGATTACTTTTTTCATTAAGTCGACCCTCACTATTAGGATGTCATTTTATTTAATCGAAAAATCTGCCCTGAAGTCCTCCCACACAGACTCCCCAGAACTTTCAGCTTCGCTTATCGATATATTATCGATATCTGTGTTCTCTTCATACGTGTAGGTTCTTGGCTCCTTTTTGAATTGTGTTTGCACTTATTTGTACTGATTGCCAAATAGAACCTTCCCTTCATTGCTTATCATGTAACTTATTTGTTCTTACAGTTCAAATTTAGTTCGAATGCTAAGAAAATTTAAGGGGTAATCATGAAACACTTTATAATTTTTGCTAAATAAATAAATTAATTTTAATTAAACTAATAAATACCCTATCCATACACTCGTATTTTTATGCATTTTTGTTATTTAAAATACAGATTCGTATTAATTATCATAAATAAGTTCCGGTTTCAAAAATCCAAACTAAATAAACAAAAGTTAATTAACTACGAGTTATTAATGTTTAATTTATTTTGTTAAAAATATTTACTCTATCGGAATAATTCGGATTGTTATAACAAGGCATGCAGACATCAAAAGATTTTTAATAAATAAATTTTTGATTTCTATCGTTTTCTTTACACGAGCAATGCATTACTTCCTAGTCATTTGTCCGAACAATTTTACACACTTTACATTAAAATCCCCTTTAAGGATTTTCTTTGCAATTAACATAAGGATGAATCATTTGCTATAGTTATCCCTTGCAAAAAATACATTGCCCCTCAAATTTCATTAACGTTTTACCCAGCTTCAAAGAAATAGATTTTTTTTCATTTGAAATCAAAATATCATTGTGTTTTTATTTATTCGAATAAAAAAGAGAATCTAAAAAAAAAAAAATAAAAATTAATTATCTTTATTTATTTCATAACCATAATTTTTTACTTCTTCGTGAGTATAAAATCTGATTTATTTTTCAAAATATGTGATTGGTTTTTTCAGCTAATTTCTCAACTGTAACACAATAGAATATATTTTTATCCACTTATGAATTTCTTGAATTTCAAACACTTCTGAATACTTTTTATCATTTAGTCTGGCTTCAATTTCCCGAATCAAGTCGAACCAATTTTATATTCTGGGATTATCCACTTCATTTTCATTGAAAAACTATTCCTAATAATTGTGTTTCAATTCAGTATTGACAAGTCGTTCCAATTTTTTATTGAATTGCGAAGTCATATCAAATGAACGGGTTTTATTTTTAAGTTATTGTTCATATTCTATTAAATCAATTCGATTTTTCGTCGCCAAATCCAAGGAAAAGTAGTTCCCCATTACACTCAAATTATTGTCTATTTAAAATTTCTATTTATCTGATAAAATACACTCTGAATCTAGTATTTTCTCTATAATATTCTTCGCCTATATTGAATAAACATCAATATTAAACTTATTAATAACCATTTTAGCTAAAAATTTTTTTCTTCTTCCGCTTTAACAACCAATTATAAACTACAAGCCTACTTTTCCTGTTTTATTAATATCAATTCCTTATCAATTCTATCAAGACAGACGGAGAGTTCAGAGAATAAATCATTATAGTCCAAATTGGCCAAAATTTCTATTTTGAACCTGGAATCCTTCATCTCTATCAGATCATTATATTCCTAAATATTGTTTATTAAAACTATTTTCCGCTCCGTTAGACTTAGCTTTTAATGTTTATCTTCTCTACTCTTTTCTATTCTAATATTCAACTTTTCTAAGGCCTAATATTTAAAAATGTGTATAATCAGTCATTCAATTTAGGATTTTTTTATTTTTATTTTAAATTTTATTAAATGCGCATATCAAAATTCTTCTATTTGTTAAATTATTAAATTTTACAGCTATGACAGGACCTAAATTTTCTTCGAATATTTTTTTTTCTATATCCATTGGAGTAAAGTTTTCTAAAGTATTGGATTTGTATGCAGGTTTTTTATCTTTCTTTTTACTGATATAATAATTATTTTGTGATTTTATAAAATCATATGTTTATTCATTTTCTTTTAGAAATTTTCCTGTTAAATAACCATAGTTGTCTGAAAACGACATATTAAGAAAAAAATTCTATACTTATTAAAGGTATTCTGATTAATTTTATAATAAAATTAACATTAATAAATAAATAAATATATAAGCAATTCTATACACTAATGCTTGAAATTGAAATAAAACAATAAATAAAATAGTATTTAATAATTTATTTCAATTTTCAAGTTAATATATAGAATTTTTCACACACAGTCTATATCAATAAACGTAGTTTTATATAAAATTTACCTAAAAAAAATGTGAAAGACTAAGTAAAATAACTATAATGTTTAGAAAAATATTTAATAAAAACTGTTAAATAAATAATCTATATGTCAATAAAGAATCATTTATTTAAAAATTAATTTTATAAAAATAATAAGTTAAAATTGTTTATTGAGGTATAACTCAAATTAAAACTATTTGTGATTCAAATAAAAATAATGTAGTATTTATGAAATCCATCACATAAATAATAAATATATCATAAAAATTGAGATATAGCGTAATAATAAAATCCCCCTTTCTAATTAACAATAACTATTAATTAATAAAAAATTCAATCCAAAAAAAATCTGATAAATAAAATATCATAAAAACCAAAATGTTTAACATTCTAAAGAAGATAATCCCCAATCCATTTGGAAATGTAATTAATAAATTTTATATGAAAATATACTATCATTACAAGATTATCAATATCAATATTTAATTATCAAAACCCATTGCAAAATAGTAATATGCTATTCAAAAAATTGATTATATAGAGAATATTTAAAAATTCTATTTAATTAAATAATACAAAATGTGCAATCTTCAACTTTTATCAATTTTACTTTAAGAAATAGATATAATATAATTACTTCATTAAAAGATAAATTTCTTAAATTTCCTAATACCGAACAATAAAATATTATTTTTAAAGTTTGCCAGAATAATTGCTATTTTTTTAAATAAATAAAAAAATTATTGAAATTATTGTTAAAAAGAACAAAATATAATAAAATAATTAAAGAAACCGTAAATTTAATTTTAAAAGAAAAAATAGAATTCTGATAGTGACAGTGATGATGTCATTTATGATAATCATCCAAGAAAAAAAGAAGATGACCCAAACCTTCAGATATTAGAATTTACAATAGACCCAATGGAAAATGTACCTAGACTGTTCATGTTCAATGGAAGAAAAGATGAAGAATTAACTGAATTTATAGTTCCTAAGGTAACGACAAATTCAAATTCCCATGATGGATCACCGAGATAATAATCTAAATCTATAGAATCTGATATTTTAAAAACTCTAGAAAATTAAGATTTAGACAACTATTTGGAATATAAAGTGACTAACGAAGACACATTGTATCTCATCTGTGATAAGTTTAATATTAAGTAAAATATTTAAAATTGCCTTTTATTTTGTCTATATTTATATTTTTTTTACCGAACAGTGTAGGGAAGCTCCGTAAAATTAACGATATTGCAGGAGAAGATATATTTTCTGGACAAGTAATAACAAAAATAATAATTTTTAAATATTTAATTTTCATATTAATTTATACATTAGATCTTAAAAATCCCTAAATAATGCATGAGAAAAATGTCACTCTCACGAATATACCAGGAGATGATACATCCCCAAAAGAAATATAAAACTAAGAATCTAAAGAATCAGTTAAAAAAACTAAGTCTTTTGATTCGATTTCATATGAATATATAGAATAACAAAAAGAAGCGAAAGAATGTAAAATTATCTACTGTTTCATTTAATAGAAAATCTTATTTATATAAATGTTAAAGATTAGTGCTATTACTGCACCGGATTGGGACATATTCTAGGAAAATTATCAATTTAAAACTAAACTGTAGTATTTAATCCTGATTATTCTGACCCAGAAAATCTAAAAAAGATTAAAAAGCGACCCAATATAAAGTTCTAGGCCTCCATTGATATTTAGGATATTAATGAAGCTATAACCATGGCACTACCCCAAATCACAGAAAAAGAAACTGATTAAGACGAAATGATAATGGACTATGCAGTTTAAATATCTCTTTCCACTATCAATAAATAAATATCAACCAAATATATGGAGAAATTACTAAAATTGAAAAAAGAAAAAAAATCAATATCATTTATTTCATTTAAAATTTATGAATACAATATGCATGGAGTTAACTATTCAGAATAGGAAAAAAAAATAATCGCTGATCACATTGTTAGTGGAATATAAAATCTACTAAAAAAAGTAAAATATATAAAATAATCAATAATATAATATTTTTTTTTTTATTGCTAGAATGATCATAATTCTCATTAAAATAAAACATAAACCATCGTCCCATTTTACGACATTCTTTATGATAATCTTATAGATAGAGAAGATGCAAATGAAAAATAAAAGAAAAAAAGAAAAGTACAATTTTTTCTATAAAATAAATATTTATACAAACTTAATTTATACATAGATATCTTAGAAATAATTGGTGTGATACCTTAAATTCACCCAAACTCTAAAATAGTTTCAAAAGATTAATTCTTAGATATTATAATGGAATGTGTTCCAAGCATTTATTAACTAGGAAATTGGAGGCAGCATTATTCTAGTTGGGATAATGGATAAAGTTTCAACACGTAAAAAAAATTTAAAAATAAAAAAGTAATCGTAATTGATTAAATTTATATTAAATTAAAAATTAATAAATAGAATGCTTAGAAATTGCGATGAAGCGTGTCCTTTAATCATTTTGGTGTAAGAATATTGCGGAAATGTTTTTGGAGCCTATTTAACTGACCCCATCCACACAGGATTTTAATTTTACGGAAAAGGAGAGTGTTGCGTTTTTAGATTCGAAAAACTCAAAAATTTAGAAACTATTGATGATAACCAAAGTAATTCCAGTTCAGGGGATAATATGTATGGCAAAATTTAGGAAGAAGAAAACAAAAATTAGGATGTCTAAAAACACTAGTTTTTAAATACAACTACCAGCGGAGAAACAAAATAAGAATAGAGCTCAGAAGAAGAATAAGAATAATAATAATATTAATATGAATTTAAATTTTACAATTCGACAGGAGATAATATTAATTATTAGTTCTGTGATCATGATGGACTGGGAATAGGATGTGGAGAATATTATTCCATTTTTATTAAATCTTCAATGACTTTTGGATCTTCTTAACCTTCCACTACATTTGATAGTCCTTAATTATCAACAAAATAAGATTTTGAAATTAAAAACTTTGAGGTAATAATAGTATTTATAAATGATCTTTTTAAGAATATTATACTTATTTATAATTGCAGGTTTGGGGACTTGAATATAACTGAAATCTAACATACTAATATATTTTAAATAATCTAATTATTGTTAAATAATTTATTTGTAAATAAATTTAAATTTATATTATATTATTTTATTTATGAAGTGTATTATAAAAATATTAATTAAACAAATATTAAAATTAATTTACTACAATATTTAAATTATAAAAATTAAAATATTTAGAAATTACAATAATTTTAGATAAATCTATATTTTATCACATATTTAATTTTTAACATCATATAACGTATTAAACTATTAATTTTATTTTTAAAGTGATTTTCTTATATATATAAACTACTATAATTATAAATGGTGTAAAAAAAAAGTTTATTTATTTATAAATATATATTATATACAACTATATAAGTTAATTTTAATTAGTTTTCATAATAATTATGGCATTTACATTTATTTTTATATTTTTAGGCATCTTTAAATATCTTATTTTACCTCACTGATATCTAGTTTCTATTTAAAATAAAATAATTTATATTTTTCAATTTTAAAGATATAAAATTTAATTTATTAAATACCATTTATTATCCTAATTCTTACATTTTATTTAAAACATCATAATTTTAGTCCTAAAAATTATTATTTAAGCAAAGGAAATAATGAATTAATTAATTTATTTTAGTTACCTGAAGCACCTGCATCTGTTTCAGAGTTTCAGGATAAATTCCTTAATTTTCGACTATATCATTATAGATATAAGTTAGTTTTTTTTATTAATCTGAAACAAAAATTCCAAATTCTTATAGTTTGCTAAAAATATATTTTAAACTTCTATTTAAATATAATTTTATAAAAATTTTTTTATATTACTTTAAAGAGTTTTCTATAAATTAAGTCAAATTTTCGTTGATATTTATTTATGGTTCCACTTTTTAATTCAATTTATTATAAAAATCTAAAATAAATAAAATAATAATACAAATAATTCCTTGTTATTTATTAATTTTTTTTACCTCCTTAGTTTTCTTAATCATAATCTTCTTCTGTATTCATTTTAAAATTAACATTTTTTTTATTTATAATATTCCAGGTTTTTAAGGAATTTTAGGTATTTCCAAAGATGTTCTAAAAATACTAGACCTTTAGCTATCATTACAATTAAATTTATCTCTCTTATTCTAAAAAGTTGCAATTTTAAAATGATACATGATATTCATAATTTTAAAGCAATAATTACTCTCTAAGAGGATTTTAATAGCTTCTCTTTTAGCTTTGGTAATGCAGTTTCTATCATAAATAATGATCTCTCCATTTTGCTATACTTATCCATAAGAGGCTAAATAAACTATTCATTTGCTATGGCTATGGCAGTTAGACACAACTTTTCTAGCAAATCTTCTAAAAAGTGACCAAAATCTAATCGTGTTATTATCCTATTACCAGGAAATTAAATATGCAACTCATTATATAAATAAATTAAGAATATTAAAATACTTTTTAACGTCTCCTGCTTTTGTCATTTAAGCTACTTCATGCAACTCTTAAAAATTTAACTTTTGATTGTAATTTTTCAATAGCTTCAGTTAATTTTCATTTTAAAGAATTCTAGCCATTGTTTAAACAGTTCTTTCAAATTGTCCCTCCATATATTCCATGCAATACTAAATTATTTACAATTTTTAATTATGATCTTCTTTCAAATGTCTATATTTTAAATTTATTAAAATTATAATAAATGCTACAATTTTATAATAATTTATGTTTACTTAATTTTTTTTTCAATGTCAGGTAAAAATATAGATTATTCTTCAATTTTAGAGATATTGTGTTCTAAATCGTCGACTTTTTTCTCAGTTTATTTAATCATAGTAATATTTCCTAACCTACCCTTTATTACGTCTTATAATTATTCATTTTCTTATTCCAATTCAACTATTTTATTCGACAATTCTTATTACTCTTTTAGCTAAATAAGTATGTGATTTTTAATTAAAAATTATTTAATTTTTTTAATATATTATTTTACATTATTTTAATAAGTATTATATAAATCTTCATTATATTGTATGGTAGTATCTAATTTTTTTCTAATTCTTCTTTTATTTACTTAAAATATAATATGTTAATCCATCTTTAGTTTATATTTTTTATTTATGATATTTACTTAAATGTTTTCAATTGATTTTATATTTGAAATACTTTGTTCACTTTCTTTCTTAAATTCCTTAATGAAATACATAAATAAAAGTTTATAAACTATTTATAAAATAATTTCACTAATATTATATAATGATTTACAGAAAATTTATTAAGCAAATATTTTATTTTAGCTTTTAGACCAACATTATCTTTTTTCTATTCATTAAAATCCTTATTTTTAGTTTCTAATTCCTATTCTAATTCTTTTATTTTTAATTTGCAGAATTTAATTTCAATATATTTTCTTAAAGGTTTTTATTAGAATAAAATAGCTTATCCTACAGCTCTATAGAAGATGAATTACATTAGGGATTATCTGAATAATAATTACACATATAACTACTACTATTGATATTGCTATTGGTATTATTAACATTTGAGTTACTAGTAAAACTAGGCTCATTCATTACAGATCTAACTCTTTATCTTGTATGTTAGCCCTGCTAGGAACCATATTAAGAAACATTATTATTGTTGTTATTAAAGTATTAATTTTATGTGTTTTTATTTATAAACTAATTCTATTTGCCTAGCTATTAGTTTTATTAATATATTGAATTCACATTGTGTAAATAACTATCACTTAACAAGTTGCTAGTTGGGCAAACTCCAGCTCCCCTATCATCACTTATTTATGTACTCATTTAATTATTAATATTTTTAATATTATAAAATTCTTATTGTTTACATTTTGAATTTCCAATTACAGAATTTTATTTATTATTTTGAGCTGTTTACTCTTATAACTATTGATAAATAAGCTATTATTATTAAGTAACTTTCTTTAAATCTTTAGCAAGAATGTCTATAATGGAATTAGCTTTATTTAGCATGGTTTAATTCTGAGCCAAATGCTATTCATACTATTAATTTTATTAGTGTAATTCTTAGTTCTATTTTTATAGCACAGAGGATTAATTTGAATTGGATATGGGCTTATTACTTAACATATGTGAATTTTAACTTTCATGTTCATTAAATTAAGAGTATGAGTATGATATATTAACATTATTGTTATTATTGTTGTTTTCTTGTATGTTGTTAGTTTTATTAATTGATTCGTTAATATTTTAAGCCATAATTTAATTTTAATTAATATTATTAGAGTGTGAAGTATTTTACCCACTCTAGAAATTAGATATACCAATATCTTAATTCAATAAACCCTTACTAAAAGTAGGATAGTATATTTTATTGGCATTTGCTTCATTTCTACTTTTTGAATCCTATATATCATTGCTTTATTCTATTTATTATTAATGGGTTAGTTTTGTTAATTGATTATTAAAATCTTCAATCATAATATCCATATCACTTTGGTTATTAGTAGCTGCACTGCAATGCTTTTAACCTAAGTCTTTTTTATCATTAGACGGGAGATATATTTATTTTTGCTGTTTTTAATTTTATATATGCTATACTTATATATTGTTATTTTCTCTTTAGATGGAAATATCATCTAATTATATATTTCCTAAATTATTGCATTTTGAAAGATAATTTTATAGAGAATTCTGTTTTTATTAAAGATCTGGCATTGAATTAAACAGCAACTAGTCCTATATATTTGTTTACTCTTCCGTATCCCAATAATTTAAGTTATTGCTTTAACTTTTTATCATTTGCCAATTAATAAACTATTTCTTTTTTTTTCTTTCTATAATACTAATTTATATTATTTTTTAAATTATTAAATAATCACCAATAAAGCTTTTTAACAGATAAATGGAATAGTCCTAATCAAAAATAGACCACAATTTTTAATATTATATAAATTGAATAATCTAATATTCATTTATAAGTAAAATTATGTTTAACTGAGAGAAATCTGTTAAAATAAATATTCGGCAAAAAAATAAATTCTTCTTATACATAATATTATTATTAGAAATTAAAAAAATTATATTATTTAAACTATCAAAATCGTCAGTGCTAATTATTTATCCAATAATTCATAATTTAGGCTTTCCATTCTATTCACACTATTTTAATAATTATAATGTTTCAACATATATTCTCAAGGGATGGCCTAGCTCTAGCCCTCTTTTATTATGAACTGTATGGCCAGTTTTATCAAACATAAAAATGAAATTTTACTGTAAATCTTATAAATTCATTGATAGATTTTTCAAAAGGTCACAACTATTTTTTAATTACTCAAATTTTTTCTTGTTATATTTAACATATCTCTAAAATGACTTTTCACCAAAAGTAAAGTAATTAAATGTCATTTCAAATAATGATTTTTCAATAATTATATCATGTTTTCCACAACAGAAAAACTTTAAGCTAGGTAACAGATTTTAATGGGTTTGGAACGCCTGACTCCAACCCTTATTTGAAAAACTTCTCTTAAATAGTTTGTATGAGGCGAAATATTCGAATTCATTTAAGTTTACCATATTAAGATTCCCAACCCCTTCCATTTGTATTTTATATTAATATCTCGTATCTTTAAATATTTTTAACATTTTTTATCTAATTTAATTATCCTAAAAATTATTAAATTGAAATAACACCGAAAATTCTTTTTGATAATAATATTTTACATTGTCTATAGCTTCTATATCATCATATTACTCTCCAAATTATGCGACTAAGCTTGCAAAAAATTCTTCATTCCTAAGTACCATTAAATTGGAGCAGCAGCCATCTCAATTAGTCCAAAAGTGTATTTAGGATACATCAAATTAAATTTATAGGTTATATAAGATCCCATTGAATGACCACAGAGTATTAGTTATTAGATTCCAATAGATTATATGAGCAGTAATATGAGTTGACATATATGTTCTGCTGAACCATTGTAATCTCCTCTCCTTATTAAAATGTTTATAAATAATACCAATAAAACTTCTACTTTATAAGTTGCTAATTTACCTTTCGTCATAAGAATCAAACCCAGGTACTATAAAATTTATCCATCTAATAAAATTGGGACCAATGCCTTTCTCTAATCTAAGCCATTCTTTATGATTCCCCGGGCATCCGTGAATACTTAATATTGCTATTTCTCCATTTTAACCATGTGAGTAATAGGTATTGCTTTCATTACTATCTGTATAGTGGCAAAACCATCCATTTGGGAAATCCTTTCTTCTGATTAATCTGGACACTTTATCTTAAACCGGATGTTATTTCTTTTTTATCGTTTTATCCTAACTATATATACAAAATTGCTTTATATTATTCTTTGAAATCTCATCAATTATATAGCTTGTTCCTTTGACTTCATCTTCTTCTCTTAAGTCCTCATAGTAAAGTAAGTTTATTTTATTTTCATTAAGCATTTTTATTCTGTTTGCCTATTCTTATTTAGTCTCCGGATTTTATAGTTACTTCATTACAATAATTTCTAAATTTTTCTTTCTCTTATGACTACTAATTCAAATTCTCTTTTAAATATATGATTAATATACTATAATTAATACTAATAAATTATTTTGATTTTATTAATATTAGTAATTAAAGAGTATATAGAATTATTATAAGATAATTCCACTGTATCATATAGAACTAAGCTATAAATATAATTTTACACACACGTAAAAATTACATCACTCATTATTTTATTTAAAAATAAAATTTTTTTATATATGTTAAATTAAAATATATATTTTCACTAATTATATACAATAATATTCTAAGTAAAACATAAATTATGTATAGTAGCAATGTCATATATAGCTAAAGCTAGAAAATTTTTGCAGATTGTATAATTCAATTAGTTTTATTTTCTTGATTTTAGATAAAGAGATTCAGCTATTGATATTTTTGTTATAAAGCAGTGTGTTCATTCTATATATAGATAAGTAAATCATTTAACAAAGTATAAACAGATAAATGGAATTATATACCTAAACATTTTCTAACTCTTTTTATAATTTTTACTTTAATTCGTTTAGAAATCGCTATTCTTATGAAATATAATTAATTTTTTTACATTTTTAAATATTATTTTCCATATTCATAAATAAATAGAACCCTTTTATATTTAGCTAAATATATTTGGTAAAAATTTCTTATTTTGAATAATTATAGAAATAATAGAATATTAAATATATAATAATGTATTCATTACAATTAAAGCATAAAATCATTCTAAATAAATACAAATAATAATATTTACTTTTAAAATATATATTTCTGATAAATAATTATTTAATTGTTTGGATGAGTAGGATTTTTTTTTTTTTATGATGATGATAATTATATATTTATATGATATATATTTTAATATATTAATATATATTAAATATTGTATTAAAACATGTTGATTCAATTTCTATCAGGAGGAGGAGGCTAAGTTTAAAATCCAAAATTAGGCATATTTTATAAAGGGTTTGGTAAAAATTAATTATTCATATGCTGCTAATTATTATTAAATTATTAATTGTTATTAAATCTAGGATTATTATTATTATTGTTATTAAAATTTTATCTATTATTAAAGTTATTATTGTGATGTTATGGTCTATTAAAATTATTATGATTATTAAAATTGTTGTTATTATTATTATTTCTACCATACTACATGTTCTTGTTATTCATGTTAGGAATATTGTTTTGGTTCTATTAGGGAAAATTGCCTCTATTTTAATTATTATTATTATATCTATTTGCGGTAGCATAAGAAAGTTATGGATTGATTTCTAATTTTTATCCAGATGAGTTATTTTAATTCAAAATCAAATAATTCATCATATTTTATTCCGGTTTTTTAGATAAACTTGCAGCTCCTCTAACTAGCTTCTCCATTCCTGGAACAGGCCTTCCTTCAAATTCTTTATTATGGATAAAATCACAAGTATCTCCACTAGGGCATCCTGAATGAGAATGATAAAACACACATGGTTTTGTTCTTTGATACCTTACACCTTTTTTTTCTTATTTTAAATCTTATTATTATTATAATTTCTTCAAATTTTCTTAATCAAGTTCTGCTTAGTCTTTCTTAAGCAAAAAATTTTCTCTTTTCATAAGAGAAGGATCTTAAAAACTATTGATTCCTAAAGTACTAGGGTCAGGAAGCCTGTTCATAAAATTGGTATTATTAGGGGGGATTTAATTATTGACATTATTATTAATTTATTAGTTTCCTCTATTATTATTATTAGAAAGTAAATTATTATTATTGTTGTTTACAATAAAATTATCTTGATTATTTTAATTAGGATTTTAATCCCCGGCAGATTATTTTAAAAAATTAGGAGTTTCGATTTTATTATTTTATAGGAAATTGGGAGTTTATGGGAAACTATTATACGATATTCCTTTATTTGGTAGTGGTAGTGGTTGTTATTGTTATTGTTATTATTATATATTAGGTTGTTAGTTAAAAGGTAGAGAAGCAGGCTAATTAGGCAATTATTTTTTATGTTAAATTGAAGTATTCCAGTTCTTTTATTATTATTAAAAGGTTTCAGGGACAGGCTGAGGCCTAACATCCAATAAAACATTGATATTTTCGACTAAGTGTGATACTATATCTTTATTTCCTATTTATTTTAATAACTAGACTATTTCATCTTGACATTATGTTGAGTGGTACTCCTTGCTTTATAGTAATTTTGAAAGCCTATTCATAATATGAGGAGGAACTTTCTATAGATATTCACTAATTTTCCGTTTTTCATCTATTTCTTTATTTTTAATTTTTTCAAGTTCCGATTTTGATATTTTTAAAATTCCCTTAAGTGGTTTAGTTTCGCTCTCAGTTTTCTATTATTATTTTTCTTTTTCTCTCTTCATCGCTATTTCTATCACTTTCATATAATCCTTTTCCGACTAAGGGTCTATTTAAATAACTTTAGGCTCAAGTGTTATAGGATTAGAATTCAATAGTGTTTCTTCATCCATTTTTGGTTCGTTGGGAATATCAGCTGGGTTTCTTTATTTATAAAATAAATTTTGATTTTGATTACATCTAACTATCAAATGAAGTTTTTTTTCTTATATAATTACAAATATTTCGCACACAATTTCACATTTATTCTTTCCTGGTGGAGTTATTTTTCTGTACTTGACAATTTAGGCATATCTTCTTCATTCATGTCAATATAAATTGGCTTAGGACAGTAGTATTCTATATCTTCTGTCATATCCTAAAGTTAGTTTTTTATTTTAATTTCCTGTTCTCTTAGTTTGCTGTTTTATTTTTAAAATTTTATATAAGAATAAAAATAAATGAATGATAAAATAGAATATTATTTTACTGAATTTATTAGGCTTCACTTTGCTATTCCTTCATTTTCATTTCGTTGGTTTAATGGTGAATTTAAGAAGGATTTTATTACAATTATTCTTAATAAGTAATCCATTCTTCTTCTGACAATCCTTATTTATTAGGTTCATCTCCTATTTTGAAATATTTTATTTATTCTAGATCTTCAGTAGGTAAAAAACTGGTGGTTTAATAAAAAGTTTATTAATTAATATTAAATTTGTAAATCATAATATTTTATGCAATAATTTACCATACTGATTTTTTTCCCTATCTATTATTATTAAATTACACTTTTTTTGAAATTTTATCATTAGGTTCTTATCTTCTATTTTAATTCTGTTAATAATTATAAGAATGATGAATATATTGAATAGTTTAATAAATTAGAGTATTTTATGTACTTAAAATTTTCTATTTTAATGTTAGTGATCTTAGACATTTTGTCCTTTATTATATTCTCTTTTTTGTTGTGATCAGGTAATTATTTTTTTCCTGATTCATATAAAGTTATCCAGTCTTCTATCATTTAGTTATACTTCATATAAAATTAAAATAATTTTTTGTTTATTTAATTCTCTAACTTGATTTCTTTATATTATTTAACAATTATAGGGATCTGCAAATAAATTTATTGATTATATAATTAAGTAATTTGTATTTTTATTTTTATAATTTTATTACACTACTATGATCAAAATTTTCTGGTGTAAAAGTCATTTTTAGATAAACAGAAAATATTTTCTCAATTAATTCTGATTCAACTTACATAAAGCTTTTTGCATTTTTTAACCAATCAACAGTATACCTTATACAAGGAGTAGACGCTATTCTATCAATAAATAAATTTATATAATTTCACCTATTTTTCGATTTAAAATTAATTTATAAAAATGTACTGATCTAAGAGAGGGGGTGGAGTCTTAAGTAGAACATTTATATCATTTAATTTATCTTCTAAAGTTTAACTGTGTTTCATTTATTAGATCATTTTTTTGATTTATTTTACTTCGGTTAATCCATCTAAAGAATAAATAATACTTATAAAAGTTGTTTTATATAAAATTTACTTTGTTTGGCCGTCTATAATTGTTTTATTTATAATTATCATGCGTTAAAAATTTTGTATTTAACTTATATATCAACTTATGCAACATAAAATAATATATACTATTTTTAATATAATTTCATTAAAATTAATGTAAAAATTTTCTATATATTATATTTTATTTCTGCAAGATTTATAGAATTAGTGTATTTTTATATCAATAATATCATTGATAATCTCTGATATTATGAATAAATATTTTTTTAATTTATGAATTTAAGTTTATAAAATGCAGTTTTTATTGTAGAAAGAAAGAGATAAATAATTTATTAAAATATATTATTGTCAGAAAGCGCTTTTTAATTTTTTAATTTAATCACCTGTTATTTTTGAAAATGTTAAAGGTTTTTCTTCTTCCATTTTTTAGTATTTTTTTTATTTTTCAATATTGTCTTATTTTTTGTTATTATTATTATTGATTCTATATAGTTATTAAAATTAATACTTAAAATAGACAAATTCCATTAATTTATTTTATTATATATATTAAATTTTACAAATAAATCAAGCCTTGCTTTATCATTGGCGTTTAAAATTTAAATATATACAATATATATATATATAAAATGAACATATACACATACATCTAAGCATAATGTATTTTATATTTATGATTTTTAATACTTATTGCATATAAAATTTATTAATAATAAATTTTTATAAAAATATAAATAATTTAATTTTATAAATTATATTTAAATTAATAAAATACTTATATATTTTATAAAAATTTTAAAATATAATCATATTTATTTTATAAACTTAGCACTTATTTGTTTTATGTATAAATCTTATAGTAAATTATAATTATAAATTTATGTTAAATATCAAAATAGATTATACATTCATAATATTATATTTTATAGTTTTTGTAACCTAATAAAAAAGTAATTTTCAAAATTTTTAGTATTCTGTGTTTAAGTAAGGAATATTAATAAATTAATTTTTTTCATTATTAATCATTTTGCTATAACAATTTTTTCAATTCAATTCAATTAAAAACTTAAATATTAAAATTGAAAAATAAACTTATTTAACATCAAGTTAAAAAAATAATATTTTATAAAAACCAAAAATATAATATAAAAATTTAAATAAAAGTATTTAGCAAATTTAATTATTTGAAATAAAAATGGGAGCAGCAGAATCAAATGGAAACGAAGAAAAATTAGATGCCCAATAAATATTGAGCTAATTTAATATTTTAAAAAATTTAATGATCCAAGGTATTAATATTTTCAAATTTATCATTAAAGATATAGGCTAATATTATAACAAAAATTTTAATATTTAACAAAATACTATTAGATTTGGAGATTCCACATTATTAGAACATAAGGAAACTAAATAATAATGTGTTTTAAGAGAATTAAATACCACCGAGATCGAAGAGCACAAAAAGGATTAGAGAAATACAAATAACGACTTAATCTTTAGCATCCAAACACAGTTAGATTGCTCAGTAATTAATTAAATGATATATTTCCTTACTTTTATATTATAACAATTTTTTTTAAATTGAAGAATGCTTTGATAAAACTGATAGTTAGTTTTGTTCTACTTTCTACAAAACTTATCTCCTTTTCGAATTCATAAATAACTCACTAGAAAAAGAAATATTAGTTAGAAGACCTTAGCAAGCATTTTTCTAAGAAGGTGAAATCTGGAATTTAATGGGAGGAGTCATATAAGGATTGGCTTTTTTATAAAAAAATGACTTGCCTCACGGGACAATAAGAGTACATATTTTATATATTAATAAACTTATTTTCTATGCATATACTTAATAAAACTCTTGTGATTTATTTTTAGGCAGGAACTATTTATATTTCTGAAGAGGATTCTACTCCTAAAATTACTGATCCCACCGTATTTTAGTAATTAAACAACTTTGCCACTGTTTGTTCTGATAAAGATTAGGTGTAAAACTCTATTTATTTATCTCCCGCATTGGTCGATGTAATAAAATGTTTATGCTTACTTAAAATGTGATTAATCTATTTATAATAATAATAATTACAAGGCTTTGGAAGAAGGAAACTGGTAACCCATTCACAATGAATATAAAAGTGATGTATTTTCTTTTGGAATCACCCTACTGACTATGGGATTACTTGAGTACTGTGATGAATGTTATAATTATTCTGAATATTAATTCTATCCTGATAAATTATAAGAAAGAATTCATGAATTTTCTTAAAAGTATTCTCAGGATCTTACTTAATTTATTATGTAATTTAAATTTTTTAATTTAATATTGTTAATATTAACAGTAATAATATGATAACAGATTAATGTTGAAAACAGAGGAAGAAAATAGATTAGATTTTATATAGCTTGAAGAAATTTTGATTTCTTAACCCTCTCACCAATCACCAGATCAATATAATAAATTTTCAGGAAATAAATAACCATCGCAATAAGGTTCTCCTAATGAATAATAAGAATAATAATATTCTAATCAAAAATCCCCTATCTAGGAAACTAATGAATTATTCGAAGGACACTAATAAAGTTAATAACATTAACATTATGAAGCTCCTAGTTTTAAGCAAAATTCTTAACACAGTTAATAGAGTCATGATCATGGATAGCACACATCTTAGACTTAACACTAACAAAACTCTATGTCATTTTAATAAAAACAACAATAGTAGCAATAGTAGTAATATTAAGGAAATTAACAAGTAATTATCTAAAATTCATTTTATATTTATTTATATGTTAAAATGAATAAATATTTATTTATTAAAGTAATCTCCTGAAAGCCATAAACACGGAGGAGTCATCCATTAATAATAAACTTCTCCCTCTGTACCTGTCATGTCAAGTAACTAATCTAGATAAGGTAGACCTGCATAGTTTATGGCCAGAGACGAGTCTGATTCTGGTACCACTAAGTTTAATATCCCTAAAGTAAATAATTATTAAATAAAAAAACATATGTATATTCTAATTTTATCTTTTATTTTTTTCATAATAGGATTTTACAGCACAACCTAGCAAACCTGATGAAAACTAAGGAAACGAATTAGGAGTAGGTACTTATAGAGATGATGCTGAAGAAGATGTTTAACAACAAGAATTGGCAAATCACTCATCTCAATAACACTAACTTAGTTCTTAAAACTATTAATAATCATCATATCACCATCACCAATAGTAATAAGAATAAAATTAGGATTCTGGAAATAAATATCAATAAAACAATTATTTTATTGATTCCCAATAATATAAACAAACAGTTACATATGATAAAAAGCAACCTGAACAAAATTCAAGTTACTACAATGAAAACAATTATTCTTAAAATAAGAACTAAGATTCTGTTTAAAAAGAAATGCCAAAAAAAGCAGCAGGTACTGCTTATGCTACTAATACTTATAAAACCTATTAATAGTCTTCAGATTAAAAATCTTAAACTTATTAGTAATCTCCAGACCCTAAACCTTAATCATACTAACCAAGTGGCACCAGTCAAACCAACAATGACAACACCTATCCTTAATATAAATAAGATAATGTTCCTTCTTCTACTGCTTATTAAGCATATAATTACGCAAAGGGACCTAATGATGAATAAGTTAATTCTATTTTACAGAAGTATTCTCCCAATAAAAATTTGAATACATCTTCTCAATAATAACAATAACATCAATAGCAATAATAATAACAACAACATGTTTCTTATCAGATTCCTTATGTTTCTCAGTATACATAATAGTAAATATAATATATTTTAGATATTTTAACATTATAATCTATATTTTTGATATTAGGAATGAATCGAAAAAATAATAAGAATTTACTTCCGATTACCATATCTCTAGAACTAATTAAGGCTAATCTCAAGATTCGGCTGAACCCAAAAATTCCTATCAAGGCTATGTTCCTTAGAGCTAGTAACTAATATAAATTTTCAATTATATATACTATAAATATTGAACGCGATGTAAAATTATTTTTTTTAAATGTTAGCCAAGAAAAATAATCTTAAGATAAACAAGTTGAAACTTTAACAAACTAGTTCTCTAAACTTGAATAACCTTCTTCATACCCTGGTAATACATCTTCTGCAAATTACGGTTAGTCTCATTATCAACCTTCCTAGTAATACTAAAGTTCTTATTCAAATAGTAACCTACATGAAAAAAAAGATTAATAACAGTCTTCGCATTAATAACCTCAATCTAATGATAATTACCAATAGTAAAGTTATAATAAATACTAATAGGAAAGTAGTTCTTCTAACTTAGGTAAATTCTATATTTAGCATAAAAATATATAATAATAAATTAATAAATTCAATAGAAACTGTTGTAGAAAATTATTAAAATGGAAGCAGATATGAAGGTTAAAAATACAATAATATGAGGTAATTTTTCTTGATTAAAGCTATATTTCAATTATGTAATTTGATTCCTTACATAGACATGGAAAAGGAAAATTCTATTACCAAGACAATGGGGGTTTGTATGATGGGGAATGGAAATATAATTAAATGCATGGAAGAGGAGTCTTATTCTACGCTTCTGGAAAACCAGCTTATGATGGGTATAAATAAGAAGAAGAAAATATAATTTTACTCCTTAATATTTACATTTTGTATAAAATAGAGATTGGGTTGGAGACAAATTTGAAGGATTTGGTCAATTATTTAATGAAAAACCTGAATAACTCACGTAACCTTTTAATTATAAAGATTTCGATTTAGTAGATGAATACTGGACTAAATATGATGGAGAATTCAAAGATGACTTTAAAGAAGGATATGGAACTTTATACATGTATTTATAATTTTAATTAATCATATAAATTAAAAATATATAAAGTAAGTAAGTAAGTATTTATCTTTATTTTAATTAACTTAGTTCTAATGGGGAAAAATTCTCTGGAAAATTCTATAGAGATTTTGTTCACGGAACTGGTACTTTCTATACTTAAAGTGGACAAAGTATTACAGGTGTATGGAATAATAATAAATTCTAATAATAATGATTTTTACCTAAAAATTCAATTTTAAGATGTATATATAAAATATATTATAATAAAAATTTATAAAAAATAAATAAATAAATATATAGGTTCATACAGTTATTTTATAATTCAAAAGGCAAATTAAAATAAATATATTAATAAATTTAATATCATAATTATTTTTTTAATATAAACTATTTTATGTTACTTTAGCCCCTTTAAAATTTATAAACAATAATAATGGTTAAATAAAAGATCACAATCTTGTAATATAAATTATTTTACCACCTTAAAATAATAAATTCTCATAATTATACATCAATAAATAAATTTGTTAAATAAAATGTTATTTTTATATTAATTATTGAATGGAATAAGATAAAAGAACAAATTCGTGTATTTATTAATAATCACATAATCAATAAAATATAATCATTACACATTTTAATTTTATTAATTGAATAATTTTATTATAAAAAATATATCAAAATTTACATAATAAAAATCAAACTAAAACTAATTTTTATATTCACAACACCTTTGTTCGTAGTTTAAACCATCTAAAATGATTTTAGGATAAGATTAAGATAGAGAGTTTATAATAAACAGATAAAACGCGAAAATTACTTTTTTATAAAATGAAAATAATTCTCTCAGAGATGATAACAAGGATCTGCAAGAGGCATTGAAATTAAATAGAGATGCACTGAAATTAGCGTACGAATAAAATATTAGAGGATAAACTTAGCCTAAATCTTTCAGTTCAAATAAAGAGTCAACTTTAATTATTCGAGATAATAATTAAGATTTTAACTAAACCCAAAATATAAACGAAATTTTAGATAAGTAAATATTTATATAAAGTATTAATTTAAATCATTACTTAATTTGAATTTAACTTAAAAAAACCTTTAAAATATAATTTTGTTTTTTTTTCCTTTATTTGTTATATTATTAAATTTTTCTAATATTTCCAAGATATATTGAAGAAAATAAGATATTATTGAAAACCTATTCGAGATGCTAAAAGGAAAGGAATGAATTTGCAACTCAAAATTTGCTCCTCCAGTAAATAAACGAATAGTCATAAAAGTTTTTCAAAGATGTGATTCATGACTTGGAAGAAAAAGTACTCGAACTTAGAAGAATAATTTAAGATAAAGAGTATACAATTTAAACACTTGAGAAAAAATAAACCTTCCCGATAAAGTAAAATACTAATAAATAAATAAATAAATAAATAAATAAATAAATAAATAAATAAAAAATAAATAAAATAAATATGGAAATTTTATAAAACCAGCATTTGTTAAATTTACGTTAATTTTTATTATAAGGACGGTGTTTTAATGAAAATTAAAGAAATAATTTCTCCCAATGAATAAACTTTACCGTTGCATTCAGAATTAGAGAAACATAAGGCTTTGTGCAACTCTCTCAACGAAAAAATAAAACAATATTAAGAAGAAAATTAAATATTAAGTGACTTATGTGCCAATCACAAATATGAATTAATAAAATACCATTCTCTCTTATAAAATCCTAGTAATTATTACAATTTGAAATAAGTTTTGAATTCTGTTAATTGTGACACTCGTGAAGATCATATCATGGAATTCTACAAAGAACTTTATCACGAATTAGTTTCCCAGCAATGTATGAATCAGACCGATTATAAAAAAACTCCGTTATTCAGTCAATAATTGATGCACTACATTCCAGTATTAAAAAGTCAGCAAGGCAATGGAGTATAATCTATACACTAATTAAACTCTGCCACTAAGAAAAATGATCAGGGAGGACACTTCAAATCCCCCAGATCTGCAGAATCCAGAGTAGAACTTCTTGGAAAAATTGAAAATTTGGAAATTGTGCACAATAAAACAAAGAAACTATTTTTCAAAGCATAAAAAAATACCTAAACTTTGGTGTCTGAACTTTTGGAAAATAAAACAAAATTCAAACAATTGAATTTATAAATTTCCTCCCTTATTAAATCTAATAATCAATACCAAAAAAAATATGATGAAACCCAATAGTAATCCAGCTTCTATAAACAGTTTTTCTAAAACTATCTTTTAGGTTGTTAGTCATAAAGAAGAAATAGCTTGGACCTTTCTGCACAAAATTTCATCACGAAGCAAGTAAAGTAAAATGCAGACAATAATAATAGTGGAAATAATGAACCTCCCAAATCGGAGTAAACCAGTGAGAAATTGAATTAAAAGGCATAGGCTAAGTTAAACCTGACTGGAACGCCTGTAGAATTCTTAGATTTCTTGACGAAGGATGACTACTCAGGATGCAAACTAAATAAGTAGACAGTAGTCGGTTTAGCCAAATCAATTTAGGATTTCATAAGCAGAAATCTTTAATCAAAGATAGATATGATCACCTGTTAATAATCCATTAATGAAGTACAACAACCTCGGTTGTTAAAATAACGGTCTATATCCGATCCTCTTTCTTATTTCCACGTTTCTGTTGATGAAAAGAGAAGTTTGATTAAATAATGGAAGAGAATTCCTTAAATTCCAGAGAAAGTAGCACAAATCAAAAATAGCAATACCAATACGCAGAAGAAGATTATAGTAGTAAATAAACTCCATTTTTCGTTGATATGAGTGTTATTGGAGTTGATCTTCACTCTAATTAAAAGAACTTAAGATTTAATGCCAATAAAAAAACTATACAGTAAACCAAAAATAAATAAAGCAATAATAAATAAAATGCAAAAGTAAACTCTAGTTTTATCAGTAATGAAGAGGAAGAGGAAATCTTGGATCTTAATTGATTAAATTATAAGGTAGGATATGATTGATGATCTTCTATTTTTTTTTTTTAATTTAGATTCAATTTTTAAATAATGTTTAATTTAAAAAATTATCAATATTTTAATAGTAATAAATATTTATTTTAAGTCATAAAAGATTGTTATTATAGATTTCATTTATGTAGGATTATTCTATCTAGTAAAATATTTTAGAGATAAATAATTAATAAATAAAATAATAGTTATAATTGAAATTTAACTAAAAGTTAGTATATTTTAAAATAATTATAAGAGAAAAAAGAATTTTTATTTAATATAAATCATGTGGATCAGTTAATTTAATTTTTTCTATGTTAATTTATAGCTTTTTATAAAGCATTTATCCAATCCTTTGGCGCTCTGGCTGCCACAAAATTAACAACATATTTAGGAATTAATCCCTTTATATCAACACATGAAAGCATAAAGAGAACAGAGTTAGGACCATTGGGTTTTATTACATAGCCCGAAATAATACTGTCTGCTCTGATAAAATTCTTTTTGGGAGGGTACTATTTATGTTCTGTACTGAAATATACGATCGTGATTTGTCCCTTTTCGGGAAAGTCTCTTTAGAAGTATCTTTTTTACACCCAATCCCTCTTAGAAACTCCAAACCCGGCATCTACATAAGAATAAATTATATCTGACTGTTCATCAATTTTTTCTAATTATTTAAATCCTAGCAGCACTTTATCCCACTTCGCTCTGTAATTTTGATCATAAATTTGCTAAAACACCTCCTCTGGTGTTGAATTTTAAATATTAGATTCAGCTCTTACCATTACAGCTGCACTTTCTAAATTCATTTTTTTGTGTATCGTAATTTCACTTTTGGCTACAACCTAAAAAAAACAAAATGTATATGTATTAATTTTTAAAGAAAACTAAATATATAATAAAATCCTTCATTAGTTTAAATAACTTACTTTTTCCCACTTGCTTTTTCCAGGATCTTCATTGTAGACACCCATCAATTTTTCTATTTTTTAATTGATTTCAGAATCTTCCATCACCTAAATTTAATTATCTGCCCTAACCTCGATTACATCAGGGATATCTCGATCATCTTTTGCTTATGATTTATTTAAATGCGTAGACTTTTCTAAATCTTAATTTTATGCATTGCTCGAAGTCTACCTGTCTCTTTAGCTTTAATTATCATTATCATCATTATTATTTTTATATATCTTTTAACTAGTTTTTAAATTATTTTCTATATCTCCCACTTAGACATCTTATATAACTTCATCTACTTTTTTCTCTTCATCTTCATTGTAATCATCAAAATTTTTTTCTTAATTTTTGAAAATAGAAGGCACGTAGTCATTGGGTAGAGAATTGCATTTGATAAATTCAGATCCTCTTGTGCCTCTTACAAAGGATTTTTCCTGGTATCCATTATGAGGACTATTGACTTAACTATATCGAGAATAATTGGATATGCATTCTTCCAAAGGCTCAAGTTTTATTACTTCTTTTTATATCATTTATTAAAAGTTAATTTTTTAGCCGATTTAAGGAGATTTATTCATTGCCATTGTTTCGCTATCTAAATTACCAGGAAAAAGTAAACAAAAGTTTTAATAAATTAATTTTATAAAAAAAATTATTTTATTACATGTACTAGATCCTTTTTAAAGTGACACCTACTCTATGTTGATGTTATGGGAACTATTACCTCCGTAATTTTGGTTAGTTATCGTAATTTCAGTATCATATGATTTACAGTTTTCTTATTTGGTCGGCATTCTTTAAAAGGTATTGTATATGGATTCTTACTATTTTTACTATGAATATACATGTTTGGCCAACATAAATTCTTTAGATTACCCTTAATTATTATCCTCCAATTCTTGCATTTTGTTATGGGGAATTTCATCGGAATAACTTGAGTCTGATTTATCATCATTATTTATGCTTTTTTTATCTTAATCTTATTTTTCTACATCCTGATCCTCTACTTGCATAGAATTTTTTTTTTCAGCAATTTGCATTTATTCAGATATAATGTCAATCAATTTTTTCCCCTTTGATTTTTCCTTACCTGGAGATTAATTTTTTTATTCCTCATTCTTTTAAATCATTGAATCCAAATCAAATTCCTTGAAGGCTTCTTTAATGTCAGATATTGTAATTTCTTTTTCCAATTACTTTAAAAATACCTCTTGATCAAGAACAAAGTCCTGTTTTTTATTTTTGAAAAATTAGATAATTATAACTATTTTTTTCTATTTTAAAATATATTGATTTCTTAATTTTACAGTGTGTAAATCATCTTCTAATAATTGCAGACTTTCGTATGAAAAAACAAATTTTTCATACTTAAGCAATAGATACTTCTGGTCAAAGTTTAGTTCGTCATAACATATTCGCATTACCTCGATGGCTGGCTTCATAACACCGCATATGATATATTATAAATCATATTTTTATTACTCTGTTCTATTCTATGCAGATTATTAGAGAAGAAGTTTGGTCATTTTGTAAATTAAGTACATAGCTTTAAATGCCTCTGGATTTTAAAGTACTTTCTAAAGATTGGGAAAAAATTATGTAGTTTTATGTTAATTTATATTAAATCAGTAATTTTTATATCAAAAATAAATTTTAATATTAAATAAGTGATTTTTATATCAAAAATAAATTTTAATAATAGAAAATTTTATTTTTTTTTGAAATTAAAATAACTATAATAGCGTTATCCATAAAGTTAGAATATGATATATCTTCTAAGCATTACGAAATTGATAATTGATTTTTAAGGTCAAATAATTTAATTTTTTACCATTAATCTAACCATTTCAGTTCTAAATCCCTTTTGCCTAGACTTAGATAACTTATTAAAAACTACTATTCCTCTATATTCTTTAAAAGTTTTTTAGATTTTAAATCTGAAATTGTTGAGTTTAATACTTCCTTTATTCCTTGTAATTTCATCAACTAAAACTGCGTAATAGCAAGCACAATTTATCATAAATAAATCAAAATGGATTAAATTCTTATTTCTACTCTTTTTTCTCTTTATTCTCTTTCCAGCATATCCCCCGAGGATTAGCCCAATCAATGACCCAGCAAATAGTCCAACTAACGTCAATCTATATTACATAAAATGAATAATTTTAATATTTCTGAGTAATAATATATATGAATTTATGTAAAGAATTCACTGAAAAGATTATTTTTCAAAGCAAAAGTAAGTAGTTATTTTTAAATTAAAATTAAATTAAGTATAATATGTATTGTATGATTGATCTTTTTATTTCCAAATAAAAATTCATTCAGATATTTTAATTAAATTTTATAAGTACCCGATTGCAAATCCTACCAAACCCAGAATAGCCAGTCCTAAAAATTATCCTATTGTTTTATTATCTTATTATTCTGAGTTTAACAAACTTCTATGCAGATCTTATTAAAATTGTTCATTCCAATCCTTAGTGGGATGAAGATGGTTATTCTAAATTATATCTTATACTACCCACTTTTCAACCGGCTTAGATTTAATTTGAATGGTTGATTTTTTCTTTGAAATTTATTTAATTTCGTCTAATTTAATATTATTGGGCTGCATATGATTTTATATGTTTTATGTTACTTCCATTATTATTTTTCTAAGTTTTGTAATTTTTTATTTTTTATATATACTTTATTATGTTAACTAATGATAATTTAATGAGAAATTTTTAAGAAGACCTATAATAAATAAAGTACTATTGTGACTTATTTACGCAATAATATTTATTTCATATAAAATTAATGATATCTAACAATTTAGTATCAATCATTATTTTTATTTTAACATTAAAATGACATTATATATTTCAATTCTATTTTTCTTTTGACTTCAAAAATAATAATATAGAAAATACATCAATAATTATATATTAACTATCTCTATATTTCCGAAAAGATTTTGTCAGTATCTTTAAAATTATATATATATTTACTATAATTATTTTTTTGATTAATCACTTTACTTATTAGAAATTAATAAATCTAATTAAAAGATACTGAATAATTAGCTAAAAATAAATCACCCCAAAAAACCAAATAATTAATTTATTCTAATAACTTATTTATAGATTATCCTATATTTTATAAATATCACTAATAGAAGCAATTAAAAAAATTAATCCTAATATTAACATTGTAATATTTTAAGGAATTGATTGTAATAAAAATAATCATTATAATAAACTATAAATAAAAAGGTACATGCCATATATAATAGAGTATATTTTGAAATAATAATAATATATTAAATACCCCATATATTAATATTAAGAAAAAACATTTAAGAAAAAAATAAAATATTCTAAATACTAAAACTTTCTATTAAATGATAAAAAATTAATACATACTATAATTTCTATTATATTAACTTGGATAACAAATTTATTTTACTTTAAATTTATAACTATATTTTTTTACTTTAAATTAATATACTTTTTTAACTTACTACACTATATAAATATTTTAAATAAATAAATTAAAAATAACTTAGTAATAACTCAAATATTATCAATATCTACATCATCTTCATTTTGTTATTACTACAATTAAGCTTTAATTTTTTAATTCTTTTATCCTGTTTTAGTATTAATATGTTTACTTTATTCAATAATTAATTTTTCCTTTTATGCTTAAATTTATTCCTATGTTTTCTCTTCTTCGTCATCACTTTCCTCTTCAGAATCAGATTATATGTCAATTGTTCTGGTTTATTTTGACTACTATTCAGTATTTTTCTTTTCCTCTTCATCACTATCCGAAATTTCAGCAAATCTGACTCCATCATCAACACCTCCATCTTACTAGTCCTTAGGTCCTATTATAGTTTCAGGAATTTCTCCCAAAGCCTTTAAAATTCTTATTTCATCAGTTAAATATTTATGCATGACATCACATTTATGATCTTAAAAATCTCTCAAACCAACCAATATAATATCTCCCAAATTTACCCAAATTTTCTTTCTCATTTTCCCTCTAATTGTCCCCTGCCTTTTAATTCCATCAAAGCATTATACATCTACTCTTCCTTATCCCAATAATTTATATACTTATCCATCTATGTGTATTATTAAAAATAAATTTGAATTATTTTATTTAAATATATATTACATTCAGTGTCTCCATCTTCGGGGTCCTGTCCTTTAAATATAAGTTCTCTTTTTGATTCACTTAAATCTCCCTTTTTAGCCTTTTTGAAATTTTTTCCTCCTTTTCCTGAAGTATTTTTAGGCATTTTTAATATATTATTTATATTATTTGGTATAATTTTGTAAAATTTTATTTTTTAATTTATTAACTAACAAATTTAATTTTGCAAAAGTATATTTTGATAAGTTTACATTTATATTGGTTCTTTTTATGGTATAGGAATTATACATATTAAAATTATGTGAAATATATAAAGCCCTTATTATAATCTACTGTAGTACAATTCTTAAGCAATTGCTAAAAATTTAAATAGTCTTCGATAATAAATAAATGAATTTTTTTGCAGATCTACATTTAAAAATAATAAAATAAAAGATAATTTATTTAATTTTATAATAATTTTTTTTCTTCCTTCATATATATATTTTTTTAATTGTATAGTATCCCTATATCAGAATTAAATAATCTCTCTTTAATTCAAATTAATCAACAATTCTTAAAATATTAGTGAAAATTTAATGGACGAAGAAAAAAAAAATAAATTTAAGAAGAAAATTTTGTTCCCTCAACAAAAGTGTATGAAGGTAGTGAAGATATAAAAAAAAAATATGTCTTCAATAACCCTGCAGATAAAAGTATTACTTTAAAATATTAAAAAATTGTATAATAAAAAATACCCAAACCTTAATAAAATTACTCCCATATATAAAAAATTTTTATACAGTTTAGGAAGCTGAAAGATTAAAATAAGAGGGAAATTAATTTTTCAAAAATAAATAGTATAAAGACGCTCTAAGAAGCTATAATAAAGCAATATTATTTGTAGGAGGTTTTGTGTCGAAAGAAGATGACATGTATTAGTATGGGAATGAATCAACACGAATAGAAGATTAACAATAAATCCAATAAATACAAAACCTTTAGTCTACCACATATTCAAATATGGCTTAAATAGATTTAATAAACAAAAATTATGAAAAGGCTATTGATAGGGCAACCAAATCCTTAAAATATTAAGTCTCATCTAAAGCGTAAAATTATTATAGATATAAAGAATTTAGAAAAATATAAAAACTTCCTCTCTATTATATAATTTGAAAGACTCTATCGTAGAGGATGCGCTTATTTAGAATTATCAGATTTGACAGCTGCTGGTAAAGACTTTTTAAAAGTGCAAGAATTAGATCCAACAACATAAATACAGGATAAATTATAGATTCTTAAAAAGAAAGAAAAAGAACAAGATAAATAACTATAAAGCAAACTAAAGAAAATGTTTATCTGAAACATAACAAACAACCATATTCATAATTAAATTCTTATACTTCTCAAATTTATTTTTTTCAAAATAGGGTTTTTTATAATGGTTCTTTATGATAATCTTATAAAATTATTTTTCTTTATTTAATCAAGGTTAGTAATATTATTCTTTAACAGGTCTAACATCTCTTCCAGTTCTTTTTAAATAACTTACTTCATATTAGAAATAGGCGAAAAACATGGCAAATAAACATCCATAAAACAATCCATCTCCTTTATAATTGAAATTCCAAGGTTAATAATCCTAATAAATGATATTAAAATTTAACATTTAATAATAGTTTTAAAAATAACTAAATCAATGTAAATTGAGGAGAAAATATTTTAAAATATATTATTAATAAATATAATAAACGTGTATTTTCCATTTATATGCTGTATTTTGCTTATTATTTAAAATTCTGATGATTTCTTCAATTTATGCAATTATTCAATCAAATGATAATAATAAAATGGAACAATTTTATAATTATGTTGCAAATTTTATTTGGCTGTAAATATAACACTAATTAAATCACTCATATCTATTATTTCATATTATTAACCATAATTTTACCTTAGGATAAATAAAAACATCATTATAAGCATAAGGAGCTTTATCTCCTTTTTTGAATGTTTTCTATTGTTAAGGTAATTCTTAAGAAGGGAAATCTACTAAAACAGTATTTCTGGGGAAATCTTATCTTCTGCAAATTTACTGAGCTTGTTTTTAATTGTATAATTTAAGTAATTATCTTAAATTTCTCATTTTATGTCACTAATTTTTCTTACTTACCTATTTATTTACTTTTCACAACTTAAGTTCTTAAATTTTAATTATTATTGATTATTACTAATTAATTTTATTTTAATCTATGTATAATTTATAAACACATAATTATTATTTACATGTTTTCATTCATTCTCGATAGAAGAAAAAATAAATAAATAAATATGGATATTTAATACTGAATTAGTATCATATATTTTATATTATTTTATTATTATTGTTATAGTACTAAATGATTTACATTTATAAATTATATTAATAAATTATATATATAATATTTGATATATATCATATTTCCCCTAATTATTACAGCATTTTAATAGTTTCTACTTCGTGAACCAATTATTTAACATCTTTTAATATTTTATCATTTTAATTTTTAATAACTTAGTTTTATTTTTCTATCTGATTTAAATCGTCTATATAATTATCTTTCATGCCTTATATATAGTCACTCATAAACTTTACCATATTAAATTCAACAAAATTTTCACTTTCATTACTATTTTACTTGTCCTTTTCTTATTATTCTTACTAACTTTCTCTCTGATTATTTTTACTTTACTTAGCTTCTTTTTCTAGTGATATATTTTAAAATGTAAACAAGTAATAATTAAGTTATTTAACTTACTAAATAGTAAATTGTTATTATTACCTTTTTCAATTTATAAAATGTATGAATATAAATCATTTTATTATTCGCTTGGCTCTTTAAAATTTTATTCTAAAACTGGGATTAGGTTATCTAATCCTTTTTTCAGTTATTCAGCCACTTTAGAATTAAATTTTTCTAAAACACTTGACAATTCTTTTTTCTTCTTTTCTACTTTCTCTTTCAATTCTTAATTTACTTCAGTATATTTAATTTGCTCTTCTTTTATATCATTTTATTAATTTGAACTAGTGATTTAAACCTAATTTATTAAAAAATTCAATCTCTAAATATCTAATATTACATAATTATGGCTACTATTTTGTGTTACATTATTTCGGAATGCTTCCAATACCTCTTGCATAAATTATTTCAGTTTTTTTTCTACTATTTAACGTTCTTAATTTGTATTATCATCTCCATAGTGTTATTTTAGTAGTTTATCGATTGCTTCAAGTCCTAATATTTTATAACATCTCAAATTCGGCTGATCTTCGGAAGGAATTTCAAAATACTTTTTTACAGTTGAATGCTTTCCTTTTTGATTAGGAGATGCAGATGAATTCATTTCAAATTTTTAATAAAATAATCCAAATAATTATGTCCCGCTATTATTTTTTGTAGTTTTTTACCTTATTATATTATTTTTTATATTTATAAAATTTAAATTTAAATAAAAGAAAACTTTGACCGGTTAAAATATAAATACTCTAATTATTTATATATGAAAAATATATTTTATATATAAGTTGTAGAAATTTTATGAATATTTCATTATTATAAACATTTTTAATTTCTTTTAAAATTATCAGTTAAAAGAAATATGCTCCCTCTTAGAAGGTATAACATACTTTTTGTGGAGTTCAAGAGTATAGTTGTTAAAAATTTCAGAAAATCCCTAAAACTTTTCATCCAAATCTAAATTGCAAATATAAACTCCAGCATTAAATAATATGATTTTGTTATCTTAATTATCTTGTTCTACAGTATATTAAATATTATATTTATCCAGCTTTTTAAGTAAATCTTAATTTTGCCTATCTTCAGCTTTAATTAACTTTACATCTCTTCTATATCTAATAGGAACAGACTCTAATTAATCTAATATTTTCAGAGTGTTATTATCAACTAAATATATTTCTCCTACTATTTCTTTTGCGTTTTAAATAGTTAATTCTGGGTGTTTTCGTTGTATTTTTTCTATAGGAAACAAATAAGGAACAAACCATTTGTTATCTAATACAATTTAATAATATTCATTTATCGTTTAATCTTCAGATAATTCAGGCTTTTTTAAAACTCCCTCTCCCATATACTCACTGTTGGTTAAATGATAGCTGTTATAATAACCTTTTTTCAAAGTTCCATAAGTGAATATTAAAGTTAATTCTTTATTCAGTTACCCTTACATGTTTTATATATATTAAATTGTTTATTTTTTATTTATAAAGAAAAAGTAAATAAAATAATAAATTCCAAAATTATTTTTTTATTTTAAACAGTAATTATTAGTTATTAGTAATTTAATAATAAGAAAATTTAAATTTACATTTAAAATAAAATATTATATAATACAATTTTTTAATTCTTCATTCTATATATCAATAATCTTCAGAATTCTAACTCCCTTTCTTTTTAAGTGAACTATTTACTCTATTTATATTGAATCTAGTTATATTATCCTAAATTTAAGAAATTTAATTCTGCTGATATTCTAGAACGGTAATTTTACTATTATTATCTATTTATGATTTCATAATTGACTCATGTTATTGCCTTATTTTCGATAAATCAGCAGGTAAATTCTTAAGATTTTATATAGCTACTCCCTAGTCTTTGTGAGTTTTTAATAAAGTTATCATATCTTCTTCAAGAGCGAAAATTACCTATTTAAAAGTTCCAATTTACAATTCATGTTCGTTAACTTTATCTTTTGCTGATTCCATATCATTCTTTAAGGATTCTAGTTAATTTAAATATAAATAATCAATACAAAAACATTTATAAAATAATATATTTTTACTAAAGTTTTCTAGAGTTAAGTTCTTGATAATTTTTTACTCTTCAGAATAAAGAGTCAGCTTTTTTTGTATATTATTCAACTATTCTTAATAAGATTCGATATAAGTATTTATATGTTTCTCTTTGTAATTTTAAAATTCATCAAATTTCTATTTCGCCATTACTAAAAACTTATCAAATTAGGTATTTAATTTTTAGGCAAATGAATTAAATCTGCTGTCTTATTCGAAATCAGTGAATGATTATTTCATTTCTTTGTCCAATTTCTTTTCTAGTTACTATACCTTTTTTTCCAATTCCTAAATTAGTTTAAACTTTTCCAATTCTAAAGCAGTATTGCTTTATAGATCTTATTATACCTTTGACAAGTCCAATTGTTTTTAATATTTCATAGGTTTTCTATGTTGACTCACGTTGGCACTCTTATTTTTATTATTATTGTTGTAATCTTTGCCATTGTGATTGTTTTGATTTTTCATGTATACACTTGAAGGCTTGGGGGTATAGCTACTATTAATTTCAGTAAGTTGGTCATCTAATTTATTCATTCTTTCATTATTATCAATCCTATCTTCGATTTACTAAAGTCTTTTTTCAACACTTTTAATAACATCTTTAAAGGTGTCGTAGCTAACGAATAATTTATTTTACTGTTAATGTTATGGTAAATTTGAAACACAAAATGAAGAATAATTCATTCTCGGTTTAATATCTACAGTATTAAAATTGTTAGAAATAAAACTATTGTTTGTCATATTTAAAGGACTGTTATCGGCTTACCCCATAGTTTATTACTTATGTACTTTTTAATTTAATTGTTTTTATGTATTTTACTATAATTATAAGTCAGGAAATGTATTAATCCTTTATTAAGAATCAGCCATTACAATGAGTTTGCTACCTTCTTAATAGATTTTTTTTAATATTTGTTATTTTATATTCAAATGGTGTTTTTGTGTAAGAATGAAATGGATTTTATTATTCTTGAAAATTATGAATTTTTTATTTATTTTAATTTCAGAATTTTTAAGTTAATATAAGTTAAGAATAAGAATTAATTAAGAGACATAACATGATTTTTATAAATAATTAGTCGTTCAATTAGTTTATTAATAATAAATATTTATATAATGATATGAACACAATTCTTTTAAATTTCTCCATAATTATTATTATTATTTTTATATTTTTAAATATAATATTATATTACTTTCTTAATCAGTAACATTATAAAATATATCTTTCAAAAAATAAAATGTGTTTTTCAGTTATATTTTATTATATAAATTTAAATATACATAGTATATTTTAAATAGTTATTTCATTTTCGAGTATAATAGAAATAATTATAAGAGTTGATTCATCTCTAACTCTTAAGTTTTATTAACGTAAATATCATATATATAAATTTCTAATTAATTATTACTATAATTATCTTTTTTAGCTATTGCATCATTATCACGCCTTTTATTTCAATTTATATGCGTTTTAATAATAATATCAATAAATTATTAGTGTAATTAATAAATACCATTTATTTTTATTTATTATCACAAAAATAATATGATATAATAATTAGTAAAATAAAAAATAAATAAAATCATAAATAATAAAACAAATCTTTAAATAATTCATATAAAGGAAAAATGGGAAATTGCCAAGGAGGTCCTTCATCTATCGTAATATATTTAATTTAAATCAAAATTTTATAGAAATATAAATAATCATATATAATTGAATAGGAGAAAAATCAGAGCACAGAAGATTAATTTGAAAATGTAATAAGCCATTATATAATTAAGTTTTTAATATCAAATAAAACTTTTTAATTTAATTTTTATTATTATAGAAATAGACAGGAAAAGTTTAAAAAGCCTAATCCTTACGTAGTTATAGTGTAATTAATACGATTTAAAGAAAAATTTATGTATTTCTACATTACGAACATAATTTTTTTAATTACAGAGTAATGTGAGTTAAGAATAACAAAATAGTGTGTTATAAAAAGCCCCTATTTTTTTCTAAAAATAAGTCTAGCAATTAATGACTATGGACAATCAATTTGACCCCACTTAAAAAGAAGATAAAATGGAGATTAATCAATCAATTGATGTGAACAGCACTACAATTTATGAAACTTTTGCATAAATGAATCCAGAATATAAACAATAATATGAATAATATAAAGCTCTACATTAATAAACAACAGAATGTAAGTTATGATAAAGATACAATTATATTTTTAAAAAAGTAACAAAGTTTAATATTAAAAAAGAATGGACTGATCCTGATTTCCCGCCTGAAATTTCTTCTTTAACTTAATGGGTAGATAAATATCCAAAGGCCAAATAATATCAATGGTTGAGAGCTAAGGATATGGAGGGTTTCATGGATGGTTAATGCAAAGTTTTTGAGGGAGGGATCACTCCTTAAGATATTAAATAAGGTACCGCGATTTAATTAATATATTAATCTATAAGTAAATAATTAAATAAATATAATATACAAAGGTGCTTTAGGAGACTGCTATCTTCTAAGTTCTTTAGCAGCTTTAGCAGAAAATAGTGAATAAAACTTAATTAGTAGACTATTCGAACACAAATAATTTCAAAATAATTCCATGTATGGAGTGTGGTTATGTATTATGGGAGAATGGTAACTAATAGTGGTAGGTAACTAATTAAAATTGGTGATTTCAATTTAGATTTCAAATTAATTAAAAATTAAAAAATAATATTTTAGATGACTACTTTCCTTGCACTTCTAGTAATAGACCAGCATATTCAAAAGCAAATGGGCCTGAATTATGGGTTCTATTAATAGAAAAAGCATATTCTAAGGTATATTAATTTAACATATTTAATATTTGAATCAAATTCTATTTTTTTTTTTCCTTCAAAGGTATATGGTTCATATAAAAAATAGAAGCAGGATTGACTGGAAATGCACTAAGAGACTTAACAGGGTCTCCATATATCTATGTTGATAATAAAGATGTGGAAGCAACATGGAAATTACTTGAAGAATATGATAATAATGAAAATATTTTAACTGCAGGATCTTAAAGTGATTCAAGGGGGACTGAGATAAAATAAGATACCGGAATTATATCAGGAGTATTTTTTTAATAAATTTCTTTAAATATACAATCACTGAATGTTAACATTTATATATATAAAAGCACGCATACAGTATTTTGGGCCACGCAGAAGTTGTCAGCTCTAAAGGAGATACATGTAGAATTGTTTAACTAAGAAATCCATGGGGATCTCAGTATGAATTCATTTTTATGATATTTATTTATTGTATCTCATTTATATTTATTAAATAAAAGTGAATGGAATGGTAGATTTTCGGATACCTCTAATGACTGGACACCAGAATTAAAATAATAGCTTAATGTTTAAAATAAAAATGATGGTATCTTTTGGATGCCCATAGAAGATTACTGCCAATAATATGCAGAAACAACTATAAACTTTTTAAAGAGATAACACTATTACTCAAGTAAAAAAGTGGTCTCCAATGGACATAGATGCTTTTCTATTAATTTTAAAGCTGAATTTAATATGAAAAGCAGTCACATTAGCATTACATAGTAATCAGATAGATGCTTTGAAGATGGTATATTTTGTTTCTTTTAAGTTCTTTTTAATTTATTTTTTATTCTTTTAGCTGATGGTAACACTGATTACAGTTATAGCATGGTTAGAATAGTAATAATGAGAAAAACTGAATATGGATATCAATATGTAAAGGACTTATTTAAATCTGACAGAGATGTTGGTAATTTTAATTAATTTAGAAAAGAAAACTATTAATTAAAAAATTTAAATATATCTAGATATTAGATGCACATTAAAACAAGGAGATTATATAGCTTTGGTTGAGGTAGACTGGTGCCAAGATTATTCAACAGATTTCGTTATTTCTGCCTACACAGAAGAAAAGATTGAATTCGAAGATGGTAAGGATCATATTCATTATACAAAAATAAATGTAAAATCTAAGTTAATATTAATTCGTTCTATAATTAGCTGAATAGTTATCAATTGAAGAATTTAATTCATACATTGATGAAGCTATCAGAGATAAGCCTATGGAAGAAGGAGATTTAAAAAATATACACGAATATAGAGATGGACAAACTTTGTAATATTAAAGTCTTATAAACTTTAATTTATAAAATTTCTAATTTTATAAAGGTTCAGAGTTAGATCTGGTATTGCCGGTTATGTTTATTTCTTATATATAAATGATACATAAAATTTGATATTGCAAGAAACCGGTATAATGAGCAATAGAACTAATTTAGATATATGCGCTCCTCATGAAAATCCAGAGTAGTTTGATGTTGATGTCAGACCTGGAGAAAAAATCATTATTAAATATAGAATTTCAGAATCTGGATGGGGAGCATTTGGTTATGGAGTTAGATATCGTTCTGGAATCGGATCAGTTGGATTTTCTTGTTGAATTTCAGATTAATTGATCTATTGTATAATTGATGATTTTAAATAGATATTTTCATTACTAATTATATTATAAAATGTTTAAAGATATTTTATTAGAGAAATCGTATTGTTTTAAATTATATATTAATAAAATAAATAATATTTTAAAAATATTTGAAATTAGATATATTATATATTTAAATTCATAATTTATTTCCTAATTTAGACTCAGAAACTGGATATAAATGTGATTTAAGAGTTGGAGAATTTGAAGGGCTTTTTTAAGAAATTGATCCTTTCCTTGCACTTAAACTAATATTAGATAGTATTTTAACTGAGCTCTTTCGTCTTCCCTTTCTGGTGGGAGACATTCTCTATTATTTAGTAAATTACATTGATTTCATCATTTAGTCATCTTCGTGCTATTTTGCTTCATCTTATTTTTATACTAATAATAAATTAAAATAATATTTAAAATAAAACATTAATTTATTAATTACTTAAATGTTCCTTTTCTTTTGAAATCAATAGCTTTTCTAACTCTATTCCTTTTATTTGTTATTCTTTAAAATTTAATTGTTGTTGTAAATATTTTGCCTTTTCTTCTGATTTTATTTAACACTCCTTGTACTTTTAATCTTTCATATTTAATAATTTTTCTTAGGAGGAGAGAGATTACTTTAATTACTCAACTTCTTTTTTATATATCTTGCATTTGTTCTTCAAAAATTATTTTTAATTTATTATAAATATATGTTTGCATTTATTCATAATAATATAAGAGCTTTACTTTCTTTTTCAATAATTTTTCCTTTACGTTAATAATATCGCTTTTTAGACTCTTTTCTTTGGTGTCATTAACAGTAAATAATATATTTTTATATTATATTTCATTATTTTTTTCCATAACTTCCTTTTCATGTTAAAATTTTAATTTATCGATTGATTTTTCATTTTCAACTTTTAAAATATTAATTTTTGCTTCTAATTATTTTATTTATTCATATTAATCTTCTACTGCTTTTTCACTCTCCTTAATAATTTCATTAATTTTAAATTGTTATTATTAAAACTGTTCATAACACATGTAACTACAAGTTTTGAAGGGAACAGATGAATACATTGAGCCTTTCAAATTTTATCTCACAAAGTTGATTAGCTTTTCATCTTCGCAATATATCATTTTGGTTAAAATACCAAAGAAATAATTCATTTCTTTATTAGATATTAAAACATAAATTAATATATTATAAAATTTTAAAATGCATATTTACCTTCTCCATAATAATTATCTAAATCTTTTAATTTTTCTAATACATCAAGAACCATGTCTCCTAATTTCATGTCAAAATTTTTGCTATTTTCCTTATCCGAATTTTTTTCAGTAAATCTTCTAATCTTCTCTATTTTTAGTAGAATATCAATCTTTCTATCCTTATGCTATGTTTCTTGTCTTATAGCACCTGGAAATTTAATTTCTCTAATCGAATTTGATTTCTTTTCATGAGTAGAACTAAAATCTATTTTCGTTTTTGAAGTTCTTGGACTTATAAAGTGGCTTATCTGAATTAATGAGTTATTTTTTTTCTAATAAATTTGGTAAATTTGTTTTATAATCAAATCTTTCTATTAATATATATATATTAAATTTCTATTATAAACAAATCACAAAAAAGAATTTTATTTACCTTCTAATTAAATAAATACAAAAAAAAAAATAATTTCAGAATTTTAAAATTGTATATATGAATAATTTGATTTATTTTTTAATATTTATCTACAAAATAAATTTACGTGCTTTTTAAATAATCCATCTGAAAATTCAGGATTTTATCCTATTCCATAAGGGAAGTATTGGTTTTGTTTTTATGGGGATTTGGTGATTTGAAGCAAGGGGGAAGAAAATTAAATTTTTTTATATTCTGATTATTCCACTTGTAGATTATCCAAATCTTAAAGAGTGTCTACGAAACTCCTTTAGTTTTGCTTCTTTTTCATTTTATTCAAAAATTCGTCTTTCGGAATTAATGTTGTGTTTGATTTCTTTTTTTTATAAATTTGGTATTTTCTAATTAGCTACTGAGAATAAATTAAGACTATGGATATAATGGTGAACCAACAGAAACATTAGTTCTACTTCTTTATGTGTCAACTGGTGTATTTAAACTATTGGGAGTTGCAAATGTTGTTTATGATGAATTAACAAGATTTTTCGCTTTAAAATTACTAATAGTAGTCATTTATTTTTCTATTATTCTTTATTTTATTTATTTTTTTTGTTATTCTAAATAATACCAAGAACATTTCAATATATTGAAAACTCTTGGAAAGTATAAAACAAATTGCTAAGTATTACTTTATTAATTTTTATATGAATTTCAGCTTTATTAAAATTACAAATAAATTATATATATGCTTGAATTTCTTATTATTTATTTATAATATTTCTTTGTCAATATAGTATCTGTCAACAACTTTTTATTAATTTCTATATTGTTAGCTAATCGTATTTCTATAAAAAAAAGAGGCATAAAAGTAAAATTTAAATTGTTCAATATTTTCATTATATGTCATGGTGATGAGTATTAAAAATTTTAAAAGGATCTCAAACATCATTCATTATTTATTGTTAATAATTATATAAATAGTAAACTATTATTCTTGGTTTATAAAAAATTAATAAATAAGATAGATATAGTTTATATTTTACTTAATGAAAAATAAATTTTGGGAATAATAATTCAGTATTAGTTTATATTTTAAAATAAATAATATCAAGTTAATAAAAAGGAAATAAATAATTCAATCTATAAACTATTATTATTATAAACTTATATTTAAGTAATATATGTAAGATTATTTTTATTATTTATTACAAAAATAATAATAATAAAATTAAAGAGAAATATAATATATTAATTGAATTTATAATACAAGATAAATATTAATTAATAAATTGAAAATAATTTATTAAATATAAGTAAGTAAACAAATAGCCAGAGAAAAAATAAAAATTAAACTATATAAAATAGAATAACAACATTATTTAATCTAGTTTTTTCCAATTTTGAAATACAAATAGATCTTAAATGAATAGGTAAACATTATAATAATACAGAGATAAATTTCTTTATGTAAATCTAAACGTATAAATTTAATTTATTTTTGATATTAATAATAAAACTTAATTTATAAAGTTTCATTTGGAGATTATGAATAATAATTTATAATGGAAAATATTTTTCAAGATTTTTATTTTGTTTAGATTAAAAAAACATTGATATACAAAATCTTCTAATTTTTAATATTGCTATTATTTAAAATAATAAAAAAAAAAATTTACAAATTTTTAGGGTTAAGTGTTTTGGAGTTTTAAATCTCTTTCAACAGCAAATAATATTTATTGATATGGTCAATACAAGATATGCACAAGATTATAACCACGAATTAAAAAGATTAATAAAAATGCTTTCTGATATTAATTTTGAAAATAAAAAAGATTCTAAAAAATACACACTTCTTATGGTACTTGGTACTGTACTGTAGATGAATTCACGTCATGTGCCTTTTTATTACTAGTTGATTCGAAATATCCTTAGTAGAGTGCTCTACGGTTAAAAAAATCGCTTCAGGATCTAGTTTATTAAGTTCCCAGATATTTTGATAAATAAACTAATTTGACTGAAAAACTATCTTATGGTGCTAGAGACTTGTTAATTAATTATGATATAGATGATGATTACTAATATGAATAAATGTCCATGAATTCGATACAAACAATTGAACTAAAATTAGATAATGGAGTGCCTGATCAATTAGTTTAAAAAGATCATTTAACTGTAAGACATAGCATTGATCCTGAGATTAAAAAAATTCTGGAATAGCAGAGATTAGAGATGGAAAGAAGATCCTCTCTTTTGACTTCATAAACTTAAAAACAGATTGCTAGTCAGTATTAGTTATAATAAAATAGTAAAGTATAGAGATAAACTTCATTAAATAGCTAAACGGCAAATACTGCTGGAAGTAATAATCAAAACACTTTAAATCTTAATAGTTAAAAGTTGTATGTTAATACACAAAATTTGAATAATTCATAGAATATAATACATAATAATAATGGAAACCACGTTGCTTCCAATAGCCAGCCTAATTATTCTCATAATAATAATAATTAATATATTGAAATAAATAATTCTTTTGGAAATTAATAGGAATAGCATCATATCGTATCTACATAACAGGAATCAAGTAATCGCATTTTATCAGAGGAGTAATCTCCTCACATATAATAATAAAGACCATAACTTACATCCAATTAGTAAACAGGCTTAATAAACCTAAACTAAATCAGTAATAGTTATAAGTTATCAGGAATTATTGCCATTTTTCTCATATTAATTATAATTGTATTAGCTTTATTATTTTTATTAAAAATTATCTGAAAAATAAAATAATTTGTAGTTGTTTATCTTTATAATTTTATTTATTAAATTAGGTTTATATATAATATAATATTTAACTAGCTTATTAAACTAAATAATTTTATTAATGTATTATATATTTTTTTGCAGATATAATTATTTAAAAATAACAGTTTTATAAATAGTTTGATATCTTAATTTAGCTTAGCTTTATTTCAAAAATATCTAAATATATAATTTAAATGATTACACATTTCTTATTACTCTATGGAAAAAATATAATTCAGGTTTTGTTGTATTAATTTAATAAAGGATTATAATGTGTAATTGATAAAATTTAATTATACCTTAATAGAAAATAAATACTTATTTATTCTTAGGGTATTTATTATTTTAATTAAATTACTTATATATACATAAATATTTATTTAATACTCATAAAGCTAATAGATAAAAAATTAAGAAAAATTAAAACAATTAAATTATGTCAGAAGAAGATCAAACCACTTTATTCTAAAAATAATTCAACAATTTTGCAGTTAATGAATTATATAGAATCTGTTACAAAAATTTGTCCAAATAAGCTAAAAATGGACCTGAAAACGATGCAGTTGTAAAATGCCACTCAAGAATTACTGACGCTTTTAAAATTGTTTACCCCGTTGTTATGAAAGAAGGAGAAGATTCTGAATGAAAATTGAAATTAAAATTTGAATTAAAAATTTCCTAATTTTGATTAAATAGAGTATTTTTATAAAATTCGATACAAATTTGATATTATGAAAAGAATCAGAAATCATGTACTATTTACTATACATTTGAATTTTTATTTATATGATGAAATTCTTATATAAGTCCAATTAATAAATTATTAAGCGTCTAATAAGGTTAACTAATTAAAAAGATATGTAAGCCTTATTTTCTTCTCATATTTTTGATATTCAATTCTTTATATCAAATAAATTATGGGTAAATTTAAAGTAATTACAGTTGAAGTAAAATGTTTTTAAATAAACCTTTCTAACTTTGCATTCTATATTGTAATTTATTAAGTTAGAATGATGAAAAACTATCAATTGAATTCTTTACATTTAATGTTATCGTATTAAATGATTATTAAATATCAATTTTTGTTTTTAATAAGAAAGTTTCTTTATTCTAAAATATTTTAAATATAAAATCTATATATTATAACCAAATAAATTTAAAAAACTAATTTTTTATAATTATAAAAACATACAGGATTAAATAATATCATATTTTTTCTTGTTGACTTTAATATTCTTATGATAAATATTTTTCATATAGAAAATCATTTGCTGCATTATACACTTATAATCCTTTATAAGCGAAATAACTTTAAGGTAGAATATTAAAGGAGATAAAAATTCCGAGTTTTAAAGAATAATCAATTTATTTACTTCTAGCAAATAATTTATAAAATCCATAATTGCTCGATACAAAATATAAAAAACTAGATAGACCAAGCTGTAGTAAGGGTTCCAAAATTTTTTTTCTCTGTACTGTAACGTTTCTTTATCAAATGTGTAAATATATTAATTATCTTCTCTTATAAAGGCTTTCATTAATTCACTTTATTGCATTTCCATCGGCTGTTGGGAAATCAATTTTTGTTTATTAGGATTAGATTTATCTTTAGAAATATCTTTTAAAATTTATTATTCTATAACTTCTCCATCCCTCAGCTTTGAACTATTATCTACTACCATTTTTATCAATTTATTATATCTCTAGTTAACTCTTTAATTTATGTGCTTTAATAATAATTAGTAATTTATCAACTAATAATTATCAAGCTAGGCAAAATTTAAATATATAAAAAAAATCCTACAAATATTTTATTTTCAAATAACAATAAAATTAAAAGTAATTATCGTAATATAAGATTTGCTATTTTAAATTGTATTTTAAATGAGATAAAATAAATAAAAATATCTTTAAAAAATCAAAAATTTATAAATATTTAATATAATAATTGCTCATTTAATTAAATTTTGTATTTAATCTAGATCTATGTGATATAATATTAATCATTAAAATTGAAATGTAAAGAAAATAATCATAAATAAAAATATAAAAAAAAATTACATTAGGAAATAAATTTGTAGTTTATAAATTCAATATTAAATATATAATATTATACCTAAAAATGTTGTAATAATAATAAAGAGATAAATATATCCATTTGGCATTATGTGGAGATGAGGCAGTAGGAACTTCTCAAATCCTATCACAATTGAAATCAGGATTTTTTGATATTAATTATATTTAAACGATCAATATAGAAAGTATTTTGCTAAAAAAGTAATATTAAGAGAATACTTAATACCAGCTAAAACATTTTCAAAAATAACCTAAATCAAGCGTGTATATATGGGATATTTCCCCATTGTATAAATAGGCCAAAAATACAGTTTGCTCAGATTAATTAATGGATGACATTTCCTAAACTTAGAATTAAATATATCAAAACTAAAGGACTAGTTTTTCCTTTAAAAAATTGGATGCTTTAATTATGGTGTATGATATAAATAATGAAGAGTCCCTTTTATATGCGTAAAATCTAGTTGAAAAAATATAGCTTTAGCTTTTGGATGATGAATATACAAATTTGAAATTTCCTCTCTTCTTCATTGCTAATAAATTTGATTTAGTTGTTTAGAAATAATTAAGTGTTAAAAATGACTTAATAAAAGAAATTCTTTTATTCTAAAAGGCTATTTAAAAAAGAGATATATATAAATCTCTTTCCTAAAATTCATAATACGGATACTAATTTATTTAAGAATTAATTTAAATAAACTATGATAATAGAATGCCTAATGAACTATAACAAAAATAAGAATTGAATATTAATATATAAGATAAATTATCATTTAAAATTTAAAAAAGGTATGCAGGTTCAGCTAAAAATAGAACTTAAATATTAACTATTATTGACTCTGTTATTAGTGAGTCTTTCAAATTTAAAGAAATATAAAAAGAATAGGAAAATTAATATTTATAAGATAATAACTATAGAAATCCCTTTTCCCCCTTTAATATCCTTCTACCAGAAGATTAATAAATTCAGAATAAAAACTACTAAGATAAAGGTTGTTTAAATTAATGTACCATATTTTGAATAATATTATATAGAATTTTTATAATTAAACATTAAAAAAACATAAATAAAATTTATATTCTAATTATATATATAAATCAAATTAGTTATTTTATATTATAAAATGTATTAATTAGCTTTTTAATTTCTTACTGCTACCACTTAATATTAATAACAATGTATAAATCACTGCAAATTAAATTTTAGTACATTTATAAAAATATTAATTAATTAATAGTATTAATCCTAAATATTAATATTCAATTTCTTAAATAAAAAAGGCAAAAGTTTACAGAAGTATTATTCTACAATTTAGAATATATAGAGACATTTTTAAAATCGTATAACATATTTCACAGATAGATATTGACTGAAAAAATAATAAAAATTGCAAAGATGGGAGGATTAAAAATTTATGGAAATAAAGTTTATAAAATGAATAGAACCAAAAAAGAAAGATGGCATTTACTTAGAACAATGGCCACTCAATTGGTAGAGCACGAAAGAATCACTTCAACAAAAACCAAATGCAAAGCTTTGAGAGCTATGGCCGAAAGAGTTTTACTATTGGCAAAAAGAGTTGCAGAAAAAAATGATGAAAATGCCAGAAGAGAACTGTAAGGTATTTTAACTACTGATTATGCAAGAAAGAAAGCCATAAAAGAAATAGCTCCTAGGTATATAATATGAAAATATAAAAAAGTATATTTTATATAAAACCAATGAAAACTAATATATATGTTTTTATAATTGCTTTTTTTTATTATATATAGATTCAAGGACAAAAATAACTGTTTCACAAGATTGATGGACATGAAAACTCATAGAAGAGGAGATCATGCACCATTAGCTTATATTGAATATGTAGGAAATGATATTGAAAGATATGAATAATCAGCAAAATAAGAAAGAATATAAAAAGTAAGAATTAATATATTAACCATTAGTTAGTAATGTTAAAAAAGGGATCTGTTTGGTTTTATTATAACATTAACATTTATTTTTTTTAAGGGAACAGAAGTTGATAGAAAAGAATGGACTCATAATGTTTTAAAATAAGAAAGAGATTTCTTTGAATAAAAATTAAATGAAGTTTAAGAAGAAAGCAAATTAAAATCTTTATAAGATTAAGAATTGCTTAACGCCGGAAAAATAACTCAATAAGAATACGAATAAAGACAAATTGTAAATTAGGGACAAATATAATTTTTCTAATAAAAAATTAACCAAACTCAACACGACTTATTTATTGCCAATAAAAATCCCTTCGACTTACAAAAATTTGCCAGTGCTGGATTTTTAGCTGGTATTTCACCAGTTTAATAAATAGACTCTAATAGTTCTAAAATGGAAAAATGAAATATATACAAACATAATATTTGAATAAATAATCTATCTATAGTATTTAAAAATAATTTGTAAAAAACCCCAACCAATCAATCAGTATAAATAAAAATTTAATTTTTGTTAATCTATTTATAATTTAATAATAACATTAAAAATTACTAAATCTCTTAGTTTTTCCTTAATAATAAATTTTATATTATTCTCCTTCAATTAAATATCAATTATAATTAATTTTCTGATAGAATATAACATTTACTAATAAATAAATTTATAAAAATAAAGAATAATTAATGAATTTTATTTATAAATCACCCTAAATAGAATCATGGGATATCTCTGGTTCATGGGAATGGATACCGAAACAGTATAGAAAATGTAACTAACGATATTTTTCTAAATCCCCAGTCTCAAAATAGGAATAAAACTATCTTTAATAAAAAAGTAAAATATTTGATTAATAAAATTAGAAGTAATAGTTATATAAATGGGAATTTTAATTGTTTAAAACCAGGAATAGATGAAAAATTGAAAATTTAAGATAAAATACTGTAAAAGCGAAACAAAGGAAAAAAATAATAAAGAGTTGAATTTTTGGTTTTAAATAAATAAAATAAATAAGATGAAGAAAACTATATTATTCCTTAAAAATATATCACAGCTTTAGGTTCAAAAGGACAATATGATAACTTATACAGATTTTAACAAAAATAGAGGCCAAAATCAGCAGAAAGAGCCAAACACATTATATTAAGCTCTTTGAAATAGGAGGCTTGGGTATGATAGTATATCAAGATTTATTTTTAAAATTTCTATGCTTTAAAATAAATTATATATTCTAACTATATAAAGGAAAAAATTGATCTTTATGAATTAAATCCCAATCCGATGCCTTAAAGAGGAAAATTCCCTAATACAGAAGGGGACGAATGCGAGTACATACAAGGAAAAAAATTCGAAAATAAAAAATCTCTTCATTTAAATTTTGTTAATCCTCCATCCCCTATATAACAAAAGTAATAATTAAATATTACATGATTTTAGAAATAAAATTATATAATAATTTAATTATAAAGGAAAAATATAAATGACAGTATTGAAGATAAAGAACTCCTCTTCTAAAGTAATACTAGTCTATTAGATTTAGGAATTGTAGATATTAAAGATTTATAATCTTTATAAATTAAACAAATTTAGGAAGTAATTATTAGTTTAAAAGTAGATTTATTAACTAACTCCATATTATTTTATTAATATAATAAAAGGAAAATAAAAATAGTATAGATATTAAAAAATAGGTTAAAAAAGCATAGTAAGAGTTATTATAGTAAAAAAATAAAAATAAGATTAGTCAGCTAAAGCAGATAATAAAGGACTTCCATAATCAAATTAATAAATAAAGCAAGTTTCATTTAAGCCTATTTCCAATGATTTAAACAAATTATTTGAATAAACAAAAAATTTGAAATTAAGTAAAATTTTAATATTTAAATTATAATAGATACTAAATTTTTTAAAATATCTTTAAGACAGAAAACAATAGATAGACTAGGAATTTCAAATTTCAAGTAAAAATAAAGATCAAAATAATAAGGATTAAGAAATTTTAACATAAAATGACACTTTTTAATACGAAGAAGAGAAGTCTTTTTAAATTTAAGTATATAATATTATTTAATTGTATTTAAATATATATATGTAATATTAAATTTTTAATAGAAAAGTACTAATACATCTAAAAAAGGAACCAATACTTCATTAAGAGAGGGCCAAAAAAAAATCTTCAAAATTAGGACAGGTTTACTCTTATAATATTAAACTATAAATATAAAATTATATATTTTTAATTTATTAGGTTATGGATAGTTATTTTAAAGACTTGTAGGAAGAAATAGGAGATTTTGAAGTAATAGAAAAAGATTAATCTTTATAAGAAGAAGATGTTTTTGGGAGTGAACAGGTAAAAATCTAAACAAGTATTATGTCTTAGTCATATTATAAATATTTTAGATAGAAAAAGGAGATTAAGCAGCATAACCCGTTTAACTTTCCAATAATAATAGATAGAATAATTAAAATAGAAAATAACTTTAATCTTAAAATTAACGTAAAAAAGACTTTTCTAGCGAAAATGATATATTTGGTGAAGAATAAGTAATAATAAAATTTTATAATTAATATAGGTTAATTTAATATCAAATAAAGATCGATAAAGGAGATCAAATGGGTGCTATTCCTTAAAAAAGTTAATAATAGAGTCAATAATAAAATGAATCAATTTAAAAGACTGACAAATGTATTTAAATAATATAAATATATTTTTAATTATATTAATTTTTGTTGTTATTTAGAATTTTCAGATAATCAAATCATTAAATCATAAAAAACAGGAGAATTAATTAATTAAAATTAATAAAAATCTATGATTTCAGGTAGGGAGAAGAAGTAGAATAATAAAAGTCTTTGGAAATAAGATATAATTTAAGGAAATCATAGAGATTATATAAATGAAAAAGAAGAGTTTGATTTTGATTAATTCGGTAAAGATGCTGATGAAGAAGTAATTATCATGAACAAGTAAAAAATAAAAGAATAAATAGAATTTCACAATAAAAAGTATGAATAAAAAAGATAAGAGTAATATTTAAATATATTAGCAGTAATTAATATAAATATTTGGAAAATTAATTTAATTGTTTAATTAGTGCTAAATTCAAACCTAAACCACACTAATAAAAAGTAGATCCAAATATACTTAAAAATTAGAAAATTTTAGATAAGTTTTCTAATTAGCTAAATAAGCTTGAAAAAACTGTGAAATAAAGCGCAAACGATTAAAAGTTATTAGCTTAAGATGATACATTAACTCGACTTAAACCAAAAACAATTTAATAAAAAGTTAAAGATATTAAATATAGTAATAAAATTGACAAATAAATAGTATAAGAAATTAAAAATATTGAAGAAATATAAAAAATCTAAAAAAAAGACAAAGAAATTGCTTTTAACACAATAAGTGAATATTTAGATGAAATAGATAAATAATGTGAAGAATCTCAGAAAAATAAAAAACATCCTTTTTTATGATCTATATGGTTATGAAAGAATTTTAATCAATTAATTAATTTATTATTGTCATAAAATAGATATAAATTACCTTTCTGCTTATATTAATATAATTATAAAAGCATTCATACATTATTTTCATTTAGTATAATCTACATAAGTAATTTAATAAAATAAAATAATACTTCTAAGCAGTTTTAATGATATTAATAACTATTATAAAGTAACCATAATATTTAATATTATGTTAAATAAAAATTATTTCTTTCTATAATTAATATCTAGATAAATAAAAAATAAAAAAACTGAATTAAAAGTTAAATTTATTTTGATAAAAAGCATCAATCATAAAATAAAAGCGAATAAATAAATAAAATTAGTGTCAATTAAATGAGAGCAAGTAAATTAATATTATTATGGAATTTTATGTATACAAATTTTTAACATTTATTTACTGTAATTATAACTTATATACTATTGAGTGATATGTAATTTACATAAATTATTAACATTCCTTTTAAGATAAATAATAAACGGAATAATTGTCTATGTCAAACGTTCCTCTTTTTTAATTGGATGTAAACATAGAAAATCTGAAAAAGTATTTGTCTTAATTTACAAATTAGCTGTAAGAATAGGAGTCCAAAGTTTAAGATTTAGAATATATTATTAATGAAAAATTAGAAAAAAATGAGGTAATAATATAAATATTATTGCAAATTCAATATTATAAATAAAAAATAATTTATTTTGTATGTGAACAAGTTGAATTAAGTTCTGTAAAAGTTAGAAAAATCCACAGATTTATTTGATAATTAATTAAAATCCTTAATTCTAAAATAAGTAAACTAAAGTAATTACAAAAACTACACTTCTGAAATAGAAAAAAATGGAAATAATTTAGCATATTAATTGAATCTTTTGTCTAATGCTAATAGCTATTTCTTTTAAAAAATATAATAATTAGAGAAATAAAATAAATCATTGGAGGATAGAATGGATTAAAAATCAGAAAAAGATGATTTAAAGGAATAAATTAAAAATATTAAAAAAAGACTAGAAGATAAAGTAAAAATAATAGATTTCACTTAATGATATCTAAATATTAGAATCATAGAACAATAATTACTTGTATTTTTAAGATGGAAGCAAATTTTAATGTTCTTGATAATGAAAGAAAGGAACTTGATACTAAATTATCAAATTAAATTTCTGAATTTGACCAACTAGTTAAGGATGTTGAAAGAAGAACTATATGGAAAATATAGGATTGTAACGATTTGTTATAGAAAAGAGTCAATGAAGAATAGTAATGCATAGCTTCATATAAATTTAAATTATTATAATGATTTTATTTTGAAGTGTCTCTGAAGCTATTAGAATAAGTGAAGATAATATTATGCAAAAAGTAATATTTTAAAATTAATCAAATATTTTAATAGTTAATAAAATTAAATATAAAAAAAATTTAGATTGGTGGACAATCTTTAAAACCGGTTGGAAATATTAGTTCTGATCAAATTTTATAGAGAATAGATATAAAAATGAAAACTTTTGAATAGAATTTGGGAGATAAAGTTAGTAATCTTAAACATTCTTTAAATACTTTGCAAGAAACCCTAAAAAATAGATATACCCCTATTGATTAGTTTTTTGACTATTAAAAATAATAAGAAATGTAATCAAATACTTTGTCTATAAAAATTAAAGATTTAGAGAAGAGGTTTGATTAAATTCCTAGTAAATTTGATATATACTCCTAACAACTTCTTGATCTAAATGAGTTTACTAAAGATTTATAATAAGAAGTGATTATAACTAATATTTTACTTTTGGCATTCTCTCATGAGTGGTATTTTATAATATTTTTATATTTTTAGATATCTAATATAAAGCCACCCAATATCGATATTGAAGAACTTGAAAAATATTCAAGTTTAATTGACAAACTTGACCCTCACAAAATATGTTAAATTGAGTCTGATATTAAACTTGTTAATTAGGAGTAAGCAAGATTTAAAGAATAGTTACATACATTAGAATAGGAATTATATAAGAAATTTGAAAATATTAACTTTGCAGATTCCTTAAAACAGGCTTTCATCTAAGGAGGCAACGGTTTATCACATTAAGACGTGAGAAATATAGTATTGGAAATGATTCCAAAATCATAAATAGACGATGTATATATATATAAAATATAAAAATTTATAATTTATATATATAAAATAGTTTAAATGATACTTTAAAAAGGATAAATTCAAGAGAATAGCCAGAGATCTTAATGATATAAATTTGAAGGTAGAAAATGTTAACTAAATAGAAAGGAGAGTCAATAAGATTTTTAGGGATGTAGACTTTAACAATTTGATCAAATAAATAAAATTAAAATAGAATTCTGAAGATACGATGAAAGAGTTTGCCATTTTAAACAACAAATACTAATAATTAGCAGATTAATATTCTTTCATTAGAAAAGATTTCGATTTGTTATCTATGTAAGTAAGGAAATAAGGTAAAGTATATTCTGATTTTATATTAATAAAATTAAATTAAATTAAAATTATTTTGTGGATAAAATAAAGGAAATTTAAGTATGCACATCACTCCTACTCACTAAGATAACAGTATGTCAATCTTAACAACGAAGAAATTATATCCTGTATAATGTTTAAGTTGTGGAATAGGAAATCATAGCACAACATCTAAATCAAATTGCAAAGCACATTCGGGTTAATAGAGTAGATAAAATAATTATTTTACTAATCCTACATTAAATTAATCGATGGATATTTCTTATAATTAAAACCAAGTAATAAATTGAGCTTTTTTAAACTTAAATATTATGTTACCTATTATTAATTTAAAGAATGACAGTAAAAAATAAGAAACTACATAATCATCGGCTATGGATATAACTTATACAACCTATGATGAATCTAAATCTTTCTTAATGCCTTAACGGCCGGGTAATTTTATTATGCTTATAAAATATTTACAAATTATTTAATATGTCAGGATCTAACCATAGATATGGAAGCAAAGCATATAATAATAATATGTAAGGAAATTATATAGGAGGCAAAAAAATAAGACCAATAAGTGCCAAAAAATGATGACTTTTTATAAGAATTTCTTGTTTTTTTAATTTATAATTTTTATATTTTTTTTAATTTATATTATAAATTTACATAATCTTCAATTTATTAAAAATATTCATAAAGAACTTATTATATCATATTATTAAAAATGCTATATATTATTAACGAAAATCTTATTTATAAATTTTTTTTATATATATTGACCTAATTTGTTTTTTGAAAAAAATTTCAATTCAACAAGGACAATTTTCATCTTATTTAGGTCTCGAAGAAGAGTCCGGTTATATTATCATTTACTTCGTAGTTTTATCTGAAGAATGTTTTACTTTGCATATTTCTTGAATAAAAATGTGCTTATTAATTGTTTATAAATACTATTTAATATTTTTATTATTCTTTCCTTACCTTATAATAATGTTTCGAAAATTTCATCAACCTTCAAATTTTCTTTTGCAGACGCTTCTTAATATAAAATACCATTATCTTCTGCAAATTATTTAGCTTCACTTATTTCAACTTTTCTCAAAGACGGTGTATCTTGAACTAAGTCTAATTTATTTCCCACTAACATTATTACTATATCTTATTCAGCCTATTATTTAAGATCCTCCATCCATTTATTTACAGAATTAAAAGTTTTTTACTTGGTTATATCATACACCAATAAGGCACCTACTGCTCTTCTATAATGCCTATTATTTTTTTTATTACTTATTTATTACATAATGTTTATAAAGTAATTTCTATACAATATAATTTTATTTAATATTTACGCACTCGTGATTGATCTATATCTTTCTTAACCAGCTTTTATAAAAATAAAAATAATAATAAATTTCTATTTTAATTTTAACTTAGAATTAAATTATTGCAAACTATTATGTAACTTATTGCATATCTTATTAATTATTACCAGTGTCCCACATTTATATTTTTATTTTTTATCCAGTTTTTAATTATAATGTTTTTGTTGCAAAATCAACTCCAATTGTTGGAGCATCATTCTTAGGAATTTCTCCTTTTACGTATCTATAAAAAAGTATAAATAGTTATATAAATGTAAACCTATAGTTTTGTATAATACGCATTTTATATTAACCAATATATAATACCTATTCAATAAATGAGTTTTTCCAACACTTGCATCTCCTACTAATACAACTTGAACGAAACAAATTAAATTTTTTATTAATTAATAATTTAGATGAGCAATTAAAGATATCTTTATTTACTTTTAAATAACTATTCATAATCTTCTTTTGACTTTTCCATTTAGAAATATTGGATTATATTTTTATTATATTCTCTTTTTCAATATGTCTGATAATTTCAAAGTTATTTCTGAATTTAATCCTGTCACATAATTTTAATTAATCAATTAAAATATAAGTAATAGGAATATAAATACCAAAAAAATAACAAAAACTTTACTAATTTACTTGAAAATAAGAAGGTTATTTATATTAAATTACAAACAAATTCTTAAAAAAATATATTGAAAAAAAAACAAAAAAATCCAAATTGCCCATTTCAATATATAACAAAAGAAGATTAGAAGAAAGTAAAATAAATAGAATTATAAATAATAGATAGAAAATATATAATAAAAATTAATATAAAAAAATTATAATGTATTATTTAATATAAAAATATAAATATATTTTGTATGTGTATATGTACTTATATGGTAAAAAAAAAAATATATATATAAATTAATATTTTAAATAGAATAATAAAATAATTAACATATACAATATATTTTAAAATATTTATTTATAAAATATTTTTTACTATCTATAAATTAAAACCCAAACATAATATAACTTATTTTAAAATTTAGTATTACCCAAAAATCTAATATTTAATTTAAATTATACTAATTATTGTTAATAAATAAATGAAAGAATACTATCAGTGTTTGTACTTTTGGGTATATTATGAAATAAAATTATATTTAATATAGGAATACGAATGACTATAATACATATATATAGTAATCCACATTATCAATAATTTTTTATATTAACTTAAAAATAGAAAGAAATAAAAAAATAAAGTGAATCAATTATAAGATAAAAAAACAAATATAAATATGAGCACACTACATTCTGAATATTATAATTATAATGAAAATGAATCTAAGTTATCCCCAAGAAGTATGAATAGTCAAATGTCTATAAGATATACGAGTAATATATCTTTTGATTTTTTCATTTTTTGCTAAAGAGATTTATATCAATGATTATAATAATTTATCTATTTTCTTCTCCATATCTTCTATTATTAAATATAAAAATAAATAAATTTTTTCCATGTTATTGTACAGACTTGACTGATTTAAAGTAGATTCGGGCTAATTCCAAAACTAAAAAAGATAGAGAATTGAGTGCAGAAAAACTAGGTAATTTTTATTTTAAATTTATATAAATTTTACTAATTAAAATTCTAAATTTGATCTATTTTTTCATGCTCTATGCTTTTTTTATATGAAAATTATTTTATATCTTGGTTTTAGAAAAATCGTTCGAAAAGTTAGACAATTTAGTTCACAATTGGCAAACTATAAAGAATTAAAGCAATATGATTTAACTGATAGAAAAACAGAAAGGGAGTAATAATAACAGATTTATCTAATAATTTATTTATTTTGCAATTATTAGAATTAAAAATTTATTTTGACTGAAAATTATGTTTTTATTTATTTAATAATTTATTGAAGAAAAATATGAAAGTCCCAGGGAGTGCATTGTGCAAAGAAAAAGCATTGATTTAGAAAATAAAAGATTATTTAAATAAAATAACGGCCCCTAACAACTAAGTTGGAATAATTTTAGTTCTTATAACTTAAATAAATCATATAATAGCGATAATTTTCTCAGTCAATAAAATTTGTCCTTTTCTAAATCTCCTCATAGGATTAGAGACACTTCCCCAATAGTAATGCCATCTAAAGGTGATACGGACTAAGAAATGATTAATTTTCAATAAGAAAATTTGCCTCATTTTCCCTATAGGTATACATTATTTCTTAAGAAAAATATTGCATACTAAATAATTCGTTAAATTTTTAACAATAAATTAAATGCATACACTTGAATTATTAAATAGCATATATAAAACTCTTTTATTTTTTTAATTTTTTGGAATAGCAATACACTAGAAAACAAAAACCAGAGCTGCTCTGCAGGAATTTCGCCATTGAAACCATAAAAACATCTATCTAATTCTTATATAAACTCTGTGTAAATTAGTAAAATAAATATAAAAGATTTATCGAAAAACACGAACAGTTTGCAAAGCAGTTATACAGGTAGTTTTAATTCAATTTAAGGCAATGGATTGTCCTAGACTCAAAAAATACTAAATAAAAAGCATAGTCATTAGTTAAAAGGTAAATAAAATTATACACATAAGCTATATAAATTATAATTAACAATTTGCATAAAAATCACAGGATCTTTCAAAAATAATAATTAACTGTATATGAAAAGTTCTCCAGTTTCTGCCAGAAATAATAAAAAGCCAGTTCATAAGACTTTGAGTGATAAAAAATAATATATTAAATCTAATAAGATATAAGTAAATAAGACGGAATTAGAATCAGCAGAGAAAAGACTTGATTCTTAATTCTCATATCATACACCAGGCAAATATATTAATAGTAAATCTGGATAAAATACTTTCTCCATTAGCAATTAAAAGAATAACCCTCCTAATTCAGAAAACAGTAATGCCAATAACAATAATAATAATAGCTATTATAATAATAATATTGCAAATAATACAACACTCAATCTGACATTAAATCACAGTAATTTTACCTATAAATAACAACCTAATTAATAGTAGTAGTAGCAATAAAATTACTATTCAACTTAAAGCACTCAGTAAAGCGCGTAGAAATAAAATAATTCCAATCGAAAGCCATAGTATGAAGGAATACATGCTTCAGGAATTTCTTAACCGGGATAGTCAGAACTTTTTCCTGGTTAACCCTTATCGAACTTTAATTCCTATTAATTTTCCACAATTTTTCAACCCTAGTAATAGTTGACTCAAGTAACTGATAATTCAGTAAGTTCGTTTATTGGTGTAGATAGTCTTAGATAGTAATAATAAAATATATTTAATTACGATATCAAAAATATGGCTAATTCAAACAATCATTCTTACTCTTCTCTAACTTCTTCAATGGTATAATAGTAACCATTTTTAAATTGCTACGATGGGTAAGAAAACAATTCACAGTAATAATTGTAATAGCCAACTAAAACTCCATACCAGGAATATCAAGAATAGCTTAAAATGTAATAGCAATAAAAGAATATTTAAAATAAAGCCAGCAAAAACTCTCCGTACAAAGTTGTAACACAGAAAAAATTAAATGAAAAGGCAGTCAACAGAGTAGAAGTCAGCTTGCGAATGCAGTAAAAAAAGTAGTTTAATAAAAAAGCAGGGTCCTATTCGTAGCATAAAAATACCTAAAACCAAAATATGGAATATGGTTCCAAAAAAAAACTCAGTCTTCCCGCCAATTCTCTTAACTCAAGCACTGGTTCCATTTCTACGAAGCAACAAATCAATAAATATCAAATTTAATAATATAGTTATAATCCCTAATAGGTTCCCTACCAAACCAATTTATTTTAGGGTAATTATAATCTTATAAGAAATAAAAGAATATTATATACATATTTATTAATCATTTAAAGAAAATGGAGATGAAAGTAAAATGAGAAGTTATAGCAACCAAGCTCTAGGGGCAAACAATAATAATAATAAATAATTAAGTATTGATCTTACAAGCAACCCTCCTCCTCCTCTTATTTAGGAACCCTAAAATCCCCCGTAATAACTAAAAATATATATTTTATATAACTTATTTTTTTATTCTTTCGATTATAAAAAGATTAATAAATGCTGTTAAGCACAACTAAACTCATTCTAATAATAAAACACTTAATTAATAATCGATTTCTCCAAATTTAAATAATAGTTTTAATAATAATAACCAGCTTTCTTCAGCTAGTTAGTCAGTAAAAAGTTCTGCTTTCTCTACATAACAAACCTTTAAATATGATAATAATGAAATCAGTCATTTCTAAATAAATACTGGATCCTAACTTACTCTACTTCCTAATAATAACATTAATCAGTAAAACTCTTAATAAAATAATACTGGGTATAACAATTATAATTAAAATACAAAGAATATAGATTTAAATATGATTGGAAACGCCTTGCTAGGATATAACACGATCAAAAGTTCATCATAAAATCAATAAAATAACAATCATAATTAGTAATAGACAGTATTTACTTAAATCAATTTATAGGATGAACTTGAATCTTGTTAGGGAAGCAAAAATCATAAATCCACTGTGGCTTCCAATAGCAATTTGCCATCTACTCCTACCGGACAACGAAAAACTTAAAACAAAGCATTAGATATAACACCAGATTCACGAAATACAGTTTGGGCTAAAAAGGCTCTAAAAATATAAAATATTTAATAGAAACCCAATAATAAAAAGTAAAAATTATATAGATAATTAAATAAATAAATTGATAAATTTTTCTATAAATTAGCAGTATACTCCCTAATAAATCACCCCTCTCCCCAAAGTATTTACCCAAAGATTTAGGAATGTTTAAATAGCCAGGATTAAAATAACATGTTTCTACTAGTTCTATGGTTAGTTAGGATAACACTCCTAATGGACTTTAGCAAGAAAATAATAAGAAAAAAGCCAATAATAATCATATTCATCTCCTCAATAATAAAGTAGCTAAAGAGATCAATAGAATGGACAACTTGATGCTTAGTCTCTTATACATTAGATATATAAAAAAATGGCCTCATTACAGACTCCCAAATTAAAAAATCTCTGCCCCGTTCTTCTTTCCAACCAAACTCCTCCTAAAATTCGACCTCTTAATAATAAAGTATTAGTATTTTATTATTTTTATTTTTTTTTATTTGTTATTTTTATAATAGCTGATAAGAATAAAGTAAAAAAGGAGTTACAAAAATTGTTAAAAATTTGATGTAATTAAAAGAAGAAACAAAAAAATTATTTAATCAATAATAATAAAATACTAATGTAAATGGAGAAATGAGTGCAACAAACAACGAACTTTTTGATAAGTAATTTTTTTTTAACTAAGTATTTTAAACAGTTTTTATATTTTATTATTATTTTTTTAAATTTAATTTAATATATATAGACTGTATAATGAAATAGTATAAAAAATTGAAAAATAGGAGGAGTGAATCTGTAATTCAGATAATTCATAATATAACTTTACTAAAAAATAACTCTAGAATATAGTATACTTATTATCAATTTGATAACTTTCCTATATTATATAATCATGTAGCAAAATAAGTATTAATGTACTAAATATAATAATATTAATTTATATTTCATTAATACATTTTAATTTAATAAATTTAAAGAATTGGATTCTATATTTATAGAAAACAATCAATCATAATAATAATTTAATAATTTAATAAATTAAAGATAAATGATAATGTATTTATTTATATCAAGAAAAAGTGTCATAAATTATTTATATAGTCATGTCAATTGTATTTTATAGTTATTTATCAATATCGTTTATCTACTTTAGTAGGATATTTCAAAAAGTCGATATTAAATTCTCTTATTTCATTGACAAGATCTTGCTCACTTATTACTAAAAAATAAGATTTTCATATAAAGAATATCAATTTAAAATATAAATGAATTTAAAATTTTATAATTTACTAGATTATTCTTTATTTAAATATAAGTCTTTTACGGAGTAACAATATTTTTTAGGTTATTCTATTCCATAGTTACTATTGTTAAAAACCTAGTCTTGAGAAAAATCCCTAGAATTTGTGGAAAGAAATTAATTTTTATATAACATTTTTTGTTATTCATATAATTATCGTTATTATTAAAGAATTTCCTTTTAATTTTATATACTTTCTTCTAAAAATTTCATATTAAATGAGGAGTCTTAGGTTTTATTTAAGTCATTTTTTATTATTAGTAATTTTAAAAAGATCTATCAGAAATATTTTATTTTTGTTAATTATTCACATTTTTATTATTATTTTATATTTTAACTCTATTGCTTTAGTAATTTTTAGAATAGTCTTAGCTTTATAAATTATTGTTGATAATTTCTTGTCTTTAAAATGATATATCTTATTTAATTTTATCTTGCATTTATTCAAATTAAAGAGCTTTTTAGTCAAGCTGATTTTTATAAATAAACTCCTATTATCTCTTTTATTGATCTATTTCTTTCAGTTTTTCTTCATATTTATATGTTCCATAATAATTAAAGTTATATGTTTTATTCATTTGTTTTTCTTATAAGTCACTTTAAGTTAAAAACTCAGGTGCAAAAGAAACATTTTTGTTATTATTATTAAAAGATGCTGCTTACTTTCCATTTTAATTATTTTTTAATACTGATCTATCATTATTTTTTATTTAAAGCAGGGAATTTTCAGCTTTCTCCAGTTATTATTATAATTTAAATTCATTATCCTATATTTCCTTATCATATCTTTAAACCCACTCTTTTTATTATAAAGACATTTTTTTAAGAGTCTAGTATTTCATATCATTTTAAACTCCCATTTCTTTTTAGTGTACATTGCCAATCAAATACGAAATATTTTTTTATATCCCTAATTATAAAGTAATTACATGTATATTAAACTTACTTAGAATAGTATTTTTATTAATAATTTCTAATAATATAAAAATAAATACCTATAATATCCTAATTAATATCTAAAATATTAAATTATTTTTGCATATCATTTATTTAGATGGGTTGATTTATAATATAATTTTATCTAAAGGAGTCTTGGTAGTTTTATTAGTGATGAGGATCTTAAAAACTGCTATTGTTACTTCTATTCCCAAATTTTGATGTATAAAATGAATCTTGTGACTAAGGAGAAGATATTTCATCATTAAATGTTGCTGTATAATGAGAAATATCATCACTTAATTCTCTGCCTATTTTGTTTTGCTATTTTTTTACTTTTTTATCTTGTGACTCTATTATTTTATCATTTATATTTTTCTAATATTTTTTGGACTAGTGACTTTCAAATTTTAGTTATTTTTCTTTTTATGGGATGCTTCACCATCTTCGTTTTCAGAGTGCTGAGAACTTATATCGGAAATGCTTTAGTTTTCGTCGTTTTCATTTGATTCTTCACTGTTTTTGTGAATCATTCCCTAACTAATTTAGTAAAATTTACTATAATGTTTTATTTTGTGAAAATATTACTTATTATTTGGAATTAAATTATTAATAATTTATTTAATATATTACTATTCTATTATTATTATGAATTATAAATTTTACACAAAGTATAGTTAGTTTATTAGCAAAATTAATGAATGAAAAACTTAACTAAATTAAATACAATGAATTTATTAATAAAATAATTATTTAATATATCTATAACTCATATTAGCACAATTTAACATAATAAATTAAATAATGAATACAATTTATATATAAAGAGTAAAACAGCGATTAAAATCATTTCTTTTTTTATCTTTTTTATCCCTTTTAGCCTTTTCTTTTTTCCTTTCATGCTTAGCCTTTACTTTTGGGTCTTTTTAAATCAATAGCTCTTGCAATTCAATATTGACTTTTTTATCTGTTTTATGTAGATTTTTTTTTCTTTTTTCAATTTCTAATTATTAAGGTGTCTTTCTAAACACAGTAAAGATAACATATATGATACTAAGTGAAGAAATAGTTAAAATTGAGATCTCAAACACCTTATTGGCGAAAAAATATTTGAAAAATTTCAAATACTAGACCTGCAGTCTAAAAATCTAATCCATTTCACTATATCTTGAATATTAAGAAAAGGCGGTGGAAACGAAGTGTGTGACAGACACAGAGCACAGCATTATCAATCCAATGTTGAATAGAAAAGAGTTCATCCATGTTTCATTAGGTGCCATCGGATGAATCGTCATCAAAAAAGGAATCCGCACCCCGACCTATAATAAATAAATTTAATCATTAATCATTAATCAATATATTTTATTTTTTAATTTAAAATTTAATAAAAAAATTATTATATTTATTACCTTGAAATTCCCTTTCGTAACACACCACAAGAGGTAAAGGGAAAAACCCGCCATCAGTCCTGTGGCAATGAAGTTAGCATTCCACTCTTCCAAAAACAACAATATTTTATTTAAAAAAGTAGTGAGGGGAAATCCATCTGGAGTAATAACCATGCAAAGCAGTATGTGAAGCCACCACAGAATAGAAATTACTATCCCGAGAAGACCCATGATCAATTTAAGAATATAACTAATTTAAAATAATTCAAATACATTATTAAATTCATAATTTAAACAAGTTCAAAAAACCAATTTTTACAAAATAGGATTTGAGGCTACTATATTAATTTCCAATTTAAATATTTAGTACTCTTCGTCCAACTATGAAACTGCTGTATTGTAAATTATAGTGTCGTGCTTTAATTGCGCTTTCGTTTTTCTCTTTGACCACCATCCCGAATTATCATAACTAGCCTCTTTTTCATTTGCCTGAAGAGTTTACCCTGACGATTTTATTAAATCATTTGGTTTTATTAGATTAAATTGAAATTAATATTACCTAATTTAATTAACTATTATGTTCTTTTTAGTAGATCTTCTTTTATTCTTCTGGCTTCTGCTGTCGTTTTTTTCTGCGGTCTATGATGAAACTGCTATATTAAATCGAGGGGAAGGAGAGAAAGTCCGATTCCTCCAAAAATGACAAAAAAAAAATAGCCTACAAATGCCATTATTCCCATTAAATAAACATAAAAATCAACAGAAAATTCAATTTTTATAGTTTTATTTTTTTGGCTTTCTGATTTGAATTCATATTTATCGACATATTATGTGGAATCTTTAAGACAATCGTTTATATTTTTAACACCTAACTGTATAGGAAGTTCTGCATAGTGTAAAAAATGATAGCTCACAAATAAAACTATTGAAATAAACCCAGAAAACGCAAAAAGATACAGCAAAGACTCGAAAAATCTCATAAGAACTGTTTTTTCATCATCAGACTCATAATAAAATATCGCCTAGATTCAATTTTTTAATTTTACTTTTTTAAATATACCAGTTTGTAAAGTCACATATAAAATATGCTACCTATGGAAGTAGTAATCCAAAAAGAACTAAAATTCCAATATATATGATATACCAACAGGTTTACATATCAATACCTCCTCCATTACCTCTTGAATTTGCAATGTCTACAGGCAGAAGTAATATTTGGCTCCAAGAAAATCCTAAACCCAAAACTACCAACATTTTGCAATATATTGATTATCCTATACCCTTATCTTGTGGATGACTTAAATATTTATAAAATATTTATATATATGCTTTTAGAAAAAAAATTATTTATTTATTAATGGTAATTACCAATATATTGCCAAAATGTAAATACTAGCAATTGTGAGAAGTATCCCCATTATACACGAGATAACTATTAGAAACCAATCCATTAATTTTATTTTGTTAATGAATATTACTCGAGAAATAATAATAGCTAAAATATTTCGAATTGTTTGAGTAAATAAATTTTTTGTTGCGAATATGTTTTTGGTTACTTATTTAATCAATCTATTACGAGTATTTTAATTGCATTACTTTATTATCAAAATTTAATTAACAAAAAATATTATTCAATTCAAGAATAATTAAACGAATAAATTATACAAAATACATAATCCATATTAATAAAATAAATTAAATACATTTTTGCTTTTTCTTTTAAAACCTATAAGAATTAATTTTAGTGTTTTATTCATCTTTAATAATACTAATAATTCTAAATACGCAAAAAAAAAAAATTAATTAACTAGTTAATTTATTGATAGATAGATTATTTTTTATATTTTATTTAAATGAATTTAGAATATTCTGTGTATCCTTAAGACATCAAATTCAACTCTATTGATGTATACAAGGGAAGATGCAAATATACACTAATAGGCCATGATTCCATATCAGAAGCCTATTCAGTGATAGAAATTTACATAGCTAAGCAGAAAAATTAGTTAAGAAATCCATTGAGTTTAATAGTGAAAGAAATTGATGTAAGTCATCTGACTTCTAAATAGTAGATTTATAATATGATTTTAGAATGTGATAACGAAAAGCAATGTAATTTGAATCTAATATTTTTTAATTTTTCATAAAAAAAAGAAAATTTCGATTTAAATAAATTTTTATCAATGCCATAACATAATTTTAATTAATCACTCATATACAGAATTAGTATGTGAAGCAAAGGGAATCGTTGGGTTGTTTCAATTTTTAGAAGGATACTATATGGTTTTGATAACAGAAACGGAAAGTGTAGGTACATTGGGAAAGCATGAAATCTTAACGATATAAAAAAAGAAAATAATTCCTCTTTTCGATGTAACCCCTTCCAAAAATGAGAAAAAATATTCGAAAATCTTAGAGTAGTATGACTTAGAAATAGGTTTTTATTTTAGTTACAGCTACGATTTGTCATGTACGTTCGCGTATAATATGTCTAAAAATGCGAAAAAAAAGTTTAATTTCAAAAAAAATTAGCAAACTTAATCTTCCTCCACATATCGTAATAGTAGTAGTAATTTTACTATAAATTGTTTAAAAAATGATAAAAATTTACAAAATAAGATTATTATTTTACTAGACAATTCAATTGATAACGAAAATAAGGAACATTCTTTCTATAGAGAAAGAATCCTTGATAAATAAAATAAAAATGTCCTTACTTCTTCCAATGAATTGTTTGTGTGGAATTTTTATGCACTTGTACATATTGTGAAATTATAAAAATTTAAAATAAAAAGTGTTGTAATTAAGGAAATTTATTTATTTATTTAGCAAGAACTAGCTAGCACTGTGAAAAATAAAAAGTGGATATTGCCAGTGATTCATGGTTATTTTGAGCAAAGAAACATGCAAACATTTGGACTTTTCATATCCTTAACTCTTATTTCGAAAAGATTGAGACATTACGCAGGTACGAGATATAAAAAAAGGGGTATAGATGAACAAGGTAAATCTCAAATTTAAATAAATAATTTTTTATTATTATAATAATTTGATTATTAGGATTCGTTGCGAATTTTGTAGAAACCGAATAAATTGTTATTGATCTGGCTAATCCTATTCTATCAAAGCCCAACTGTTCTTCTTTCGTATAAATAAGAGGTTCTACTCCAATATTCTGGTACCAAGAGCCTAATATGTAAAAACAAAAAGTGAAAAATAAAAAAAAATGATATAAAATGAACATTTTCTTATGAATCTAGGCTTACCCCGAAACCTAAAATTTAACTGTCTTTCAAAGATATCAATTATAAAATGAGCAAAAAGCATATCGGAGATTTATTTGCACTATATGGAGAATAAATTTTTGCACTAAATCTAGTCAAATCGAATGAAAAAGAAAAGAGAGAAAAACTAATCGCAGACGAATATTAAAATGCGATTGACGTCATAAATGAAGATCTTTAACACTATCTCAAAGTCAAATATCTTCATTTTGATATGAAGTTAAATTTGAAGAGAGATAAAGAAGAATTTGTAGAAAAAGTAAGTATCAAAATTAATTTTTCATCAAATAATAAATATTTCCTATTAACTATCAACGAAAACAGGTGTCTTCTCTAGGATTTTACACAATAATGAAAACTGGGGTTTTCTTGGTTCAAAATAGTTCTTCGAATAAACTTTCCCAAATTGTAGAATTCTAAAATGGTGTATTGCGAAGTAATTGCATCGACTGTCTCGACAGAACCAATACATTTCAGCAACTTATCGGGGAAATGGCGCTAGGCATATAAATTTAGAAGTTGCTAAAACGTATGACAATTTACTGCATATATATGTAGCAACTCCTATTTCTAATATTTTTTTTTTTAAACTTTTTCAAAGATCCCGTAAGATTTAAATGTATCGATGTAGAGCCGAAAATTATAGAAAATTTCCGAGAAATGTATGAATAAAATGGAGATCTGATTTCACTACAATATGGGTCTTCAATTGCGCACAAATAAAACATAAAGGCAGATCAAAAAAAGCGATTTGAATTTTTGACGAGTTTGCAGCGTCACTTCCGAAACAATTTTTCTGATTTGAACCGATAGCACCAAATCGATTTATTTTTGGGGAATTTCATACCCCTGAATTCTCGAAAGAACATTTGGGACCAGGAAAAAAAAGACTAACAAAATTTCCCTGAAATAAGAAAACTCGACTCCATTTACGAGGAGTCCGACAAGTGGCAGTAGCAGGCCTTCAATTACTACAAAAAATACAACAACATAACCTTTTTCTAAGAACTTGAAAACGAAAACTCTCCCAGTGACCAAAAGGAATTTCTAAAGGAATACGAAGACCGGCTGACCAGGAAAAATAACCATGCAAGTAGCAGCAGTTCCGCCATGGCATTCAACATTGATATTATTTAAAAGCTCAAACAAAGCACTTATCACGTTGTTAATTACCAAGACAAAAGTAAAGAGACGGGAAATCTTAAATCGAAGGGCGGAATTGTTGTTAATTTGATCGTGAATAAGCAAATTAACGAAAGCAAAAATTACTGGTTCGGCCATTTGCAGCAAACCTTCCAGCCCGATATATATAAAAATATCCTCTATTTCAACGGAACGAATTCCATGACCAACCACCAACTAGATATAGACGTAAAAGATCATAGTTATGAAAATAAGGCGAACAAAATTGATGTGGTACGATTGTTATTATTATTTTTTTAAATATTAAATAACTATATTTATGTTAATTTAGGATGATAGCGATTTGGACGACTAAGATGAAGAAGATGACGTGGAGGAAGATGAAGAAGGAGAAGAAGATATGGAACTTTTATAAAAGAAATAATAAGCGCACAACGCATAGGATTCAAATCAGTTCTTATAGTAATAATAGTAATCTCAATATTAGAACAGCTATGCCTCTCTACTGTATACAGGACAGTCATAAGAATTACTACAAAAAAATGCTTAGAAACGGCAATTAGAAAATGAAAGTTTGACTCTAAACTCTGTTTTTGACGTAAAACACAAAGACATTTTGAGTAGACATCATTTTGTAAGAAATGTAAGTTCAAAAGACAGTAACGCCTTCGTGCAAGAATAGACTAATTAGCAACTGAAGTTAGAATTTGATCGGTACGTTACTAATGACTTTATGCAAAAGTATGAGAATTCATCTGATTTCATTGGAGAATTCTTCAATTTGTAAAGTTTGTAGCCTGATATTTAGACGGAAATAGAAGGTCAACACAACTATTTCGAAAATTTATAGACAGGAATGAATGAAATAAGGGGATAATTTGAAAACTATATACAAGGGTTCTATATAAGTTAATAAACAGACCTTCAATAACAGTAGATTTCGTTAGCTAATAATTAAAATTCTGAAAGGACTTAATTACAAAATAACAATATTAATTGTACTGAATTCGGAAATCAAAGTAGATGGCTCAAACAAGGAGATGGTGAGTATGGTAGATATGGAGATGAAAATAGTATGAAATATGGGAAAGGTAATATGATTAACTTTTCCAATTGCCAATAGGAGAGTAAGATGGATATGAAAAGTAATTAGTAATATTCCAATTCACAGAGTGTGGGTATGTCCAAAATTATGCATTTACAAAACTCGGGAACGGCCAAATAAACTAAACTCTCCAAGAATTAGATAGATAGGAGAAAGATGAAGGTTTTAGAAATATTGATGAAGCGCCAGTTTTCAGCTAACACGCAAACAAAAATTTTTAAAATTTGATCGGGTTTTATTATTTAAATATAATATTAGAATATGCTACTAATAGTTTTTCTCATAGATATTTTTATAGTAATTTTGATAAGTTTAAACTCTTAATATAATTTATAAGTCCTTATTAAATTTATCTTCTAATATTTAAAATTAATTTTATCTGTAAAAATAAAAATCGACTAATACTCTATATTCTATATATTTGCTTAATTAATACTATTAAAAAAAAATAAAAATTCCTAAATAGTTAATTGATTTTGCATTACCTAATTAAATATAATAATATTAAAAAAAAAAAATTTCCAAATATAATAATTATAAAAATAATTACAAAGAAAATTATAAAAAAATTAGGTAATTATAAAGCATAAAGCATAAAGCATTACATTAATTTGATTTCTGAAAAAACCAAATGATGGATTATAATTCATAGTCTTCTTTTAGAAATGATACTCAGACAGAAAATAAATTAATTGTTGGTAAATTGAATCGAGAGAAGATGATGTTAAAAAACAACTTTATCGTATAAATTATTATCAACATTCTTATCGACATTTCTTATATTTTCGCAATGTCTCTTTACCGTTGGTACGAATTGGTGGAGTCACATGAAAATCCTGTGTGGTTAAATTTCATTTATATTAAAGATGGAAAAGAGATAGTATTTTGGAACGATTGGACTGAAAAAAGTATAAACTACTGCAAAAGTATTCAATAGTTTAAGGCCTTAAGACTCTAAAATTTATAAAAATAGTTATATAAAGAGGATTCCTATGAAGATTGCCTGTCAGGATTCAATTCACTAAAAATTATAGGTATAATATGCATGATATTTATCAGCTTCGGATTTGTTTTGAATATTATTCACTGCGTACTATTATACAGATTATTCAAAGGAAAAACTGTTAGAAAAACTAAGTGGTATCTTTCTGTTTTGATTGGAAATATATTCAGCTTTTGTGTCCCTGTCGGACTGTACTTTTGGGTCATTCTATTTTAAGAATCTCTGAAATTTAAATTGTCGAATTTTGGATTTTGTTACTATATATGCCTTACCTGTATCCTTATCTATTTTGTTCAACTGATTTATTACAAAATCACGAAAAGAAATATTAAAGCGAGAGAAGATATGTAGGATTTACTAGAAGAAGTTGATAACATTGATAGATCTATTGGATCAAGTAGTGGATCTGTGGGAAAACATACGACCGGTACTAATTGAAATTTTTTATTTATTTTTAAAAAAATTATATCTACTAATATTTATTTCTTAGTATATAATATTAATTAATCCATTTTCTATTTACTTATAAAATAATGAGATATATATAAAAAATTACAATATCAACTTAAATGTCATTACATAGGTGTGGGGTATATAAATAATACTTAATAAATATATATATATGTGTTTGAAACTTCAATATTAATATAAGAATGTTAATTTTAAAAATCAGAATGGGAATTTATATTTTGATTCCAATTAAAAAATAATCACACAATTAAACTTAATCATTAAAAAATAGAGTAGATTTTGAATAATTTCAAATTAAAATAATTAAAAAGGGGACAAATAATAATAATACAGATTTACTTAGGTTTAGTTAAAATGAATATTTAAATTTCAGGAGACGACAATCACTTTCAATCAGTCTCAAATATGTTAATAGAAGTCCTAAAATATTTATATTAGTAGGAAAAATAACTAGAAAAAGAAAATTTGTATATCGAATCATTTTTAAATACACCATATTCAGCACAAAAAATTTTAGTTTAAAAGTATTTACAATACGAGGGCTAAGTAAATAAAATTCACTCATAATAAACTCAGAATGTTTAGCCGTAAAAAGAAGAAAACATATACGAATTAAATCAACAAATAAATTAAGTTTTAGAAAAAGTAAAGTTTTTATTTCCATACATATTAATCATTTATTATTAAAAATTCTTATGAGTTTTTATTTTTAAATATTTTTTAAGGCATAACAAGCAACCCAAGAATAGATCTTGAAAGAATAAGAAGACAAATTACAGAAGTAAAAAAAGAAGAGCTACTTAAACCAAGATTGCAATAAAATTCAGTAGGCAATAATGAAATACAGTAAAAGGTTGCGAAAAAGGCCCCGATTGGTCCCTCTCTCTATTCTCTCCAATAAAAGCAGGTATAAGAAAAACAAATGTAATAAGAATAGGAGCCAAAGAATAATGGAAAACCATCCCTACCGAAATGTAATATAAAAAATCCTAATATGATAATGGCCTACGGTGGAAATAGAAAAAATTCTTCCTCGAGCATGGCAAAGGCTTTAGGATCCAATTTAAATTAGAAATGTAAATAATACAAAATAAAATATTAATAATATTAAGTAAAACTATATTAAAATATAAATAGCCAAAAGATCAAGTAGTATGAGAGGCAATAATAGTACGTTAACCTCTTCTTAGTCTTCTATAACTTCAAATTCCAGAATTTAGTAAGATTAAAAAATATCACAGGGAAAATAGTTGGCCTTATCTTAAAAATAGTCCAATATTTAGTAAAATAAATAATAAATATGTTCCAGTTAAAATTAAAAATCATTAGAAAATGCATAGGCAATTCACTTACCTCCTATTACCTAATAATCTAAACCTGATAACTAAACCTAAGTTCTAAATGTTTGCAATTAATAACGAAATTAAAATTTCTAATAACTTTAAAATACTGAATAATAGTTATAACCTTAAGAAAATATAATTAAAGAGAAGAATTTATTATTTTATAATAAATAAGAAGATGGTGCTTCTGGAAATAGAAAAGCATAGGAATCTTAAGAACTAAACCAAAATAAAGATCTTATTGATTAGTTCTATGAATTAAAAAAATCAATTATAGTTAAAAATAAACAGTGCACATAAAATCTAAAATATTTTGCCGAAAAAGAGAGTAAAAGCAAAAATAGGTTTATGCAAAAGCTTTATTCACATATCACATAAAAAAAATTGTTTTAAAAAGAAAAGAACATACAAAGAGATGCAGTTAGTGTACATTTTAAAACGTTTAGTGCCGCATATTATTCAATTTTTTTATAATTATAATTAATTTAGATAATCAAGAAGAAGAAGATGAAGATGAATAAGATAGAAAATAAGAAGATTACAGCAATAAAAATTCATTTTTGTTTGGATAAAATTCTCATGCCAATAATAGTGGAGGATGGGAAAATTCATAGGTGGTCGAAGAAATTTATGACTCAGAAGAGGCCGGCATTTAGCAAATTAAAATAGTCTCTTCCTACACTTAAGTATTTAATAACTAAATAGCTCATTTATAAGTAATAAATAATTTGGAAGCAGTTATTGAAATAAAAGAGGTTATGGAACTTAATCGAACGGTTCAAGATAGGAAATCACAATTAAATTCTCATGTTTTATTCAAAGAAATAAAATCGAATGGCATTTCAATCGAACAATTGTTTATGATTTGGTATTTTGGAAATATATTCAGACCGCACATGGCGGAATTAACAAAATAAATTGAAAATACAATGACAAATGTGAAGCAATATTAAAATAATTGCTAATAATTTTTGAAATCAATTTTTTCATGCAATTTTAAAAAGGAATAAAAAACAAATACATCGAAATTTGATTAATAGTCGTAGGGCAATTTGGCATACGAATAAGCGTAAGAAGAAGAACAAAACAAAGAGTCTGATAAGGGTGATAGCAATTTTCTGCAAATTCTTGTAAATGTAAACAAATCCAATAAAAGTAGTTTAAGTGTCTACGTATAAAAAGATAAAAATATAGATATTAAATAATTCGGGTCTTTAATTAAAAGCAATTAAAAACTGTCTGAAAATGTTATAAATAATAAAAGAGTCTTAAAAAGTGTTTTAGAGGTATTCATTAATTGCTCACTCGTTAAACTTCAAAAAGATATAAAATAAATCACAGATTCAGAAGAAAATATTGAAATTGAAGATTTTAAATAATGCTTAAAATAGCTGATGGCTGTTAAAAGCATTGTAGATCATGATGCTAAAATTTTACCAACTGTTTACTTTAAAAATATGATATAGGAATACTTAAACAACAGGAGAAATTGAATTATTATTTATACAATATAATTTATTAAATTAAAATATAATGTGTTTCTGAGTTTTTTGATAACATTTAATAAATAATATTAAAATTTCAATTATAATTATTAATACTTACAGTGTATTATTACTATTTATTTAATTTATTAATAAATTAATTGTTTGTTTTATGTGAGATTTATAATTTATTAAAAATCAATAAATATTTTTTCTATTATTTATTATTCCAAAAAAAAGAAAAAAATTCGAAAGTTAAGAATTTAAAAATTATAAAAGCGAAAGAAAGAAAGAGAGGAAAATTACTACTTTTACTTGTTTAAATTGCAGCAACAAAAAAATCAAAATTTTTGAAAAAATGGAAAGACATTCGAAAAGAAGTTCTAATTTAGATCCCTTGGATTTGTTAAAGGAATTTACAATTGCGAAAAAAAATATCAAATAAAAGGACCAATATTTATATTTCGATTCTTAGAAATTCAAATTGAACACAGAGACTTGTTTCAGGGGAAGCAGTTCTAAAACTTAATACACCTTGGGTTCTTTATGGCTATTTTTAGAAAACCACAAAAACAAGTACGTATTCAAAGAGTACAGAGAAAAATCTGAAAAACTAGACATAAAGACCGTGACGAAAATCGACCAACAAGACATCATAAAATATTTTACAGGAGAAGTCGATTTCACAGACTGCATCGATCTCGATTTGAAGCAGCAATTAATGAACAAGAAAATCAGTGGAAAAGAGGCGGTTCTCATGTAGCCCTTCCCGCAACAATTGCAGTAGTAGCTGTATCAACAAAGACAAGGCGAGCAGGACTCAACCTTAAATGGGTAAGAACCCTCCAAAAAGCTAAAAACCAACGCTGAAGAAGATAAAACAGTGGTCCAATTAAACCCTCAAGAAGAACAATTGGCGATGATGAGGTGGCTCGCGCAGGTTGAAAAGCCCCTGACCTCGAAGACGAGAATGCTTCGTAGTCAAAACAACAAGAAGTTTTCTCATTTACTGAAATATTTGCACAATTTGGCGCAAGGAGGAAGACAGCAGTCCTCGCGCGGCTACGATGCCAGCATCAATCTGCCGAACTGCATTTTGAAAACCGTCTACCAGACGAAGAAGAAGCCCGTGATAGTCGTTCCTCCCACGCACCAGCCGGGAAACATTTCGCTGAGAAATTTCAAACAACTTTTCAAAGATGGAGTGTACGAAAACCCGGCCACCACCTCCTTCAGATGCCCAGAAGGTAGACTGGATATAGAAAAAGATATCAATGGACACCGTATTGTGTTTGAAGTCGTTGACAACGTCGGAAGCATCAAGCAAAAGAATGAGTGGGACCGAATTGTGGCTATATTTATGACCGGAAGCAAATATCAATTCAACATGTGGCCGGACGGAGATAAAAATGCCATCTTCTTCAACAAGAAAAGAGGGTTCTTCATTCACTACAGCACCGTACCCCCCAATGATTTCGTAAAATCTTGCAATTACAAAAATTTGGAATTGTAAGAATCCAATCGGGGAAACGATAAAATGGTTAGAGATGCATTTTGGAAAGATTTAGAGGCGTTTTTGATAAAACCCATTTACTGATTGACCAGACAGAATAAACAATATAATAAATTATTATTAGATAAAATATATATACTACGATTAAATGTAATAATAAAAAATTATAATTAAATATTTTAATAAATTAATTTGGCAAAATATTTTTTTTAAATAAAAATTGCATTATTTTTAGCTTTTCATAACTTCCTTTAGTTGAGCGCTTTGAAAAACATATCTGACCTCTTCTTTTCCTCTTTTTCTGGACCATTTATATATATCTAAGTTTTCTTCTTTTTTTCGTTTCTTCGTTTTCCCACTTCGTCTTCGTGTGTTTATATGCTTTATAGCATAGGTATATGCCTATACTTCTGATAATAAAACAGAGCCCCACATCAATAAACCATACAATATAATAAGTTTACAGTGTTTGGCAAATTTCAATTCCATCTTCTCCTCCTGATTAGTTTTTATAGAAATCCTAAGATATCATATAATAATAATGTTTCAGATTTTTATTTGTTTAAATAAATAAATAAGGTAAATGGGGAATTCTTTACTTTTATTGTTTTGCAAACTATATTAACCAATCGTAAAGCCTAATATAAGAAATATCCAATTCCAAATGATATGTAAATTACCATCAAAAACGAATTTAATCCCATTGTATACTTGAAATAGTTATACTTCACACTTATTCTAGGTATGCAGTTTATTAGAATGGAAAATCCTGAAATAATCGAAAAGAAAATTCCTAAAGAAATAATGAAGATTATTAATTATTAAAAGAAGAAGAGAAAGCAATTAAAAGAAATTAAAAATATTTAACACCTATTGTTGTTTGCTTCGTATAATTAAACACTAAGAATTGCAGTAAAATCTGAACAATTTCAAATATCCATAAATAGGTATTAAAAATTCGAGATCTATTTATTGTAGAGTGAAACTTGGGATTTGATAGAAAATAGTCAAATAAGTTATTTTTCAAAAATGTTTTAACAGTTGAAGTCTAGTTTGATGTTGAGCCTTACTTGTTCTACTCTCCCATAATTAAATTTTTCGTAATTTTTTTTTTTTAATTATTGAGTTTTCTATTAATAATCAATATTAAGAATAATCAGAAAGGAACGGATAAAGTATTCACATTATACTATAGTAACAAATGTTTATAATTTTTTATAAATAAGTAGATTTTTTAATTGAATACAATGAATATTTAAATCATATTAATTGAATTAAAATGTATAATTATTGTTTTAGATATAATTAATAATAATAATACCCAATTTTATTAATGAATATAAAATTAAATTTCATGGACTACTCTCCCATGTTGTTTAAATGTCAACTAATGTTGAATTATAATTAGTATTTTGGCATTAAATATGTTATCCATATTTATTAGGTTTTTAGTTAATATTACAATTAGTATTTCCTTGATAATAATTCTAAGAAATGACAATCGAATTATGTTGTTTTTACTATATTTCTGATAAATTGATTTTAATATTCTAATTTTCTATATTTCTATGAGTATTCAATTACGAATTATAAGTGGTCAAATGCTTTGGTAGTTCATTTTATAGACTATTATTATTAGGATTGGATTTCCTATAAGTAAAATAACTATCATTTAAAGAAAACTTAGTTAAATTTTTAACAGATTAGTCTAATAAGCTATTATTATTATTTTTGTTAAATTTATCTAAAATTTATTAATTTTTAGACTTTCTATGAATCAAAGAGTCATTATTATTACTAAGTTTATTGAAAAAATTAAGTGATTTTTCTAAATGAGTCTTATTACTTAAAAAGCTATTTTCTTAGGTGATTTAGTTTAGTTTTTCTTTGCTATGATTGGTTACATTTATTATAGATGATTTTTATTACTGCCTATTTACTATAGATTAATTTAATTTATCTTCTCTAAAACTGTCAGAATTTCTTTCTCTGTTCATAGAAGTGCTAATTTTAAAAGAATTTACATTAAATTAAGGATTTCCTTTATTCTGCCCATTATTTATTTGTATCATATCTGGAGTACATTATATTTGATAATTTAATTTTGGCATAGATTAGCTGTTTTGTTTGACCTGGTCACTTATGGCTTAAAATTAAATCTTGCCACTAGCCAGATTTTTGCTAAAATTATTTTGATTTTTGTTAATTTTAAGTTTCAAAAGTTGCTTTTAATCGACATGGGATTGAAGCAATTGTTGTTCTTTTTACAAGAAAATGTTTTCCCTGCTACTTTTTACTAACATCACTTTATTGCCCTCAGACTTCTTAATATAGTAAGATCCATTTACAAAACTACTACACAATAAGTTTTTAATCTTATCATCAGCTTCATGCTACCTGTTATTCATTATATTATCGCCAGAAAAATTAGTTATAGGCAGCTACGAAAATCATAAATTAGTAACAATTAATAAAATTATTTTTAAATTTAAATATTACATAAGTTAATGATTGTTTAGTTTATTATATAGTTGAGTTATTATGTTATTTATTAGAACCGTCATAAAATTATTATATTTTACTTTTCGTATCGAGCTATACGCTTTTTTCAACTTTAAAAGGATTTGTATTAGTTTAGGTTCTATTTGTACTTTAGTCATAAAATAATTAATATTGTGAACTACTGTGATTCCTATTTTGTTTTTCTACAGTTTCATTGTTTTCATTTAAAGAAAAAATAGATAAAGATCGATTTTTGTCATCCTCTATCCCATAATTTTTATTATTTCCTTCATAATATTCTTGCTAACTTTTTTAGCACTGATTTTCATTTTCTTTTTCCTTTTCGCAGAATTTATTTTTCTTTGATATTAAATCTTAATTTTAATTTTTAGGTGTAATATTTGAATGGACCTATATGGTAGGAAAAGTATTCTAAGATTCTTATTAATTTACTTAAGATTTACAATTTACTTTTGAATACTATGTATTGCAAAGCTATTAACTACAAGTAAGGTTGCATTGTACGCCTTACTTAATATATGTTTTAAATTCATCCATTTCAATTTCTGGTTAAAGGAGAAATTATTAATCAGTTTATTTTTAATCTTTTAGAGGTTCACCTTCGTCCTTCTACTCCTACATATCTTTTAGATATTTTTTCTTCTTTTTATTTATCACAAATATTAATAATAAAGATTATAAAAAAATATTTTGGAATAATATTACTTTTTCTTATTAAATTGCTAAATGCTCTTCATATTTGTTTCTGTAGTTATTCGTAGTGAATTGAATGGTGTAGTTTCGAGAAAGAATGTTCCTAAAAGATAAGTTCATACTAGTCTCATTTTTCTGAATTTTTTCAAAAGCTATATCTTCAATAACTTCTCCCACCAGCCTTTAATAACTTTCATTTGATTATTTTTTAAACGAATATTCATACGAGTTATATTTAATTTCCTTATATTTTTCTTCTACATTTTTAAAAGTGCTAATAAAATTTAATTTTTTGCAATCAAAAATATTATATAAATTTATAAAAAATTTACCCAAATAATTTTAAAATGGCTTTTCTGTCTCCTCTCAAATCTTAATTATTCTTTACCATATCTGATAATTGATAGATATCCTTTTTTAAAAATTTAAGAAATACATTTAGTCCATTTTTTATTTAAAAAAAGGAGTTTTCATATGTAGGATTTATATTTTAGATATTTTTATTGTTTTTAGTAGATTTTTATTTCACTTTCTATTTAATATAAGGCAATTTATGTGAAAATCCTTGAGATTATTAATCACTACAATCCGCTGCTTTCGGTGTTTCTTATTTAAGAAACGTAAGTTAAACAGATTAGTTTTAGGTATTGTGTTTATGATAATTGTTATGATTCCCATTAATTTGTTGCAATTCATCTTTTATCTAATCTTTTTAATTAGTTTCAATATTAATTTTTGGAAAATTAAACGATTTAAAAAAGGTTTTCTGTTCCTGTCCAAGTTAAATTAAAATATCATCTATTAACTTTTTCTTAGTTTTAATTATTGCAGGACTTATTTAGACATCTGGGGTAAATGTTGAGTAGCAATTTTTTAAAGAATTAGGAGTTGTAAAATCAGGAGTTTAAAACAAATGGTAGCTACTTTTCTAAAGAGATAACCTTTCTGATTTGGCCTATTAAATCACACTTTTATTGTTTGAAATTTCTATACTATTTCTATTGTTTCTCCCATAACTTAGTCTATTATTGTCTTTCAGATCTAAAAAAATCTAATTGTTATAATTTACATCAGGTTAAATTTTCTTTATTTTAAACGATTTCTCCCAGTTTTCACTCTGTGTGGTTCTCTAGATCTTATGTTGTTCATTTTATTCGTTATTATAATAATTCATATCTAATTTTAATTCCATACAATTATAAACATTTGTTAGTTAATTTTTAGGTTATTTTGATAAAAGATCATTCTATATATTATGCTTAAAGTTCATTTTTTTATTCTATATTGGAATAAAAATTTTGTATTAATTCAAAAAATAAGTAAATAATTTAAATTTAAATTATATTTTTCTTTTACATTTTTATAAAGATTGTAATTTTTTATCAAATTAGGCTGGTTTCTTCTCTTAATAAGCTTCTACTAGTATTCATAGATTTATTCCTGAACTTCATTGTTTTGTTAGCTTTCATCAAAATTATTATAATTTTAAGTTTATTATACAGGCTTATTTTAAATATAATAGTTTTTTAATTTATTTAATATATATCCTTATTCAGTATCATTTTCTTCTAAAATTGTATTTTGATTGAAGTTTGAAGCTTCTATTATATTATTTTTTGTTTAAGAAATCCCATTAATATTCATCAATTTACAATAATTTTATAATGTTTGCTTTTATTTATCAAATGGGTATTTAATTAATTCTTGTAAAACTGCTCTTGATATCCCAACAATGTCTTTAAATAGCATGCAAAAAGATGGAAAATTTGTGAAGATATTATTTTATTTGATTTCTTCTAATTCTTCCAATTTGGTATTCATATTCATGAATCTAAATTATATTATAAATATAATGATAAATATTATGTATGTTTGTTTGTGTATATGCATTCATTATTTATTAGAAAATCATTTTATTACTAATAAAAAGCTTGATAAATTTAAATGATATCTTCATAATTTCCTTCGAATTTTGCAGCAAAATCAAAATTTTAATTAATTTTTCGCATAATATCCACCGTTTTTAGTTCAAACAACTATCTTTCATTCAGCTATAGAGATCTTTAGAAATAAATATTCATAAAGAGTGTTAAATATAAATTTATTAATTGTTATACTGGCAAGTAAATAATGTAGATATAAGTTCATCTTCTTAAATTATTCTAGATTTTTCCAACTTTTTAATTCGGTATAATATTTTTTATCCATTTTAGAGATGTTCTATATTTCTTATTTAATGGATTTCTTTAATGCGTTGATCTATCAGGATACCAATTTCATTCATAATAATTTTACTGGGATTTTCTATTTTTTTTCTTTTCTTTTATTTACTCTACTTAATAAGTAAATATTTCCTCTAATTTTCATTTAATTAATTTATTATTATTATAATTAATATTCTTAAACCACACACAAGAAAGATTAGCATTATATTATGAGAAGAAATAATAACAATTACTTTTTCATTAAAAAGAATGATTAAAATCTAATTTTTTAAATAGTTGCTATTGACAAACATATTAAAAAATATGCAGAATATGAACTTAATTAAATATACAATTATATAGAAAGTAGTATAGACAAAATAAATTAATTTTAGTATAATTAATTTAAATAGAAAATTAAATTATTTTAATGAAGGAATTCATTATGCATTTTGAATTGGCTTTTTGCTTGTAGGTACTAGATCATCCAATTCTTTTTGAGGATCATATTGATTGAGAATGTTTTCCAAATCCATGTTTTCATTTTCAAGAATTTCCTGAATTAAGGCTTCAATTACTTCACTATAAGTAACTTTTTCCAACAAAAGAAATTTGGATTTATAGTTTTTGTCAATTTAAGTAAAGGATTATTTGGCCTTCATGTCATAGAATTAAAACCATTCCAATCTTTGCTTTTCTTTATTCATAAGTAAAACATGGCTTGAATATTTCAAATAAAATTATTTTTGCGCTCCCTCTAATTTTTTCATTACAAATTCTCTTTTAATTTTATTGAATTTAGTGAGATATCTAGTAATTATTACAAAACAATTAATTAATTAATTAATTAATTAATTTTATTTTGATATTTTTATTTTTACAAAAAGTAATCATCATATTGGCTACTTCCCTTGTTGCTCTGCAGTAATGCATCCAAAACATTGGTACTTCCATTTGGACTGTACTTTACAAGAAACAAGCAATACAAAACTGAAATCCACACTAGATCGCTCTACTCCGCAGCAATATCTAGTCTTTTATTCATTTTCAATATTTACTGCTACTGCAAACCTAAATCAAGGAACATTTCATATTTGGTAAGACAAGTTCGATAGATCAAGTGGAAATGCCCTATTTCAAGTTGCAAAGCTAACAAAAATAATTGAAATAATGATAAAATATAATTTTAAATTACAAAAAAAATTGAAGATTTTTCTTTTAAGTATAATATTAAATATTAAATGATACCTCTTGTCATGTAATTAAGCTATTTTGCCTGGTGGAATTCTTCTACAAATTATATAATACTCTAAAATCTGAAAATATTAGAAGGGGTTCTATAATGTTTATACAAGTATTAGACTTTCTCAGCTTCCTTAGTATAAATCTCTAATTGTACAGAATCAACAGAATTTGCGGTCGAGGGTCTGGACTATTCATCCCCATCACCGCCTCTTCCTCCCCGTTTTTATTTCTCTTTATAAGCTTCTGAAATCATTTTTTGGAATTTTTTTTCATTCTTAGTTATGAAAATTTAATATTTCAATTGTAAAATTTAATTAGCAATTTTATAATTACCACATATTCAGTATTTTTCTTCAATTATTATGATTTTTCAAAAACTTTATCATAAAACATTTTGGTAGAAAATACAGAAAAGACTTCAGTATACATGTTTAACTAATTTGATTTCTGAGGGTTTTCTGCTTCTTCTTTACCGTTTAATTTCACATTTTGTAACTTAAGCATCACTCCTTTTTTTTATTATTAACAATAAAATATTAAATTAAGCAATTATATAGATATTTTTTACCAGTCAAGTCTACTCTATTTACTACCTAAATATGATGATCGAAAAACAATTCCATTAGTTAATTTAATTATTATTTCTTTTCTTCTTCCTCCTGCCCGATTTAATCTGCTAACAATAAATCTAAATTTCGAGTTATATCTTCTGTAGAACATAGCAGCTGTCTCATTTCCTGAAAGATTTCTTTGTGATTCTGATAAAATACTTATTGGGCCTTGGCAGATACTCCAATAAATTAAATTAAATCGTAACACATTTCGATTTTATTTATCAAAAAGTTGAGTATAATCTGGTCTAAGTTTTTCTATTTGACAAAAAGAAAATGATTAATAGAATAATTAATAACAGGATTATAAATTAAATCTTACTTTTAAAAACTTATTTTTTAAATTGTCTAATTCTTCCAGCGCTTTGAGCTGATAATATTAAACTGGCTGATAGGTGATGAGTTATTTCTTGGAAGTAAAGGGAGCAACCGTCATTTTAATTGTGCCTTAGCCTTTCAAAAGTGAAGACATTACCTTAAAGAGTTTGTACTTGGAATAACTATCCCCTTTTAGCGACTAAACGACCGGATCATTTTGCTTTAGAGTATTCTATTGTATCATTTGCTATTGCTTCTATAGTATTACCTTGGTTTATTGAATAATTCGTTCTTCGACAACTGATTTTGGAGATTGATACCGCTATCTTTCTTGCGCTGGGCCTCTGATCACTAGACTTTATCTTTACTTTTATTATTATTATTTTTGCTATTGTTATTGTTATTGTTATTGTTATTTTTGTTATTGTTGTTATTGATATTGTTACTTTTGGGGACTCTATCCTTTTTTAAAATATCTGTGATTATTGGTATATGGTACTTACTTTATCGGTGGTAAAACTGTTTATTTTTACTTCTCTTACTACTAAGATTATAGTGGGAGTTATTCATAATATCCTTGCTATAATTCTGCAGGTAATATTGTATTATTAAGTGATTTGTCATCTGATAGTTACGATATATCTGCCATAAAATTATTGTAAATATTTAATGAGTTATTTAAATTAAAATATTGTTAATAATATTACCATGTATCGCCGCAGATTATTCCTTGTTTTTATAATTACTATTGCTATTGAAGTTATTTGTATTACTTTTTACTCTGATTTCATTTTGTTGCTTTTTTATAATCGTGCTTTGCGATAGCAAGGAGTCCTCATTATTTTGAATATTGGAAGCACTGTTGATATTCGTGGCATTTAAAATCGTATATTCATTTTAAAAGCTTGTACTATTGTTAATGGCATTATTGTTTTAAACCTGAGCATTGGTGTACTGGGAGTAATCATTTAACTATCCCTACCTTACTAAATCAGAAACTTGAATTGGCTATTTTTGGTTTTTAATTTTAATATTATTATTGTTGTTGTTTGTGTTGTTATAGATATTGCTTTTGTCATTAAAGCTCAAAAAAGACATATCCAGAGTTTCATTGATGCTTTTATTATTTTAATTAGTCAAATCATCCAAAACACGATAAGTGTTTTCATTGATAGGCGGAAAGTATTGCTACTACTATTACTAGACATTACTTTGACTTGCTAATTAAGTTTTGTTTTTATTCACGATATTTGCCTGTTATTACTATAACTAACTGCTTATCACTTGCTTTTAAAATTATTTATTGTTGGTTTCATAGGCAGATTCTTAAATAGGGTCCAAATTTAAAAACTACAATATATTGTTGTTGTTATTGTTGTTGTTGCTGTTGCTGTTATTGTAACTATTATTTAAACTGCCGCTGTTGTTGTTATTATTATTATAATTTACTTCCACCAAGGCTGAATTGCTGAAGGTAGCAGAGTCTTTTTTATTTAGACTTTCATTCATGCTGTTATTTTGACTGGCAAATTAGCGGACCTAAATTTGCTTTTATTCATTGAGGATTTTCTTTAGGTAGCTAGGCTGGGCCTTCTGATCACTAATTCCCAAGACCAATTTGTTAATTTTCAATTTTTCTGGGTTTTCATATATAGCTCTGAAGTCCTTATTCGCATTTCCATTCCTCAAAACATGAGTGGGTAAAACTTTTAAAATCGACATTCTTTACTTCGACTCCAGCGAAACCCTTAGGTCTCCATTGCCCTTATCTTCTTTCGGAAGACTTCTTGACTACCTTTGAAATTTGGATTCTTACTCCAGGGAATGCCGCTTTTAATTAGCTGAGGGTGACAAAGAATTTGAATTATGAACCTGTGGTAATTTTAAATGCGGCTATCTTACATGAATGATTTTAATGTCATTCTTTTTGCTTTATTTTTGGGGTTGTTGCTATTGCCTTTATTAGGGCTTCGATCCCAAAGTATGCTGAACCTTCTATCTTATGAAGTTGTTTTTATCGTAGGCTTTTAGTACCTTTGTAATTTGAGCATTTTTGGCATAGTTGTTCACCAAACGCTGCTTTTCTATTGTTTATTTTTATTTTACCAAATTTTAGAGCTTTTTTTCTGCTTGTTACACCATTTCCTACTACTGTTTCTGTATTTGCTTTATCGGAGCCTTTTTTAAAAAAAAAACATGTTTATTTTAGCTCTTATAGAAAGTAAAGTATATCAATTTACTTTTTATACAGGTTCTGATTATTTGGGTAATGGCTATTATTTTTCCAAGACTAAGCTTTCAGATGAACTTTCTTCTCCTTCTTATTCACTTATCTAAGAGTCTGAAAAACTATAATCACTAGATAATTAATCGTCACTATTTTCTTTACTTGCACTTTCTTCTTCTTGATCTTCATTTTTATTGTTTTTTTAGAGATTCTTCGTATCAGTTTATTTTTTTTGAATTTTTTAAGTTTATTGCTTTTTTTAGGACTCGTTATTCTATTATGCAAACTTGGATTGTTTCTTATTTTACTGCTTTTCTTAGTTTGAAGTTTTTTTGTTATCTTTTTTATTTTCTTTTGTTTTTTTTACTATTTTCTCATTGTTTTTAGCAGTTTTTCCATACACATTCTACAGCAAAGCTTACTAGCTTAATAGAGTGCTTCTTCTTTCAGTAAAACTCTTTTACTTATCTTAAATCTGTTACAAAAGAACGCTTTCTCTTTTCGATTTTTCTACAGAAATTACAGAGTTTAATTAAGAAATTTTCTTCTTCTACTGCTGTATTTCTTACTAAATTTTTTTTTGCTATTCCATTTCTTCATCTTTATTAAGTTTTTATACTTGCTATTATTGATTGTGCTATCTATTATATATAATTATTAAATCCAATTGAAATTTAAACTTAATCTTGTTTATAATCTTACTGTGTTTACTATAGCATTTGATTCAAAGTATTATCCTCATTTAACTTATTCAACTTGCTTTTAAACCCTTGAAATAAAATGTTCTCAATTTCATCATCGTCTTACGATCTCTAGTCTTCTTCCATGGCTTCTTCTTCCAAAATGATTTAAGAAATGCTGATATAATCAAGTTAATCTACTTTTCTGGTCTCAATGTCTTATTCTGTTTGTTTTTCCCTATTTTTGTCTTAACAAAAATTATTTATTTAAATTTTTAAAAGTTTAAAAAAAAATATATTAATTTATTAATATTATTACTCTTTGCTTTGTGATAAAGATCTTTCAAATTTTGTGTTGACTGTTCTTCGTTTTCTTACTCTTTCTCGAATGTCTTATATACTTTGGGCTTGATGGCTTTGATTCTAAGGAAAAATTCAGCTTTTTCGTCTCCCTATTTCAAATTTTAAATTTTGTTTTCCGACAGCATTAGTAGTTCCTTTTCAACTTCTCTAAGTTAGAGGGATTTAATTTTTCGAGATTTTCTTGACAAAATTTGTGTGTTTTTATTTATGTTGGCCATTATTTTTTTCTTTTCTACTTCCCCAAGCTTTCTTTTTTAGCCTCTTTGCAAATAAGATTCAGCAACCAGAGAGTTGTGTCTCTAATGCTCCACGATTTTTTTGAGTTTGTTGTATTTTTGTTGCAATTTTATTTACAGTTGCAGAATATTTACCATTTTTGGATCCATTTTATTTTGGAAAATCTCAAGTAAATATTCACTTATTAAAATCTGATTTTTCTATAATTTGATCACACTTTTTACCTTTTTTCTCTTCCTCGTTCTCCGATCCGATTCCTGTAAATTTAAGGAATCGTCTAGCAACTATTATGATTTTCTTTACAACGAAGAAGTGGAAGAAATTGAAGAAATGCGCGACTATCTCTGTTTCTGTTATTTCAAATTTACATTTTTCCTGTATCTATTTTTCGTCACAAAGTAGCTTTGCAGTCCATTTTTAAAATCTTTCTATTTTTGTTAAATATCAGCTTACTTTTACAGCCACTGAATTTCAAATTACAGCTTATTCAATTGCTTTTTTGCAAACTTTTTTGGATTTTAAAAAAAATAAGTTTAAAATTAAATCAAATTTTTTATATATTCATATAAGGTACAGGGGTCTACTTTTAAGTAGCCAAAAGAACCATAAATTCCTCTTTTTTTTTTAGAGTTTTTGTTCTGCTGTTTCCTCCTGATCATTTGCATTTTCCTCCGGCATATGTTATCTTTTGTGCAAATTTGCTTTATAATTTGGGTCTTTTTCACCTTGTTTATCTTACTCTTTTTTATTTTCTTTCATTGTCATCTTATGATTTACACCTATTATTCCCCATTTACAAATAAAAAAAAGAATATATAAAATTTTTAATATATAATCAATAAATACCTTAGAAAACCTTCCTTAGCTATTCTTGTTGCATTCTTTTAATTTCGTATTCTTTTCTAAGTTTTTCTAATTTTTTTTGTTTCTTTTCCGCCTTTTCTTCTTCCGTCATTTCCTTAATTTTCTTCGGCTTTTTCTTCTACGTCTAATCACTTATCATAATTTAACTTTTTAGCGCACTTTTTTACCTTTTTTAGGCTCTTTTTCTGTCGTTACTGCTTCGTCCATTTGTTCTTATAGACTGATTTTACTTAGATCCTAAAAAAAATAACATCAAAAAAATGTTTCGAATTGCTTTTTCTTTTTACTCTTAATTTTTCTGAATAAGGATTTTGTAAAAGGTTTTCATTTTGGCTGGAATAAAAAGATTTATTTAGTCTGCCCATGATCTTATTCTTTTAGTCCATAATTTTTTAAATCTATTTTTATATATCCTATTCAAGAAATTTAAGTTTTTTTTGACTTTCAGAAAGATTCTCCATGATTTCTTCTGGAATTTCCTCTTCTTATTCTGCTTTGCTCCTTAAAAATATTGTAAAAAGTAAAGCAACTATTTCTAATTTTTTGTATTATTTTCTTTTACAATAAACCTGCTTTATTTTCTTCATTTTCTACCCCATTAATTTATTACACCTAAATACTTAGTTTTTTTATTAAATTTTTTTGCTTTTCACTTGATTTTCCAGTTAATTCTACCTTCAGTTCCTAATACAGGAGATTTTCTTGTAATTCAAGTTCTTCTAGTCTCTATTAATAATTGTCAAACTCCTATTCCCTTTCTTTTTCTTCTTTCGTAAGCAGTACATCAGGATTTCTTTAACCCGCCTGTAAATTTTACGTTCCATTTTAAGTATCTTCTTCTTCACTTATGATGTTATCTCTTCTAATGTATTTTTCCTTACTTTTCAAAAGCTGCAAACTCAATTTTTGGTTTAATTCTGTTTAATGGGTAAGTTAGTTATATATATTTGCAAGATTTTCGCCAGAACTTGCTTCATTTGACTGAAGAATATTGATTTTAAAAGAGTTTTTTTCTTGTTGATTTGTTTTTTAAATTTCACTTTTATCTTTTTACTTTTAAAATTCTTCTGCATCACTTTCTTCTTTTTCAGTCTCATCATCTTCCATACTTTCCGATAAATCGGAACTGTGAATAATGCTGTTGAATTCGCTGCTCATGTCTTCTTCTGAAGAGTGTACGGAGTCTGCATCTTTATCGCTCTCAAAATTCATATTGGCCGGATCGAATTCTCCTCTGTACACTTCTTTCGTTGTCAATTACTAAATGGAGGAAGGAAATTTCCCTTTTTCATAATCATAAACTGTGTACTTTTTGGTTACGTACTGTTTGGGCTTACCCTCTTTGCTTTTTAGATCAAATCGGTAAGGGAAATTAAATAAAATATTGTTTTTAATCACGGTGTCTGTCAATGACTATTTCACTCTCAAATAGCTGAAAAGTTGTCTAGGAACAAAGTGTTATTGTTTTGCATTAATATCAACCTCCATCTCATTTTCTTCTTCTTCATAAATCTGAAAAATATTAATTCAAATAAATATACAATCAAAATAAAATATTCCCCATTATTTTGTTTGTTGAATTTTACATTTTTCCCACTTTTGTACTCGAAAATATACTGCTACACGAAGAGCTTGGCTTCTTTCCGAAGATTCGAAAATATGTCTTCGACCGAATACTACTCTTTGAAGTAACTGAAAAAATCTTTTTGGAAATTGTTTTTCATCTTTAAAGACTTAAGCTCTTTCTGGACAATTCTGTTATACATAGATACTATCTTCGCCAATTCAGTTTTATAGGGAAACTCCTTGTTTGTCCGATTCAAATAAAAATTAACCCAGTACTTGTCTCCATCGATGGATTGCCTAAATCTCCAGATATTATCGCTCTTTGTGTACGTAGCGTCCTTATCCAAAAGAAACTCTGTTATAATAGCGAGCAAATGCACCTTTTATTGAAAAAATGAAAAATTAACAATTTTGTCAAAAAAAATTTAAATTTAAAATAAGTTTTGCTACCTATTGTGGCAACTTTATCTCTAATATTTTAGCGAGCGATAAAAGATGCAAATCTGTCAAATTGCTCGGGTGTCTTGTGTGCCGTATTTTATTTTAAATTTGTAATTTTTGCAGTTCCTCTTTTTAATTTTTTTCTTCTTTTTTCTAAACCTCCGCTTCTTTTTATTCTTACTATTGACTCTTGTTTCTTTCAAAATTTTTCAAAGTTAAAAAAATCTAAAAAAAACGATATCTATTTTTTACATCTACACCTAAACAAAATTGCTTAAAAGTATCGAATTTCTTTGCTTTATAATATCATGTCTTTCTTGTTTAGACTATGTGAGATCGCCCACCTCTAGTAAGGCATTTTTAATTAAACTTGACCTCTGTACTGGAATGCTAACACGTTTATTATTAACTTTCCTTAAAATTAATTGTATTTTCAAATAAAAAATACGAGATTAATATATATATATAATAAATGGATTCATACATCTGTTTTTTTTCTTGTTCATCTTCTTCTATTTCTTTAGTATTTTCTAGTTCTCCGTAAACTAAAGCTTAAAACAAATGAGCTTGCTACTCTTTCCCTTAAAAAATGGAACAACAATTATATAAATTAAAAAAAAGGCGAATTTTATTTTTATATTACCTGCTTGTTCGATAGATATTCCCGGATTTTTCATCATATCGTACTCTTTTTACTGTAAAATTTCCTACATATCAAAGGTATGCTCCCTTTTTAACTTATCCTTTAAAATATAATATATTTTCAGTTTTATTGCTTAAAAGTACGCTCTATAACCTATATTTAAATATACATACTATATATACACGAAATTACTTCAAATTTCATAATATGTTCGTCAGAATCTAGTGGAAGCTTTTGGCCTATAATTTCGAAATATTTTTTCTATTAATTTATCATAATTAAGATGTATTTGTAGGAAGGGTGGATATTAACTTTCTGATTTGTTTAAAAATTCACATAAAATTCTCCTTCTTCTTCGTTTTCAATATAGGGCTTCCAAAATTCTCTAATATACACAAAATATTTATTTTTTTCTTTATTTCATTTTTATTAGTGCAAATAATATATTTACGGCAATTCTAAAGATATGAACATCCTCCCTATCCAAAATAAATATTTTTCTTTTGAACCTATTTTCAAAAACATTAGTGCGTTCGCTGTTTCATCTGGATCTGCCATCCTAAAATTAAAATCAAAATATATTAGCAATATGACTACCTTATTTTATTGTATTTACTTATAACCGTTTTGCTTAGCAATAATTTCGTGCACCTGTTTGGGGTTAATTCCATATTTATTAATATAGTACGAGCAAGATTAAGATAATATCTTTTCAAATTCTAATATGTTAATTTCATTCCCCAATTTCATTCTTTCTATCATTTTTTTCTGCTCAACATCTTGATTTTTTTCATGAATATTCTTCATTTCTAAAACCAATTAATCAAACCTTTATTTCTATTTCACAGAAATTTCATTAATTAAACTATATTGTTTTTATGCATTAAGATTTTTTTTCTTATCCACAACCACATCTGAATAATCGCCTAAATTTTTTAATTAAATTAACATATTTCTTCGTTTAAAAGCAATTTAAATTATAACATATTCACTTATTTTACCAATTTAATAATTTTTCATATAATTCCGAATTGTTTACTTTATGTCCAATATTGGATTTTAAATGTTGGCTGACTATATTTTTTTGTCCCATTTTATTTTTTTAACTTCACCTCCCGCCATCGTTGTATTATTATTGTTGGAAGTGGACTATTTTTCCAAAGTTATGGGATAGTCTTTTGCCAATTGCTTTTCATTATTTGTAATATTTTTCATTTATTTTTTCGGAGATAATTACTCAGTATCTCTACTCTAATCCATCAAACTTTTATCTTCTTTAACTTGATAAGAGTCTGTATGTCCTTTTTTCTGAATTCCTTGTTTTTAAACAACTTATTCGAAAGCATTTTCATCTTCCTGGTATTGCTTCACCAGCATCTCTTCAATTTCTTCTTATTTTTTCAGCAAAATTTGGTACATTTGTTTGTACTGCTCCATATGAGGATGTAAAGGATACACTAACCTTTCAAATTTATTGTAATAAATTATTCTATTGTCGGTGTTTATTTCTTTCCTCTTTAGATTTAATAATAATAATGGTTATTTAAAAATAAAAAAGCCCAAAAAAATACTAATAAGTATTATAATTACCCAGTCGGTTCCCAAATCTTCCTTCACTATCATGCACAAAAACCACCCAAAAACCTCAAAATCTTCCTCTAAATTAATACCCAGGTAAAGAGCTATATCTTCCATCTCTATTTTATGTAAATCCCCCAAATTCATTTATTAAAAAATTTTTAATCATACTGGTCCCAATACTATTGCTAAGAATTTATTTTATTTTACTACTAGTTAATCCCAGACACAAAGCTTATTCCCTCCTATATTTTTTTCAATCTTATATTTAAAGGTTTAAATTATAAAAACAAATTATTAAGTAGCTATTGATTTTATATATTAATAATATATATATATATGTTACTTAGATATATGATCTTTATTGTCTTTTTTTGATCTATTTTTGTCGTAAAATAATTGCAATTGCTCATTTTTTTAAAGCACCTTTTCACTTTCTCCATAAATATTTTAACGCTATTTCATTTCTGATATAATGTACTTTAAAACAGGATAAGAAATAATTTTTTAATTGTAGGTATTATGGTTTGTTTTTTATTTTCTTTCCTTTTTATTAACATTATTATATTATTATTAATATTAATAAAAAGTGTGATCGATAGTATTGGAGATTATTTTTATAGTGATAGTTTTTATAATTTATAATTGCTATAATTATTATTTTGGTAAAGCATATACAGCTTAATGCTATATTAAATAAAATATATTATTATAATTAATTTAATAAAAAGAATTGACAATTTTGCGAAATAATCAATATATAGCATGTTTTAAGAATATAACTAAAAATTATTGATTATTCAGTAAAATTTTATAAATAAATTTTGCTAATATTTTATTTCATAAAATACGTTTATTAATTTAATTTTCATTGATATAGAAAAATTGCAAATCAAATTTTTAAAACAAACATTACATAATTTATAATTTTTATTTGTTATTTAATAATATTACCATAAAATCGTATATATAAAAGAATTCAATTAATATTTGTGAAAAAATCTAAAATTCTAGTAATGGAAATTAGTTGTAATACAAGTTTTAATCCAACACATCAACATGAATATTATAAAAAAGCAAAACTTATTGAAAAAGCTAATCCTACTGATTTATTTTTAAAAACTTCATATATTGAAAATACCGATCAATATAACGCCAGACACTTGTCATTAATAAAATGTAATTTATGTCAAATGGTTTTAAGATTTCCAATAATAAAATGCTCTCTTTGTGGAGGAAAAGCATGCCAATCGTGCTATAATTAGCATATAATAGCCAATTAATAGCTTTAATCTGACAAAGACTATTCACTTGAGTAATACAATGATGTTATATCTGTTGAAAACGAAATTAAAGATTGTTTTCTCTCCAATCATGATATTTAGCAAAATTTAGAACACAAAAGCATTATTCTTGTTATGAAAGACCCATTTATTTAAATTAAAAAAAAATAAAATGAAAATTCGAGTTCTTGTACATAGTAGATAAGCTTACATTCTGATATTAGCTTATTCTACATATTTAAATCAATGAAATTTAAATGCCCTTTTTCGTTTAACACAGATGAAAGCATAAGATGTAAGGAATTAGCATTAACTCATTCAAACTTTATAGAACATTCCAAAAATTGTTAGTTTAGATTAATTCAGTGTAAAAATATTAACTGCACCCAAATTTATATAAAGCAAACACAACAAGCTCACTTAGATGAATGTCTTTTTGAAATTGTAAAATGCAGATTTTGTGAAATTTAAGGATATAGAAAAAACATACAAAAACATTAAGCCTTGCTTATTTGCTAAACCAAATGTGATAAGTGTGAAACTTACATAGGAAATGATCTTTTTAAATAACATTAAGAAAAAGAATGCGAAAATTTAGATATATAATGCTAGTGGTGCCTGGTACTTTACTTAAATAAGAAATAAATTTTTTTTAAAATATATTAATTAATACAACTTAATTTTATTATTTAATTCATTTGGTTTATAGCAAACTATGAAAAAAAAAGATTATGATTTTAAACATAAACAAGATTGTCCCGAAAAGAGTCAAAATTGCGAAATTTGCTTAGAAAAAATTGATATTATACAAAAATCTCATAACCCCAATCAGTGTATTCATAATAGCATGAAATAAATTAATAATTTTTTGGTAACCGTAGGAGACAAATCAAATATATAACAAAATACTGTTTAATTGCTATATTAATAAGTAAAAATTGCTGAAAAAGAAGCTAATATCATATTACAAAGTTCCACTAATTTTGATAATGATTCCTTTAATACGGATGGAAGAAATGAACCAACAAATTATTTATATTCATAATAGTGTTTTGAAAAACTCGTTCAACATTCTTAGCAGAAAAATGCTTCAATATTTCACGATATAGTTTAGTATCTTAGTTTATATAGAGAAAATTGAATTAATTAAGTTATTATTATTATTTTCATATATATATATATTTTTTATTATCGGATATTTATTAGAAAAAGTAAAATTTTTTATTTTTTTTCAACTATCGTGTAATAGAAATTTCAACTTTTAATTTATAAAATTACTAGTAATAATTACTAAAGATAATTTTAAAAACAATAAATTTAATCAAAAAAAATATTGGCAAATAAAAAATGAATAAATTCTCCCAAATTTTTTGTATCATAATTTTTACAAATTTAATTTCCCTTACATTTTCGCAATCACTAACAGAAAAGAATATTAAATTTGAAACATCGTACAGAGAATTAACTACTAAAATATCAGGAAATAGTGATTTTCTATCTGTAATGACCATTACCAGCAGTAGAAATTGCGTAAAATGCATTTAGTTACACGAAGAGTATGAAAAATATTTGCAATTCACAGAGTTTGTTATAAAATCATACATTATTGACTGCGATCAAATGTGGAAAAATCTGTATGAAAGAGAATAATTTAAAATTTGTGATCCTTCCAATATAGACAAATTACCCAAGATAAATTTTTACATTCCTCCCAAAGTAATTAAATATTTTTTTCCACGATAATTTTCAATTAAAATATATATTTCTTAGAAAGAATTCAATCCTTACGAACAAAAATAAGTCAATATACCAAAGGAAATTCCTTATGAAGACGATGAATTTACAGCTGAAAAAATAGTGGGTGCGGCTAGATATCTAATGCCCAATTTCACAAAAAATATAACTTCAACTGAAGAATTAAACGTATTTATGTAGGATATATCTTTGCCTTTGAAAGTATTGCTCTTCACAGATTCAGAAGAAATCAGTCATGATTGGAAAGGTTTATCTTCATATTTCAGACAGAGAGCTGACGTACTTACATTTTTATAACATAAAACAACTAATAATATAAATTATATGCTATTAAAATTAGATTGGAATTATTAGTTAAAATTGCACTGAAATTATTGAAAAATATTAAATTAATAATTATCCCCAAATAATCATAGAATTATGGGATAGTTAGGCTCAATCATACAAATAAATTATGTATAAAGGAGGAAATAGGTTTGAATCTTTGCGAGCCTTTTTAAGCAGATATGCCCTAAAAAAGAAAATATATACCTGTAAACTGTCATTTTTTTTATTGTTTAAATAATAATTTTTTTACATAAACAGATAAAAGTTAGTTTGAAGAAAAACTGAACAATTAAACTATTCCAATTTTATCTGTTGAAGATATAAAGAAGGAAATTATACCGAAGAAAGGGGAGTGGTCTGTTGTTCATATTTATTAACAAGAAAAGCAATAACATCAACAATATCAATAAATTAAAGAAAAATTTGGATAGTTTTTTACGTACTATTAATATGAATATTTAGACTCAGAAAGCGAAAACAAATTAAAATAAGTCTACAAAACTGTAAAGTTCCCTGCCCTATTAATTTATCCGATAAATTAAAAAAAGAAATCTATATCAGGTTTTATTGAAATTACCAGTTCTGATTCATATGAAAAAATCGCTGAACTCCTAATAGATTATATTCCAATAAATTCTTAGATTTTAGATGATAAACAAGCTCCACTATTTGTGAAAAAAACTTATGAATCTAACAAATTTCCTATAATTTGGTTTTTTGATACAGATAAAATTGACTCAAAATTGCATGGGTTATTTGTAACTATCACATGATATACTATTTCAAATAGATTATTTACTATTAATATATTTTCAGATTCACAGTTTATCAAATAGTGAAAAATTTGCTCCCTATCTAGCTTACGGTCGATACATGCAGCCAGATTAAAATACTTTCAAATTGTGGGAAATTAATACCTCTCCCACTGTAATCGGATTTGCCGGGCAAACAAATACACCTGGTTAAAAAGGAGATAGAAGGATAAATTTCGATGAAGATTTCACCTTTAATAATTTGCACAATTATCTATCAGAGCTTAGTTATATTAAGGAAAAAGTAATAAAATAATTAAAAAATTTATATAACTTAATTCTTATATGCGTATTATAGGAAATCATTGAAAATCAAAAATATAAGAAAGTGACACAATGGAAGATTTTCAAAAATTATGTCTCAAAAATTAAAATTCTTGTATTATAGCCTTTTTAAATCCTGTTAGAAAAGCTAAATTTACTATTGAATATGAATAGTTTGAGAAATTCAAAATGCACTCATTATCAAGAAATTACAACTGGACATGGATAAATGGGTTTTGTCACAAAGAAGTTTTAAAATATTTTTCTTTAACTTAAGCTGATTTACCCTTTATTGTTTATTACGACCCTCAAAAATAAAAGTAAATTAATATTTTTAATTATTATATTTATACATTTATTTCTATAGATACAAGGCCTTTTCAGATTAAGCCTTTACACTTCAAGATATGTTGATATTTGGAAATAAATTGCAGAAAAAAAGAAAAGGATTAAAGTCCATTGAGGGAGATATAGATATCGATGAAAGAAATTGTTAAAAATTGATAGAGGAAGAGAAAGTTAAAATTTCTAACAGAAATAAAAAATAAAATAATAAAAAAAAAGAAGATTTATGAAAAAATGAAATTATATATATATATAATCGAAAAAGAAGTTATAAATTAAAGTTTTTAAGAATACAATTAAATTGTAATTACACATCATCAATTGGTGTTAGGGTTGATTTTGTATTCTACTAATAGTTTTTTTTAAGCTTGCACTTTCTATCCATTGGCAACTAATTACGCGTCCAAATTCCCAATATGTTGCTAATTATATTTAATTTTATGATTTATATATATATAGTATTTACATTTAAAATAATATATTATTACGGTACTCCGCATCGCAATTTTTATAAATTTTAGAGTTTATTAAGGTTTCAAGTTGATCCCTTCGATTTGCACCATTAAATTTCCTTTTTAACTTGGTTGTTTTGATTTCCATACAACTGTTTTATTTTAAAAAGAATTTGCCTATGGCTGCATCTTAATATCACTAAATATAAGTTCATTATCAAAAACTAACTCTATGTCAACATCGTATATAGGAGTATTCCACTTTTCGTTAATTTTATATTGACATAGATATCTTATGTCTGGTTTGTTAGGGTGATTTTCCTATTTATATATAAAGTATAAGGGGATTAGAGAAGGATTAAAAAAGAGGTCAGCGGGCATTATATAGTCTATGATTCCTTTTGGTTGTGTAAATTTTTATTTGTCAACTTTAATTCTATTATAAATTATAATTTTTATAATAATATGTTATTTATTGTATGTATAAAATTTATTTTTTAGTACTTATAGTGTGTTGCAGATAACTCTTTAATAGGCACAGTGTTTGGTGTTTTTCTTTTATTTGCTGACTTTTCACCCTCCCAATGAGTTCCTTACAGTTCTAAATCTATTACATCTTGCTAAAACTCCCCCTCAATCATTATTTACCCATAAAATTTTACTTCTTTTATTTTACTATCCATTTAGTTCAGTATCAACTTTTCCTGAAATTAGAAAAAATAATTTTTTATTAAAAAAAATCACAGTAGCTTTTATAAAAAATAAATTTGTACCATTAGTTTAAGTCCGATGTTGCCTTCGGTTTATTAATTATTTTATTCTGGCTTTTATTATTTTTACTGTAAATTGAAATTATCCGGAGGCTATTGTGAATGATTTGACTAAATAACCCCCTGGTTAGGAGAATAATTAAATTATTATTAGTTTTTGTCGCTATTATTCGCATTTTGCTAATGAAATTAATTTTAATTTGTAAGGTTTATATCAAGTAAATTATCATTGATATTTTATTAATTGACTTGGCTAATTCTTTCGAGTTTGTTTATTGTTTAATTGTCTTCGAAAATGGGTTTCTTATTGGGCATAATAATACTTTGAGATAATATATTTTCACTCTATTAATTGCTAGGTTTCGCTAATAAGGTAGGAGACTAATATCGTACCTCTTATTTTGGAATTTATATAAATTGTTACGGCTCATCCCCTAATCCCAACAAATCTACCGTATTACTATCTTGAAATCCTGCACATTATTGCATATTGAATATTTCACTTATATTTTAGGTATTATTAGCAAATTTATTTTGCAATTGAAGTTACTGGAGTTGCTCACTTGATATACCCATATATGTTTATCTCTATAGATTCTTTTATCCTGAGTTTCTTTTTTAGTTATACTATGAATTATTTATTGCTTTGTTAGTTTGGGCATTTTTATTTAAGTTCATTTTAAAAGCATAGAAAAAGTTTAAATTTCTTTAGTATTCAATTCGATTTTTATATTTATTCCTTATTTATTTTAAAACTTAATTATTAAAAAAAATAAAAGAGAAAATTTAATTCAAACCTCTCCTCTTTTGCCTCTTCATTTTTTTTTTTAAAGAAAAATTTTCTACTGTATTTTAAATAAATTCTTCTTGCTTTTCTACATTTAGTTAAACCTTTTAGCAATTTTTTAAAGGAATATTAGCAATTAGATTTTTTTCTAAACCCACTTTGACATGTAAAAATGAATTATACACTTCTGTGTCTGCGTATTTTTTCGATGAAACAAATTTATCCTTGTTTTAAATTGTAATTTTCTGACTATTAAATTCCCTAGTATATAAAAATTCTTCTAAGGCCATGAAAATCTATAAAGTAATAAGAAAAAGAAAGTGTTAAGTCAACTAATATTTGTATTCATATAAAAATTATGTACTTACCTCTCCATATTTTTTTGTTAATTACTCTTATTTTTGGTCGAAAGGAAAATAAAGACATAGTTTTTACAACGATTCATGACCAACAAATAGATTTTAATTAGAAACTAAAACTTCAATAATTATATCTTTTAATATTCTACAGAAGCATATTACAGAGCTATCTAGTTAAAATCTTTTATCTATTTTTGGTGATTTTCCTATACAATAATTTTTATTTAAAATTTAGAAATTATTTTATTTTTTAAAAATATTAATCCATTATTGTTAAATTACTTGCTCTCTTTTTTATACTATCATAAATCATAGAAGAGTATCTGAATGCCAGTTCATGGGAAAAATTATTAGAACTTATAACAAAAATATTTTCACCACTTTTGTTTTATATTATTATGGCAAGTACCTTCATTATATTTTAATTTGTTTAATTTTATATATAAATTTTTTTTTTCTTTCTGCTATCTATATAAATTTTATTTATTTTTATTACTTATTTACTAAAATATGCTATTAACTAAATAAAAAATTTTGTAGTTGTAGTAATTCTTATAAAACCTCAAAATGTAGAACACTTTTAGACATAATAATTAAATATATATAAAATGAATTAAAAATATATATTAAATAGCTTAAGTTTTAAATATATAGAATAATAAAATTTTAATAAGTTTTCTAATTCAAAATCACAATTATAAATTATCAATTTAAAAAAACACATTATAAGTTATTTTTTCTTCTCAACTTTTAACCTGCTAATCTTCTCTAGACTTTTTAATCTATAAGTATTTATATAGTAAATTTTTATAATTTTAATAATTTTATAAAAATTCAGTAATTTTTACAGATGCCATAACATTTTTAAAAAACTTTGGGTACATTTTATTCATCATTAATATGTAATCTAAAGCTTTTTGATTCCAAGTGAAATCGTTATTTTAGTTTTATTCTAATCCTATAGAAGCCTAAATGAAAAATTATATTTTAATAAATATAACTATCTAAAATTTAAAGTACATAATGAGTAATTTGTATAATTTTATTATTAATTTGAATTTATAGTTTCATTTAAATTAAATTAAAATAATATATCTTACAAGCTAAGGGTGATCTGATTTTAAATGCTTATTTAAAGAAAGTGGAGTTCTAAATGATTTTTAGCACTAGATATAAGGACATGAATTAAGTTTATAAACGCTAAATTATGGATGAATAGTTAGTGTAAATTTTAATCTTTGTATTATAATATTTAAATTGTTACTAATCCTTTGGATTTTTTTAAGATGAATTTTGATTACTTCTTCTACTTTCTTTTCTTTTTCTTTTTCATTTGTTATCTATTCTAATTTAAAATAAAATATTAATTAAGTTTAAAATGAAAAAATTAACCTTTTTAAATTAAAGAGTGTACCTAATTGTTATTTATACTTTTCTATATCTTATATCTGAGCTGTTGAAAATATAGGAAATTGTTCATCATCTACCTAAAAACTTGACAGTTATTCATCAAGATTAAAACTATTTATATCTACTTATTTTCCTAATAAAATAAAATTTATAATAAGAATTCTTACTTATTTATATAAAAAATTGTACCATCAAATTACAGAAGTTAATTTTACATTAACTATGATTATTATTTTGATAATTTTTTATTTCCCTTTTATATATTTTATATCACCTGGCCATTTATGTCCATTTCCCCATTTTATTATTCTAAGGATTTAATTTTAAATCAATTTAATATTCTTATAATACAGATATATTTAATTATAGTTTTTTTAATTAAAAAAAAATTATTTTTTTTTTTTTTTTTACTTAATAAAAATTCATCTCCTTAACTAAACTATAATTATTGCTACTACATTTATGAATTCATTTTCTGCTTACTTTTTATTAAAAATTTATAAAATTTATTCGGTTTTAAGGGATTTAAATTTTTGTATTCAGTTTATTACAAATGCTGATTGACTTCAAAATTGTATAGCTATTATTGTTTTTTAAATTTATCATTTGTATTGTTAGTGGAATCCATCTCCTATTATTATAATTATTTCTTTCCTTATTTCACTAATTTTAATAAAATTATTTCCAATTTAATGAAAATTATTTTTGTTATTTTATATTTTTATACTTGATTTGCTATTTGGAGTTTATTTTATTATGCTATTATTAGCAGAAAAACTTCCCATTTAGCTCTGCTATTTCATCTAACCGGGTGCTATTACATCTCCATTGACTGTCAAATTTGCCTATTTTTTAGAAAAATATATACCTTGTTTACATAAAAACAATTAATTAAGTATAATTTATACAAATCCATAGTATTTTATTTTATCTATATGAGAGCACTTTCCATTAGTAGTTTTGGTTAAAATATCTTTATAGTGTTGTGATGTTATTTAAATTTATTGACATTAAGATAAGTTTATTCCAAGCATTTCTTCTAATTAATTAAAAAAATAAAATGTAAATCTAATTATTATTTTAATAATATATAAATATACTTAAAAATTCATGCTCTATCCATTATGAATTTTTTCTAGCCTAAGAGTTATGGTCCTTGTATTCCCTGGGTGCAACAGATGTTTCTATAAAATAATTAAAAATGCTATATAGAGGAATACATTATATAAATATACCTAATGTAATTTGATTCTAATGAGTATTAATAGTCAATTTTTAAACATCTTAAAATCTAATTTCAAATTTTCTACTATTTTTTTAGTTTCCTTGATTTCCTATATCTTGATTGGTAGATTCATCTCCATTTTAATTAGCAATATCATTTATTTCATATATAAATTGTTTATTTTTGTAATGAATTTTAGTGGAAATTTTTAAGTTATTGATCGAAATATTGTTCACACTGAGTGATATGGTTTTAAGTTCAGAGGGTTTGGTCATAATGGAATCCCTATCCTTTTATTCTAAAACGGATATTAATAAATTTAAAAAAATCAAATAATATTTTTATAAAAGAATTTTGTTCTTCTTACACTAATGTGATAAAGGTTATTCAAAGGCTGTTCCATTTTAATGAGCATCTGTATACCCGGTACATTAGCTATTATCTTGAAATGGCATTTATTGGGTATACTGTTATTATTAAGCGAAATTGACGGGATGTTAAGGATTTTATTAAGATTATGTGACTTATTGAGAGTAGTCTAAATTCTAATAGTTGGGATTCTGGTAAGATGAGTTTTTAATTCCTGTATCTACTTAACTGTAATCAGAATCATGATTATATAAGTAGGAGTTGTTTTCCATATAAACTGAAGATTGCATTTATGAGTGTTGAAATTACCCTCTGCTGAAAGGAATATTATAGTTACTAGATTCATACTGCGGCTTATTATAATTTGAATTTTCATTATTGAGCTACGATTGCTACTGGTAGTCTCCATTCCCAGATGCAGGATAGCTACGCATATTATTAGAGTTGTTATGATTACCATTTCTTCTCATATTCTAGTCCTATCTGTTTACCTGAGATAAATTACCTTTTTAAGAATAATTCACACCGCCACTTTAATATCCTTACATACTGTTTTCTTCAAATTGAGAGTTTCCGTTACTAAAATTGTTTGGGTTTTTGAACTAATCTTGCTGATACATACCTCCCTATTAAGAATTACCCTTTTGCCTTTGTTTGTTTATTTTTTAACCCACCATTTTTCCATCTTATTACTTATTTTGCTATTCACTGTAATTATCTTCTATATATTGTCGATTAAAATTATTATCCTATCGAGAATTCGTGTAGGGCTACATAAAAAATAATATTAATTTGCTAATTTGGAATAGAATTTCAATTTTTGTTAGATTCACATTTAAAATTTATACAATATTATTAAAATAAATCTACCTATTGAGAGTTCCCGAAATCTTAAGAAGAAGTAAAATTGGTGGGATTATCCTATTTTAAAGAACTAGTATTATCTTGATAGTTTTATTGCATTTTTTAAGGAAAAATTTTATTTTTATTCAAAATAAACTAAAATTAGTTTTTATATACTATTCGGGTTAATTGTTGTTGTGATTGTTGCTATGCTATTTATTTCGCAGAAAAACATAAAAAATTAATTTGCATCGGTAATATTTTGAATAAATGAATTAAATTTAAATCATGTAATACTATATAAATTAAAAAATTTATAATTTCAATTATAACTTTTTCTATTTTATACTAATTAGATTATAATATTCTACTGTTCTATAAGATAATTTCATTTGTTTCTGAATTTAAATGTAATATATACAATCTATAATTTATAAAATTATTTCAATAGCTTTGATAAACTAATTTTTTGAATCTAACATTAATTTAATTTAGTATATTGTAATATTCATAAAATAAAATAGAATTATTTATGTTAAATGTTATATTTTCATTTCAAACTTTTATATAGTATATTTATTACATTTTTCACTTATTTTAAAATTACTTATGATTTTTTTTTAAGGAGTGCTTTGTGTAATTATTATTTCACAATGATAATAATAGTAGGTTATATGTGAAGAATTAATTAATAATTCAATCAATAAAAACTATTTACTACTAAAAAATGAATTTAAGAAAACTGATTATTAATTATTATTATTATTGGTTAACTAAAATTTTACAAAATAGCATAGTTAGAAAAAAAAGAAAAATTTATAAGTTGAAAATTATAACTAAAAACTATGTCTTTAATTATAAATAATTTCGTTAATACGAAAAATAAAGAAAATTAAAAGCACATAAATGAAGAAAATGAAGATTTTGACAGTGATTATTAAGAAGAGGATAATAAAGCAAACGATGAAATGCAGAATGTTTTGGAAGAATAGATAAATAGAAAAAAATAGCTGAAAGTTTAAGTAGGCTTAAAAACTAAAATAGGCAATTTAAGTGATATAAATGATAGTTTTATTATGTCCCCAATATAAGAGAATCTGGGCATTTATTCTTCTGGAGAGTCTCCTACTAAAGAGAGATCCTAGTTATATTGTTTGACATAAAGGAGTCCTTATCAGATGAATAGGGCTTAAATGAATGATAAAAAGAGGTATTTATTTTTAAATTATATAACATTAAAAAATGTTTACACAATTAATTTTCGTAAAAAGAATGAAAGAATTTGAGGAGAACAGAAAAATTTTTGATTAATTTTAAAATTAATAGAAAAAATTTAAAGTAAACGAAGAGTGGTACTGCAGTGAATTAGCTCTAATTTCATAAAATAACAATCACAAGGAAAAGGAAATTACCCGTTTATAGAGACAGCTACAAATACTAAAAGATTATGAATATAAGGAAAGAGATGTATAATCAGGGGAAAAAAACTGGGAATATTTTAATAAAGCTGACAATGGTAGAAGTGCTGAGATTTTGCGGATTTAGAATTTGCCCGAAGATCAGTTGATATTGGTTAGAAAATAAAAATAAAATGTATTTGCTAAAAGTTATATTTTTAATAAAAGATTAATTTTATTAATATTATTATTGCGAAATATAGATTCTTTAATAACAAAGAGATAAAGTGTAAGAAGCTTACTTCTACAGTTAAACTCTTAAACAAATGTTAGGACAGATGAATGATAAAGTAAATTCATTTTAGGAGAAACTAACTGATTTGTAAAATCTTATTATAAAAACTGATTTTAATTTGAAACAATTTGACGGCGACCTCCATAAGGAAAAAACTAAATATACTTATACAAAATTTTATATACAAGGTAAATAGTTATTTTTTTTTATTCCATATATCTTAATAATCAACTAAATTCATTTTATGCTATTTTAATTTAAAAAGGAGTTATAAACTAAATGAGAAAAATTGAGTAAATTCACTCCAAGGCACGAGAATTAAAATTCGATTAAGGTGAAACTGCATAAAGTGAATTATTTTAGGCACTAAATGATTATAATGATGTAAAAGACTGCCTTATTTTGGCTCAATCAGAACTAGTTAAAACTGAAGATCAACTGAAAAGATTATAAGAATAAGAAAAATTGCAATTTGAATTTAAAGGAGAAAAGGACAGTCTCATATATGATTTAAATGTATTTTCATATATAAACAGGGTGTTTATTCAAAATGACCCTGATATTTACTTTGATAAAAAACAAAAAATCGAAGTAAATGATAGTGATTTAAATGCTTCAACTGGAAGTGAATAAGAAGAAATAGATGATCATAGTAATTATGACGAATAGTAGGGTCAATCTGAACCGAAAGATTCTTAAAGTAGCATAGGAATGTAATTTTATTTATTGTAATATATATTAATTGCCAAATATTTATATTTTGCTTAAATATAGAAATCTGAGATTTTCTTTATCTAAAAAAAAAAATTCAGTTTAAAATAAATTACAAGTAATAAATTGAAAAATAAATGTATTGCAATAATAAACTTAAATCACATCTTTTTTTAGAGATAACAAACATTTTCACCTTCACCAATTAGAAAGAAGGGATTATAGGGCATTCTATATAACTAGCCAAAATAATAAGCTATGTCAAAAACAGATAATAATCTCCCGCGAATGAGTAAAGAAAAAAAGGCAGCTAAGACCTTAGCATAAATTAATCTGTGAATTAATAAACCTTAAAAACTATTTTTGAGCAAAAAGAAAGGAAAAGTAAGTAAATACAACTTATTAGTAAAGAAAAATTATCAAAAGAAAAAAAGGATATGGGTAGAAATTGAGTTTTTTGAATATGTAAACGGAGAACCCAGAAAAGAAGAGAATTATTTTTAAAATCAACAAATTTTACAAGCGACACAACTATGATATGATAGCTTTATTTACTTCTTTTACTTAATACGTCTAATAAATGTCCAGATAGGGTGATAATTTGAGGTAAATCTAGTTTCAGTTAATTTTTAAACTATTCATTTTTCTATTTGGTATTTTTAGATAGCAAATTATGTAGCTCGAAATAGAAAAAAATAAACTTTAGGATTATGACATTTAGATTTCAAAGGAAATTTAATTTTCCTCCATTCCAGAAGAAGAAAAGCAGGTCTATCATTATTTAAATGAATTAGAGTTAATTTAAATTGCTGAAAAAACTACATTAAATCAGTTATAGTACAGACTTGAAGTAAATTATTTTAACAAAAAAATTATTTTAAAGTATTAAAATTTAATTAATTTACCAATTAGGAAATTAATCATGAAAAAATGATTAAAATGAGCTAAAAATAGATAAGAAAGATTCTGAATTGTTAATGCAAACAATTTTGCTTCTTATTGTGCAACTTCTCGGGAGATTTTCTTCATTATTGAATGGAATTCATTTGTATACCAATAATTTTCCTCATATGAAATAAATACTTTCCTAAAGTAAAGAGAAAATAAAGCAACTTGGTGCACTTCAAAACAAAATATATCATAAAGAGTTGGTAATATATTATACTTTAAATTTAATTAAAAATATTACAATCCTTAAATTATTTTTTCTTTTTTTCTCTTCAGACCCAACTTTATTCTTAAATGGAAAAAATAGATATTTCTTCTTTGCGAAATACTAAAATAAATACCATTGACAAAATTTGCAAAATATTATTGTAAAAACAAGATATTTATGAGAATATTTACGAAATTTTTACATAAATATTCCCTAACTTTAACGAGGCAAAGGAAGAATTCTAACTTATATTACATTAAGATTTTATGACTAAATTATACATTTCTAAGACACAAATAATAGACTATTTATGCAAAATTAAGAAGAAATATAACGATCTTATAGAATAATACACCCAGAGACATCCCAAAGTTAATTAAGCCGATATTATTGACGAAGATCATGTGATAAATCTTCTTTATGCCTAATAAATAGACAACCTATATTCCTATCCCCTGTATTAATAAATTATTTGTTAATATATATATATTTTTTAAAGAGAGATTTATTATTCTGAATCATTATTTTAAATAGCAAAATGATCAAACATACAATAGAACAGCTTTTTAGCCATATTTAAATACAAATCGTTAATACAAAACAATGTATCTAAGAATGCAAGAAAAATGTGTTTATTGATTTGAGAGAGGTTAATAATCACAAAAATGAACTATATACAAACAAAAATTATTAAAAAATTGTAGATACTAAGGCTACTTTTTATTAATCTGAAGCTTCAGAACTAAAAGGACTGAGCTAGCAATGTTATCATTAAGATATAGTGAAGCCCCAAAGCTATTTATACCAGAAAAATATAATGAAGGCTTTGAAAATAGAAACTATGAATTTTTCGGTAAAAATCAATTTAATAATTTCTTTATTTATAATATTAAAAGCATTAGTTATATTATAGGACTACCATGATCCGTATGAAGAATTAGAATAGTTGGATGAATTGAGAACTGAATTAAAGCTGGAAAATGAGTCAAAACAAGTAGAAATTTTGAGAAAACAAGAAGAAAAGCGACAGTAATATTATTAGTAATTTTTAGAAAAATCGAATGTGAAGGATTCGAATGATTAAAATAGTCCTGAATAAGAGTAAAATTAAGAAAAGCTACAAGTAAAGTCCCGATATATGGACGAAACTCAGACTTCGAAAAAATAATTTTATGACGAGTCCAAATTGATAGTGCACTACAATGAGCGGTACAGAATGGAGAAGAAGATATCAAGAAAGATGTTCAAAGATGATCAAATAAAGAAGGTTCAGTAGAACAAAAAAGAAAAAATCGACATGCTGCAAAAAATCAGGCAAAAACAAGGACATGTCAATCAGTTACTGTACGAGTAAAAGGCTGCAAAATTTGAAAATGAAGAAGACGAAGAAAATTAGCAGTTGGAGGGGCAAATAAACGGACCTTAAATAAATACCATTTTCAGAGAATTTTAAAAGCAATTTGATGGAACCATAGACTAAAATCAGAAATCGATAGAATATCAGGCTCACTTGAATAGAAAGCAGAATTAAAAACATGGATACATCAGCAGGGCAAAGGAACAACAGTAGGAGCAGGACTAATTGGGTCTCCGAAGCAGGTAGTTAATAAAAGACAATCTGCAAATGTGCCTCAGTTACAAAGCCACTTTTCACCAATGAAGAAGTTACTTTCCAAGTCACCGCAAACGTAAAAGTCCCAAATTATGCAAAACTTTTCCTTTACGAATAATGGACTTTCAGGAACGACCTAGGACACGAATGTGTTTAATCGAGCCGTTTAAAAGATTTAAAGTTTGAATCAGATTTAAAAGAGTATTTCTCCGAACGCCAGGCCTTCCACTGCGAATTTTTTGAAATAAAAGTTGACGGGAAAGTCAAAGGGAGACAAAGATAATAAATATGATACGGACTATATTTTGAATAAAATTAACTACCCCAAGAGTGCCAACAATAAGGAAAGAATGAATAAGGCCTTTAGAGATACGTAAAAAGAGTTTTTAAAGTATGAATTCATGTAAGGCAGTCAAAATTAGAGAATGACTGCTATAAACAACCAAAGAATGCTGCATTCAATCCTGTAGGAAAGCAAATCGAATATAAAAAAAGAAAAAAGCGAACTCAAATTCCACAACTAGTGGATAGAATATCTGTAGGCGCATGAGAAATAGGACGAAGAGTAACTGTAAAGGTTCAACGAAACTCATTACCCGAAATAATTGCATTCTCCCTTAGAAAAATCGTCATCCAGCTATTTGAGAAACACATCTCCGAGACCGGTTATCAAATCCCCTTACGTTAAAAAATAATAAATTAAAACCGATAATTTTAAAGCGGAAGCACGTTCCCTTTCGCCCACGACTAAAAAACAACAGCACTAATATGAAGATCAAATGATGTTGCAAAGGATTATTGTAAAGGATTTCGTGAAGCGTCAAACGGAATAAAATAAAAGTATTTAAGAGCACAAATCGACAATAAGTTAGCATGATAAAAGTTAAATTGAAAATTCAGAGGTTTAAGAAATGACAGGGCAATTCGAAAAGGTAATTAATTATAAACAAAAATTAAATTTATTTTATTTTGATTATAAAAAATAATTGTTCCCTATTAAAAGCACCTTAGCAAAATTACAGCGATGGTAAATATTGGAAGTGATAAAATTGTTACTGCTGATGAGACAGGGGAATTAGTATTCTGGAAATATCAAAATAAAGATATAAATACTATTGTTTTTAAGAGCAAAGTCATAGCAGATAACCCTAAAATTAAATCTCTAGTCGTATGGAATTAAAACTTGATCGTTTCAGGCCACGAGTCTGTTAATTTTCAGCTGTGGAACTATAAAGTAAGTATATATATAAATATAGATATTAATTATTAAAATTTTATTATATTAGACATTTTAGAATGAAAATCAAATTAAAAATACACAAAATTCAGATAAGGTGATTGTAATTCACAACTTTTTTTTAGTATTAGTTACAAATCCAGCAGAATATATTAGTATTGCCTTACCACTTTGAAAGTTATAAAGTATTTTTAAAATAAGGCTCCTTTAACGGACATTATATAAGAGTTGTAATTAAAAAATTTTATAAAAAATTAATTAAAATAATCTAAACAATTAAAATTTTTACTTAGAAATTAAAAAGACCAGATCGTCACTTCTTCTCAAGACAATAAAATAAAAATCTGGGACATTAATCAATTCTACCAAAAATCGCTTATTATTACGTATGCCAGTCCCCAAATGTAGTCAATATAGTAAATATTATAAGTTAAGAACTAGAGCATATTGATAACTGCCAACTCTCAAACTATTTAAATGTGGTCTTTAAAAAATTTAAAATATGAATACGAATAGAATGAGCACATTATGCCTATAATATAAGAAGTATATAGAAGAAGAAAATAAAATAATCACTTTTATACAAAAAATAATTAAAGTTTTATTATATTTAAAGATAAGATTTTGGACGCCCAGTCCCCGAATTTAGCTGAGATCTATTAATGACAAGTACTTTATGGCTGTATTTTCGAAATCGCATATAGAGTTTTTCACTCTTTCGGATTTAACATCCATCAAAATAATAAAAAATGAAGCCGTATCCAGTGTCGCGTAAACATATCAGCAAATTGTGTGTATTTGTAGTGGCCAGTTGTTTAAGCTGTATAGTAATTTTGAAACTTAATAGCAATAGATGCAGCACCAGTAAAAGGAGCCTTAGGGGAAATATTCGAAAAAATATCAAGAGTAATAAGACTAATATTTGCACTAAGTGTAAAACAAATTTGAAAACTCTAAGTTTGGCTTTTAAATAATTAAAGTTTCCGATCTCTAGCAAGAATTCAATGAAACTCAAATCGATGCTCCCAGCCAGCCGCAATTAAATTTGAAGGATTTATAAACGGTTTCAGAAATGAAAATAAGAGAAATAAATCCCTTGAAATCCCCGAAAAGCAATAAAAATAAAAATGAGGAAACCTTGGAAAATGATTATAAATTCATCAATCCACAATAATAAAATTAAAAATAAAGATAGAATTTGGAAAGGGAAGATAAAAAAGATGCCAATGATAATTCAACTTCTAAAAATAAATAGAATTCGCAATATATAAAAATAAAAAGCGGTTAAAAAGAATAAGAAAGCAGCGGAGATGAATAATATATGCAAAATGATTTTGAAAGTGAACCAAATATTAACGTAAACATAGATGAAAACCTAAAAAAAATACAATACTCCAGTAAAGAATCTTTGTAATATTCGAATTCCTACTAAAATAGTTAAAGAAATCTCAAAAGTAATAGTAATTAATACAGCAATATTAATAATTAAAAAACCAATGCAGAAAATAACAATTAAAAATAATTTCCTGATTTCGAATTAGAAGATGAATATGAAGAAGATTTCACTCAAAATGAAAATAGTAACAAAAACTCTCAGTACAAAGGCCTTCACTCAAATGAGCATGAAGATGAAGATCTTATCGATGATGAAGAAATAGAGATCGATTGAACTGATTGAGTAATTGATTTATATTCTAACTATTATATTATAGCAAAACTTTGATTTTTATTTTATATATTTTTTTTATATATATATTCTACATCATCTTATTCTACTTATTATACATTTTTGTATATGTAAATTGCAATTATATTAAATATTGTTTATTTTCTAAACTATGTATAATTAAATAATTTAAATAAAATGCCTTGAATAGTATTACAACTTTTATCGTAAAGCTAAATGCGAATGGAGAAAATGGGTATAATGCATAATTCTCATGTAAAAGATTAATATTTCACAACTAAAAGAGAAGTTTAATTAGAATTAATGCTAATTAAACGCACTAATTATCAAAGCCAAGTAATTACTATTAGTAAAAAAAAAATATTTTGTATACTACTATATTATAAGCAAAAACAATAATAAAAATGTTTGCTTAAAATAAAACATCATTTTAAAATATAGGTGCAGTGGAATTACACAATTTATTCAGACCTAGTTTCGAGGATCCACTGGACCCTCCCTGTGTAGACGAGATGTGTGGTTGGCTGAACAAATGCATAGAAAATGAGTGTATTCATGATGATTTGTTTCCCCTAAAGGCTTTTTAAATATCTTCATTATTAATTGCTCCATTCATAATGGCAATATCAACAGTTTCTGGCACGGGTAGGAAATAAATAAAGCACTTTTGTTTTAAATATACAAAATTCAATAATTGTCATAAATTTATGAATTTTATTTTTTGTTTTAGGAGCTGGACTTTTAAAATATTTCATTTTCGTAATTTTTTTAAATTACACATAATAGTAAGCTGGTATAGTGATTTATCCCTTAGATATCGGGTTTAGTTTAGCGAATATAATTTGGCTAGTCGTTTATAGACAAAAGGCAATAGAGAAACCAATTATTAATTACAATTTGGTTATGATTATAAGCCTTCCCTGTGCTTTGGGATCAGTTATAGGTTCTTTTATTATGAGTGGATGTCGGAATTTGTATCTACTCTTCTTACACTCATTATATTAAGCCTTATTACTCCATATGTGATATTTAAGTATTAAAAATTTAATGTTTTGGAAAAAGAGTAAATAGAAGAATTAAACGATTAATAGTAGAGAAGAGAGATATCAAATTAAAGTTAAATCTATTGCGAAGGAGAAAACGAATTTTGCGAAAATCAATTTGATTTTTCAGAAAATAGCCTGTCGTAGTAGCTTTTAAAGATATAGAAGCAAAATTAACTTAGTAATGACAATTCGCGTATTTATGAAATTTATAGAAGCAAAAATGGAAAAAAAATTAAAAATTAAAAAGAGGAATAAAAGGAAATTATCAATACATAAGAATCAGAATCACAAAATTCTTCTGCGCTCCAAAATTCACAGATAAGAAGCCAAAACAACTATTAAAAAGAACAGGAGGCTCTGAAAAGTATGAGATAAAAGAGAAAGAAAAAAAACTAGCCATCTAGCAATACGATTCCGAAATTATTACTACTCAAAGTTCCAAATATCTGAGTGAAAATATATCCCCCCAAGCTTAGAAAATAATTGAGCAAGAAAATAAGCAGTATCCGTGGGGGAAAATAACAGTCCTAATTTTGTGTTTTCTCGTTCTGAAATCAATTCTCTTGCTTAGAGATGGAGTTTTTCTCAAAATTTAAAGGTGCTCTAAAACTTACTACTTTCTTTCCGCGTTATTTATTTTGTTTGTGTTTTTAATAACGCTGATGATTCAGTACTATTTGAAAAAAAGAAACAAAGTTATAAGAAATCATTAAATTGTGGGAGATGAACGCGAAAGGAATTTGTATGAAGGAAACAGCTTTATTATAATATATGTGGGAAGCTTATTGTCGGGCCTTTTTGGTAGCATAACTGGCATCGGATCTGGGTTCATGATAGTGCCTATGTAAAATTTTATACATTTATGTTAATATTAATTTCATATAAACATTTATTCTAATATTTACAATCATTAAAAATCGAAAAAAGTTAATTTATCTATTTAGATTATTTTTATTAAAAAAAATATAGGCTCATAAAATTAAAAATTGCCCCGAGAGTAGCTGTGGCCGTAAGTGCCTTTTCCTAAATATTTTATTCTGCACAGAATTTTATGTAATACTATCTATCTCACAATAACATTTATAAAAGGTATGATTGGTAGAATGCCATCTATCTGTTTATATACAGTTTAATTTCAGGACTGATTGTAACAAAAGTCTTATATTATATAATAAGCCGGAGTCAAAACAGAGAGATTACATAGATACTGTTTCTCTTTATTTCAGTTTCAATATTAACTTTCCTTTCAGTTGGAGTTAGTATTATAAAATCTCTAATGTTATATGGGAATGAGTTTTATTTTCACTATGGTGATTTGTGTCCTAATTGATTGTAGTTATAAACTTTGTTACATATGAAATATAAAACGAAATGTTTGACTTATCCTTTATTTATAAATATATTATTATATATAACAAAAAAATTTTTAATTAATTTAATTATTTTAATTTTATTATAATTTATAAAAAAAATAATTTTATATTGTATAACAATAATTAACTTATAATTTAATTGTAAAAAATTCACTTTCGTTTTCATAAATCATATTCCTCATCATCATCATCATCACCATCACCATCTCCATCATCTTATTATTATTTTGTAATTCCATTTATTTCCCCTAATTATATTTCATCATCTGATACTTCTTATTTGTCATCGCTTAAAAAACTCACTAATTCCTTTTCTTCCCATTTTTAGTCTTCATTATTTTCGCTATCAGAATTTATATCAATTTTATTTTCTCGCTCTTAATTTAATTTTTCATCATTAATTTATGAAGAAGTGTTATTTTGTTCTTTCTTTTAAATTAGATAACGAATATAAATATTATAATATTCTGAATTAAAAAAAAAAAAAATTACGAGTTTGCTCGGAATATTTCTACTAAGAGTATTAGGCTAGATCAATTTATCCCTTTTTTTGTAAAAGCCATGATGCAGTGCATATTACCGCTGGTTTTTTTCTTTCTCTGCATGATTCCTGTGCACAAAAATAAAAGTAATAAAAATAAATTAATATAATAATTTCAACCTTTTTAAGGCTCTCTTATATTATAATAGTTTGGTCCTTCCAAACTAATGTCCATAACTATATCACTCCATTTTCTTAAATGGAAACAAGGGTATGTTCTTGCAGTTTCACCTATAATTATCCATGTTTCCGTCGACTTGGGATCGATTTCACTTTTCTTTTTATATGCATCAATTGCCCTTCCAGGAGTTTCTTCGAATCCTATTGGGCAAAAGTAATGATCATAAGCGTGATATATATAAGCCACTTATTCGCCTTGAAGACCCTTTTTCAAATCATCTAAAGCTTGATCTGCGTTTCTATTTCTTGTCTTGTTAAATTAGATATATTAGCTTTGAAACAATAGAAATTTATAATATTTTTGTCCAAATTACTTGGTCAGAGCCCCTAACTTTCCAAAACATATATGCTGATCCAGACAAATTATATATTTATAACAATTTTTTCCACCAATTAATTAAGGTATAGTTTCCGGTAAAGGCTCCGAATTCGACATTTTTAAAAGCTAATTTCCTTTTACAATTTTTAATTTTTAAATGGCTTCTTCCGTTGATCTTTATTTATATTATATTTTTCAAAATTAATAATAATTAGATATTATTTTATTATTACATGGGCTGCAAATCTCCGCATCCTAAAGTAGAAAACAAATAATTGAAGCAACTGATCTGTTTAATATTAAAAATGCTTATTTATTTTCGAAATAGAAATGAATAAAATTTTTACCAAAGAACTAATTCCGCACGATCTTTGATATTGAGGTCTGGACATACAAAACCTAAAATTATAATTAATAGTTTAAATATAATTGCTAATTAATTCTCTAATTGTTTAAGTAAGTAACTAATTTAGTTTACCATCTTCTTTAATCCATGTACTTTCTCATTTTCATTTCTTCTTGAGTGATGGAAAGGTTTTTAGGAATAATTTAAACCTCACCATTTTATTATATTTATTTAACACTCTAATCTATATTTATTGTCTTCTATTCATTTGATATATCTTGAAGGATTCTTCTATTATTGTTACTGCCCTGCGTGGAACTCTTTCTAACTAATTACTGAGAACTATTTTTATTGGAATTGTTGTCTTCTTATGTAGGAACTCTTGAATTATTTTAATTCAAAGAAGATCTGCTACTAAAACTTCTTTTTTTTATTTTTTCTCCTTTAATGCATTAGTTATTTTAATAATTGTTTATGGTAATACAATTTTCCTTATTTTCTTTTTAAAAATACGGGCTTTAGTTTGCATTGTTGCTATTTAATTTTAAAGTTTTCCTAGCCTTCGTGCTATTGCTTCCACTACTAATAACTAGGCCTTGTCTTTTATTCTTTTCTAACAAATTCAATACATGGGGAGAGTAATTTTCTTATTAATTTTGTAATGCAGAGCTTGCTCTTTTTTATTTTAGAAAAGGAAATTCAGATTTTTCCTACTTTTTAATATAATTTTGACATTCTTGCTTGGGGGTAAATATGGAATTCATTTGTAATTGTTTTTTTAAACCTTATTTGCATTTTGTACTTTATATGAAAAACTCATTTTCTTTGTTTAAAGCTATTTTATTAGGATTTCTGGGAGGAAGTGCTGATAAATTTTAAAACATGATTTTTCTTTTAATTTACTATTATAAAAAAATGTGAATTTTTAATAAATTAGGTATTTTATTTATTTTTATTATATTCGTTTCACACAGTATTTTTATTAAAGCCTATTTTAAATTTAAGTTAATTAGTAGTATTGCTTAAATTTTGTGGTGTCTGCAAAAATTTTAATTTGAATAAAAAATTAAATATTCATTAAAAGCATCTCTGTATATTAATCTATTATCTACACTAATTTTTGTACCATAAATATTTAGAAATAGTCAATTCTCAATATTCAGTTTAAATAAATTAATTATTTTACAATAATTAATATAAATGAATTTAAATTATAATAAATTTTCTTTATAAAAAAATAAATCCATTTTAGATTTAAATATGTTGATTTTTATAATATTTAAAAATGGAGATATTTATAACCGGTATATTTAAAAATTTTAGAATTTCGTAAGTAACAATTGGTTATTTTTAAATTAAATAATATCAAAGTTCGATATTAGAAATATGCAAAATAAATTTACTAAAAGAAAAAATTCTTATTTATATATAAATTATAAAAATAGGGAATTCAATAAAGAAGGGTATTTTATCATTCATAAAATAGCAAACCATAATCACATTTTAAAGTTGAGAACCATAGTTAATTAAAAAAAAAAAAAAAATAATAATAATAACAATAATACTGGAAAAATAATAAATAAAAAATAAAAAAAAAAAAAGAATTTTATAATTACTAATCATCATAATTTGACAAATTTAAATAAGTTCAAATAGTATAATATACAAGCAATCTAATTTACAAGTTAAATTTCGTTTTTTAGAATTAAACAAATGTCAGAAAAGTCAAAGTTAAATAATATTTCCTTAAAAATTAATAATTCGCAGTGGGAAGAATAGTATGTAAAAGAATATTTTACAAAATCTTTAAAATACAAAGCATGTGCTTCAATCTTGGATTAATAATTATATAAATAGTTTACTTAATACTGCAACTTTTAAAGGCAGAAAAAAGTCAAGCGCCAATGGGGAATATAATAATGACTTGTATTTTAATGGTTATGGTAATTCATATGTTTAACACATTTATTTTATATAGTCTATCAACTTGAATAATTATTTTTAAAAATAAATCATTTTTTTAGGAATTAGTATGTCTTATTGGGATAAAGTACCTGCGAAAATATATTTAGTATATTTTTTTGTGCATTTTGTTTCTTTATATGTTATAACATTAGGGTTTTTAAGTCAAGATAAATATGAAACCAGATTGTAATAAAATAACATAGTTTTAATTTTCTGTCTTTTGATGCCATTTTCGCAGCAGGGCCCTATTTTTCTGTTGAAACTGGTTTAGCATGCTCTATACTGCTTCTTTTTTTATTTCTTTATATCAGATTACGAATAGTTTTTAGGAATTACATTATTTTGGGTATCTGCAATAATTTATGGAGTACATGTTTATAATGAAGAAAAAAGGAAGAGAAGTGAATTTATGCAAAAAAAAGAAAATGAACTTGCATTATGTTAGCTTTAATTGATTTTAAAGGTAAAAAAAAAGTTAAGTTATTTTTATGAAATGAAAAGCTGGATTTAATATTTGTTTATAAAATAGTCGATTCCTATGAATATTATTGTATCTTAACTAATCGACACCAGTAATAGTAAAAAAAGAGATGACTTAAAAGAGGATAAGACTGAGGGAGAAGGAGGAGCTGGAGAATAAAACATGCAAAATTCCAATGCTGCGATTTACAATCAGTAGATTCAAAATAACTAGTTTGATCATTTTAAAGAAAGGCTGTTTTTTTGCAGCAAATAGGCCGAGCAAAAGTTTGGAATTATTAATACTGAGGAAATGGTGGAAGTAGCGAACAAAATTTATCTCCACAAAATTAAGTCTGAAAATTTGTCGGGAGAATATCAGTCGACGTTCAACATTCTGGCCTCGGAAGACAAAATAGGCAGTGGATAGTACCAATAATATTACCACCAGCAATAGCAGCAACTTTTGAGTAAATAAAATTAGACTTCTTACAATTAGTTTTTGGTGAATTAAAGTCCTTCTGTCAATACGATCAATTAAAAAAATAAAAACGTGGGACCAGGCAGTTTAACTCTGAAACTCGATTTAGAAAACATTTCGTTGGAGAAATCAGGGTACCTAGTGACTGGTGGCAAAATTTTACAAAATCATCACCAACAGAACGATAATGTTGTGAATCCTCTATTAAATAACTGTGACAGTCCTGCAGTCAACACGATAAGAAACACTGCGAACACAAGTAATAAGATTAACACAAAAAACATGATAACGAAGTATACAGACATAAACTACACAATGTAATCCGAAATTGCAAAACAACTAAGAAAGGAAAAAGAAATTCAGCTCAAAATTTATAAAAATTGCAAAGAGAAAGAGCCAGCTGCCGTAACAGAGGATAGAAAAAGCAGTCTTTCGATTTTTCTAATTTTTAACAGACGAGTGCTCAGAATGGCAACAACAAAGATACCAATAATTTCAACAATTTTTATAGTAAAAATTCCAATATGATTGTAATGTCGAATCTTAATTTCAATTTATCGAACACAGTGAAGTACTTCGGGGTTTTTTATAAGGGAGCAGAGGAAAAAATGGATGTAATGGTGCTCTAAAAAAGTGTTTCCATATCACCTGAACAAATATTCCATATTTCTGTTATAACTGAATTCCCAAAGTAAGGACAAGGGGCCAGAAATTCCAAATAAATGCAATTCACTTAACAGCAATAGTAATCTCAGCAGGGCAAAAACTCATATACGAGACTGCAGCAATAGTAATAGAGTTCCCTCAACCAGTTGCAGTATCAATAGTAGTAATAGTAGTAATAATAATAGTCGTAGACGTAAGTAACCTAGGGGATTTCCCCCGCGATACAAAACGCGAAGTGCTCGTGGATAAAACAGCAGGAGGGCGGCGACCGGAGAAAAAGCAGCATTTAATTTGTGAATACGCCGACGAATTACAGTGATGGACACACTAACAGTGCAAACAATAATTACCTAACTACGAATAACAACAACAACAACAATAATAGTAATGCTGCCTGTTCCTTTACGCACCTAGACAACAACAGAAAGTTGGAACTAACAGCACGGAAAATGACACTGATTTCCAACAGTCAGCACCACCTTTTAACGCAACTGTTCTACGACTACAAAATGACGGCGGCGCCGTTTCACGAAAAGTTTTTCTTTTTGCCGCAGTCAGAAGTGCTCAGGAACCAAAAAGACAAACTGGTGACGGCGAAATCAGGAATCCAAGAAGTTCTGGACTTCAACGACGGTTGCGTTCTAAAAAAATTCATCGAACTCTCCTTCTGTCTCGAAACCTACTATCTGTATTTCACGAAGGTGCTGAAACAAAACATTCCCAGCGCCGACAAAAATTTCATTTTACTTTCCAACGAATCGCTTCAACTCGTTTCTTTGGATTTAAAGCAGAAAATACAGCTCTTCGTTGACTACTTTTTCCGATCCAAAATCGAGTGCGGCGCGAAGTTCAGCGTCGGAAATAACCTCTAGCTTCCCAAACAGGAAAGCCATGATTTTTCTTCTCACTTTCAATAGGAAATGGAGCGAAACCAAGGAGCTGGCTTTACCGTTACCGTAAACTACGTCCAAAGAAATGACTCCTTCAGGTATTAAGCAGCCGGAAATAATGCAAAAGATGTGCCAGAAGATGAGATAAAACTGAAGGAACTCCAGTTTGATAACAGTGATAATGAGGGGTAACTGTAAATATCCACTTCTAAAACTCTTTTAGACTCCTTGTTGTACAATTTGTTTTAAAATGTGCACAATTTCGCACTCTCGTACTGCAAAGTCACCATAAGAGACAAACAGTTTTAAGTGCCCATGCTTAACAGTCCCTATTCCAATTACAAATCAAACTAATCCAACCAGACCTATACCTTTACTCCGACGAACAAAAAACAACAACAACAATAATAATAAAGAACCTACTTACAAAATTTAAATGTCAATTCAGGAAATAATGCAAATCCTTAATTTTTAGACATGTATGAAGTAACCATAGAAAACGATTTTGACTAAGAGGATTCTTCACTTTACAACAATAGCAATAATAATAATAACGGAAATGGAAATGACCAAGAAAACAATTAAAAGGAAATAAACTTGAAGTCCTTGTACACTGTGGGCAAACACGAAAAAATAGGACTGATGCTTTGTGACAAAATTCTCAGTGAAATAGGAGATGTAAATTCGATAAGTCGGTCATATGAATAGGGCAATTTCAAACTATAGTTCAGCATTTTTAAAAATTTATCGCAGTATCAGCAACTAAACATGGGCTCCAGCAATAACAACAACAACAATTATTATTATTATAATTAACTGAGTAGTTGCAGGACGAAGGAAGAAACAGGGATTTCCTTTCCCCGACATCACCAAGACTCCAATCGAGTGGGCTCTTACTCTTAGTTTTCGCAGCAAAGTCAAAGTGGTTTTCAGAAATATGTGAGCATGTACAAAAGCAATTAGTAATAAACCCACAGCAATCACCAGAATTAACAAATGTAGGACACCTCTTATAGCAATATTTAAGAACAGGAAGAGGAAAAATTGTCTTCCGACATTCATTTGTTGAATAAAAATCAAAGCAAACAGGAAATAAAAACGAATGTTAGCATCAACAATAACAACAAAAGTAATGCCGTTGCAGAATCACATTCTAATTAATTTCCGAGGCTCTCTATTAACCAACAGCTAAACGAGTATTCAGTGGACAATTAGGAATCCGCGGAAAACAATAATAGAATTCAGAATTTTTAAAATACTAATAATAATGGGTAGGAAATAGAATAAGTTTATAACTAAATTTGTTCTGATGAAAAAGAGCAAATTGATATTCCTTTGGATTCTTCAGGATTTGAAATGAATATGACGATTAGAAAGGGCCCCATTACAAATGAAATTCCCTTTTTCTTTTCTTAAGACAAATCCTCTAAATACTGATTTAATTACTAAAAATTAAGAAAAAGTTATATAGTCTCAATATTAATTTATGATTTACTAAATCAAATAATACAAATTATAATTATTATTAAATCATTTATATTTATTTACTATGATATATATATATAAAATTAAATTAGTTTTTTCCATAAAATTTTACTCAAGTTCAACTTTTATTATGAATAATAGCGGTACATATATAAAATCAATCAATATCTTGTCTAAATTATATAGAACCATTTTGAATTTTTAAATCAATAATAACTGCAGACTTAATTTTATTTTATCATTTATAAAATAAATGACTTATTATTTAATTACAGTAATCTTTAGGCTTTAATCATTTAAAAAAGCAAATAATAAATTTTAATAGCCTACAATTAGAAAGAATTACGATAAAATCTTGTAAAATAAATATAATTGATAATAATATCAATTAATTAGTAATTACACAAGTATTAAGTAAAATAAATAAATAAATAAATAAATAAGAATTAAGAAAAGTTTCCCTTTCCAGAATTTATTTTTTTAATTAGCAAATAAAGAGGTTAGAAAGCAAAAAAAAAAAAATATGAAATAGTCTCAGCATAGATCCTATATATCTTCGCAGTATTAAAAATTATCAGCAAGTGATAATAAGGCTTAGATGAGTCTTCAGTATAGATATGAAAAGTTTAAAATTCTTGTTTTTCAGTAAAACAAGTACATGATTTTATTTTCAGAGGAAAAATTAATAATTTTTTCTGGAGAAATGCTCGATGTCATTCAAACCATCCGAAATTTTAGTTCAAACATTACCACGATCACGACTTCAAGCAAGTACGGGATGATTTTTGTATTTACAAAGGCCAATGACGTTGTGGTATTTCAGCCGAATTTAGGATTAGGAATTAATGATGGGTACACATAAAAACAAAAAACTATTAGATATAATAACATATAGAATGAAAAATATCATAGCGCTTTAATTTGAAAAATTTATAATTTAGGTTTTAGGGCAAAATCAAGTGGAACAAAATTTACTAGTAAAATTTGAAATTTGAGGCGATTGACGGGTATGTGAGTTAGGATGACTCCTATTTGTTGACGTGTGGAGAAAATAAAATCAATATCTTCACTGTTCAGGGAGAACTGGGCAAAACAGTTGAGCATTTCAAACTCATTTTTCAAATGCACACGCCGTCCAAGATACTGAATGTGAAGTTTTCTGCGGATTCACGGTGCTTCGCGATTAGACAGCAAAACTCATCCAATATTTATTTATATGATTTCGTGCACATTTTAACACAAGAAAAAGTAGATTTTTTTATTTTGGTGAATTTAAAAAAAGAAAAAAAAATTAAACAATTTAATTTAAATAAAGGGCTTCTATAATCAACAGGAGTACGAATTGGTGTAAAATTACGTGTTATCGCATAATGAAGAAATAGTAACATTCAAATTCAGAGAATCCATTAAAAAGCAAAATACTAATCATTGCCCGAACACTCTTATTTCTTTCGACAAAATGAACACACTTAGAATTTGGCAGGAAAGTATGGTTTTTAACACATGGGATTTGGAAAACTATGATTCGACCTCATAAAATAAACTCCCCTTCACAGACAAATTTTATCTTCTGCATTCCATACAAATAGATTTCCCTATCCCGCAAACTATTATCAAAGATGGCAGCCAAGGATTGGTAGATATGAATGAATACGGAGGAGGAAATGTCACCTGTAGTTTTATTTATTTTTAAGATGACTTATCCAAAGCGGACATTTCGCACAATTACTTGCAAAACATTGAAAAAAAGCAATACGGTAAATATTTTATTCCCCTATTTAAACAACTTTAATTTGATTTATTTGATTAATTTTAGGAAATTATGAATAAGACCCTTATACCTCCTTAGATTACATTTCTGTTTTCAAGGAAAATAGTCAGTTGAAAATATACAAAGTAAGCGGACTCAGAAATTACGGAAAAATTTCCAAAATAGAGCCGTATATGACCATCGATAGTCAAAAATTTTTGGACAGCATATACCGAATTTCGTATTTAATTCAAAAAAGAGAGGGACAGCAAGAGTATATAGAAATGTTCGGATGGGACGGACTAAACAACTTGTCGAAAATCACTTGCAACATTAACTAAGACTCCAACAATGCAGAAAGTAATAATAATATGAGAATCGTGTACAGCAGCAAATTTAGTTTTTCAAAAATATTGTGTTGCGCGTTTGATTCCCTTGACGAAAATATGTGTCTCATAACACAGTAATACAAAATATTATGGAACAAATTAAATAGACTATTTGTTTATTTAATAATTTTATTTTTTAAAGAGAAAATCAGCTCATCATTTAAAACCGCACGCCTTCTAAAACCATTCTTCCTAATCAACATATAGGTGTCTTCAGAGCTGAAGAACAAAATTTTGTGAAAACGGGAATGCACGATTCTCTTCAGGAAACCAAAATTATGTTTTTTTACAATAAGGTCATTTACCTTTTTCACGAATCGTTTTCTTACATCACGATCATACAATTGGAAGAAAATGATCATTCGAAAATGAAGGAAAAGCAAATTTTATAAATAGAAAGCAATTTGAAAATGCTTTTAGGTAAATTTATTATTTGTGTAAATCAAAAAATTTAAATTTTTATTTGTTTGCAGGAAGTGCCTACGAAAACAGAGATAAAAAAACTACAAATTTGAATTGCACGCCTTGCATTTCGAAATTGAAGACAATATTTAAAATTTCTATTTCAGTTGCATCATTGATTAAAAAATTTTCGTCTTTTTGATTCAAATAAAATTGCAAAGGGAAAACCCAGACGATAAAGCCGAAGAAATCGTCAGAATTGAATTTCTCAACGAGTATATTCTGGAATCAAACGAATCAATATTCAAATTCTTCAAATTTTCGAAATACAGAAAAGATATGTATTTGCTATCTGCCAGCTAAGATATGGTATACATTTCTTATTTGATGTTTAATAATGTTACTCTCAAGAAAACTTTCAACAAAGAAGGTTTCATCATAAAGGACATAAATTACATCGATTCATTCCCAAATTTGATTTAAATTGTGACTCAGGACAATGAATTTCACATTCACAAAGAAAATGGTATTTTTTTAAATATTAATAAAATTAAAAGACAATAAATAAATAAATAAATAAATAAATAAATAAATAAATAAATAAATAAATAAATAAATAAAAATAAATAAATAATAATAAATAAATAAATAATAATAAATAAATAAATAAACAAACAAACAAACTAATTTTTAAAGGGGAGTTGCTTTGCAAATTTCAACTGAAACAATTCCTTGCCTTAGTTGATAAATCACTGTATGATATCAAAAATGTAAGAATGTTTGTTAAACATCTTTACGATAAAAACTTTTTGCTGGGCATAGAAAACTATTTTCTAATTGTCAATTTGATTTACGATCAGCAGGCTCAAAGACATATTCTTAATATTATCAAATAGTCAAAGTTTACGAACAACGTGTACTACAAAAGGTACTGCAATAAATTTTTTGTTAAAATTAATAAACAAACCAACATTTTTAATTGTTGTTTCTTTTTTTTTTGCGATTAGAATCAGCAGATTCTGCGACCCCAATTCTCTCGAAGTCTTCATCACTTCCAATAAAAACATCATTTTGAAAACTGATGAAAAAATCAAATTCATCAATTCGAAATTCGAGTCTAACAGCTTGGATTTGGAAAATATGGACGTGGACCACTTGTCTCCCAACGACTTTTTGCCTGAAAATATGCATTTAAAAGTCATGCAGAGCGTTAAATAGATTCCCCACCACCACCCAGAATTCCTTTTCGAGTTGCTGTGTTTGGGAAATTTCGAAGGCCTGTAGGTGCTGATTTCCAAACTGCTTTACAACCTGAAGACTATCGGCAAAATATCAAAGAAATTTACTCTCAATTTGGAAATTCTGGCGCAATTATTTCACCCGACCTCGAAAAACGTAAACGAAGAAGAAGAAGGAGAAGGAGAATAAGAGTAAGGGGACCACTTCCAAGACGAAGAGGAAGGATAGTAAAAAAAAGTAGAATGCGACAAAAAGAGAGAAATAAGGAGAAGAGAAGAGAGCTTTTAAATGCATCAGCTGCAAAGACGTCCCTCCTTCATGGAAAAAGCCAATTTGCTTCCTGACGACTTCCTCAAAGATTACTTAGTTGAAAACATTAAATAGTTGACCGATATTGAAATCCTGCTAAAAATAATCGAAGAATACCCCACGGCTCTCGGGCTGACAAACTAAGATTTGGTCAAGTTTAATTCCATTATTAAATTTTTGAAATTCCACAGCGAAAATGAAAGAAGTCTCGATATTTACTCATCTTTGCTTTTATTCCATGTAAATCAAATTGTGTTGTGTTGAAATTTATTTTATTTTTTTTTATTAAAATTTCCTTTTTACCCAAGATTACGATGTTCTAAAACCACCAAGTCAAAAGAAAGGGGGAAACGACTAGTCTAATGACGAAGGAAATAGCTTGGGCCATCCATTCTCTGCAAAAAGACACAATCATTTAGGAAACTGTTGAAAAAGTAGTTTAGGAAATGGGTCCCAGCGCAATGTGTTGGTAATTTATTTTTTATTTTTTATAACATTTTTTTATTCAATGCTTATATAAAGGGAACTACTCAAAAGATACTGTGTTGTTATATGGTTTGACAACGAAATTTAAATTAAAAAATACTTGGAATTAATTGCGCAGCAAGAGTTCAGTTCTTCGAAAGAGCCCGCTAATGTGGCCCTATGGTATTTGCTTATTGGTCAGGTAAAATTGTTGGCTCAATTGTACAGGAAGTCTAGTTTGGCGACAAAAGATAAATACGACCGAATGTATGAGTTATTGTGTAAAGATTTCACAGAAGATAAGTAAAAAAAAAAATATAAAAGAGTTACATTTATTTAGTTTTTATTCTTATTGAATTTAAATAATGTAGGTAAAAAGCTACGTCCAGAAAAAATGCAATGGTCCTGTTGCAAAGAAAAGAATACGAAATGTGCATCTTTTTCTTACTTTTGGGTGGTTACATAGAAGATGCAATCAGTATTATTATTGACAAAATGAAAGATATATAATTAGCACTGCTGGTTGTTTAGCTTGTTGACAAAGATCCTGAAAGAAAAGAATTCAAAAGGATTATCCAAACTCATTTCATAGGTACAATGTTAAGTTATATTTATTATTGTTAAAAATATAAGAATAATATTATTGCAGATGGAGGAAGAATAGCCAATGACCCATTTTTATCACATATTGGATACTACCTTCTCGGATAGCATATAAATTCCATAAACGCCCTGTACGAATTCGACTATTCCTAGGACTCCGGGTTAGAATTCAAGGTAAGTGAATTATCAAATGATAAAACTAATAATTAATTAATTAATTAATTAATTTTAAATGAAAAAGGAGGGAAACAAAAAAGTTTGCTTCGAATGGCCCGCCAAATTCCAACCCAGTCTGTCTTCTTTCCATCCCTGTGCCATCACTCTTGCGGAGGTGCTGAAAGATTCAATTCAGGTGAAAAGAGAACTGCAAGAAGCTGAAAACAAAAAGAAGAAAGTCCAAACAATGGCTCAGGAATTCAACTGGGATGATTTCGATGACGACGACGATGATAATCAGCAAAATAATGACCAGCAAGAGGAAGAAGATGTGCCCAAACTCGTAGAAAATTCCCAAATTCATTTCGAGCTATCAATCGATTACTATCACAATATCAACATTCCTTTGCTAGGGTTGATTTTCTTTAAAAAGTAGTTACCATCAAAATTAAATAAAAAACATTTAAACTTATTTATTTTTTAAAAGTTACGACATTCGACAAACTCCAGAAACCAAAATTCTCCAAGCGAATTTGCTCCAAAAGCATATCGAATACTTGCTGGAAGAAGCCATTTTGGACCAGGATTATTAAAATGCGTTTATGAAGTTTTTCGCAGAAATCAAAGCCTTCCAAGACTTTTTCAGCCACACGTTAGAACTTTCCAAAATACAATAGCTTTCCAAAGATAAAATTTTGGTCCTAAATTCCACGAAGTTGTCCATTTCCCTAGCCTTGTCTTACAAAAACATCGAAGAATCTGTGGATCTGTTGTATGTGATGGCAAAAGAAATTTAAAACCAGCTCTATTTGTACTGTGCAGACAATTAATTCAAATTTTTGAGGTATTTATTTATATTTAAACATGTTATTTGGCGATAAATACTACCCATCCTCTTCATTTAGATAATACTATTGGACGAATATCATTTACGCAATTTAAGAAATCGACACGGGAATGCATTATATTGTAAAGTATCTGGAAAACCAACCAAAGGAATTACAATAGGAATAGCTGACAAAATATTGCATAAAATTCAAACTCATTTAATATATCAGACTCACTTGCCAACTCATTCTCGATATTGGACTTGACTTATACGAGAATATCTTTGAAACACTCAATACGGTGGCTCTCTTTTAATCAAACAAATCTGATTTCCCTTTTCTCAAACCGATCAGCAATGAAACGTATAAGCTCTATATAGAAAATACCAAAAAAATCTAAAAAATCAAAATGAAAAATGGAAAAGCCCATAAGTATGAAGACCTGCATAAAGACGCTTTTCCAACTAACCCCTATACCTATATTTCTTATTATGAGGAATCTAGGCAAAATAATCCTTCACTCGGTGAAGATTAATAATAGGTACACAAAAAAATATTAATTTTTTTTAATTATACTTTTTTATAATGTTAAAAACATTTAAAATTTAAGGATTGCCTTTCTAATGAAATAGACCCTGAAAAAAGTCAATTACTAAAAACCTTATTTAAATATCTTTCAATCAAAAAATATGTTCAATTAATACGAAAGGTTGATTTCAACTCGTAAAGAGATATGAAAGAGAATGTAATTATTTTTATTTAAATTATTAATGGTTCATTATTTTTATTTATTTATATAGGAGGAATAGGTAGAAAGATAGTACTTTAACCCTAATCTGTTAAATCATTTGAATTTAGGGATTGTTCTCTCTAAATATAAAAAAATGCATAAAAAAATATTCTTCAGGCTATTTAACCATTATAACCAAACTACGAAACTGTAGATCCTCTAAGAGTTAACAGATGTTATTTTCGTCGATAAAGACGGTTACGCTTAAACTCTGCACTTCTATTTCTTGGATAAATTGATAGACCCCTCTATTCTTATTAAATTAGGAAATTTGATTAATTTTACTTAGCTATTCAATAAATTAAAGGTAGTTAATTATATACATTTTTTTATAAAAAAAGAATTTTAACATTATTAATTTATTCATTAATAACTAAAGATACGAATTCACATAAAGCTCATAAAGTCCAGACATAATAGATTACAAATTTCAGAAATTGAAAAAGAAAAGTTTAACATTTTAAAAGATGGAATTGAGGTATTTAAAATATCAAAGTAAGAAGTTTTGAAAGATTTTTGCTTTTTGAGCCACCAAACTCAATTTTCATTCTGCACTGTTTTATCTAATAAAGGGTACTTAATTTAATAAAAATCATATATATTTTTAACCTAGATATTAAAATTATCATCCATATATAGTTTCCGAACCTTTGACATTGTGAATAATATACTTAATAAAACGAGGTCTCATGAGGGTAATATTCTTTTAGATGAATATACAAATAACAACTTGCAAAACGTTGAAATAAGTGAGTTTTATGCTAATAAATCAAAGAAACTTTTAATTTCGAATAACCATCCCTATTCTTTAAATATAGCAGCCAGAGCTTTATTAAATAATGATATTATTTCAGAGCCAAGTAAATAAATACAATAAAATAAATTATAAATTATTAATTTTTTACTTAAAATATTTCAAATAATTTAAAGATAAATTTAACTTAAATAAATTGGACTACAGTGAAATCAAAACATAAAAGGTTAAAGAAGTAGAAGAAATGCTTTAATATTCTTCACTGAAAAGTGGATAAGAATTCCCTAACTTATAATGCATTATATCACATCCTAACCTTCCGTTGTTCTATACAGGAGGAGGGAAGGGAACTGTAGACATATGGGCTGGAAAAATGAACGACTTAAAGTTTTGTAACAATCCGACCTGTGTAGGAGAATTGTAAATTAATAAACAAAAAAAATCAAATTTTAATTATTTTATATTAAAACTAAAAAAACAAAAGAATTTTGGGATAAAACAACTCCTCAGAGTACATTATATAACTGAAATTCAATTCTTTCGGAGATAAATTAGGAGGTATCAGTAATTTGGGAAATTTCTACATTTGGAAACTCAACAAAGTTTTCAAAAAGCCAGTGTACTAAATTTTGAATTAAAAACTCAATGACTTCTGCTTTTTAAATGAAGGATCTGTTATCGCAATTGTAAGCAACAAATCTTTCCAAATAATTGACACTCTATTGCCGGCAGGTAACTTCCAATAATAAAAACATTACAAAACTATACAATACAAAATATTGAACCTATTTTAAATATTAGGAGGGAAAATATTCGCGGAAAATTTTGGAGGAAATGCTGTGTATTTCCAATACACTTTGTATTAGCTTGTGATAGTAAATTACAAAAAGAATTCTGTGATTGTGTTTGATGTCAGGAGAAATTCTATAAATAAAACAATAGATCTTTAGCAATAGCAAATGTAAAATTAGAATAATCTACAATTGAGTTAAGCGTAAAAGAGTGGAGGCGCAGTTACCGGAAACATTACTTGCTCTTTCCTTAGCAGCAATGAATCGGGACTGTGCATCGGATATGAAAATAACCTTATTAAGTAATTTATTTTTATTAATATAAGTTATTATCGTATTATTTTGAAATAATAGAATTTTAGAGTCGGAAGAATTCAATGTTGTCAACGAAATCCATCCCTTTTAAAAACCCGCTGAACAATCAAAAAATTTGCATAAGTTATGGCTTTAAGGGAAGACCAGGGAGTTCTTTTTGCAGCTTCGGATTTAGGTGTTATTTCTATCTCGTATTTGTCTTTGAACTGATTTACACTGCATAGTTGAATAAATATCTAAGTTATCTTATTATGCTCTGTATTTTATATTTTTTAATAATAAAATAAATATGAAAAGTAATAAAATATTATTATTTATTATTATATAGCTTATATAAAAATAGTCAGAAATAATAAAATGTCAAATTCACAAAAATCTTAACTTTTCTTTATCTATTATATTTAAAGAATGATTTCTTTTAAACATTTAATGATTTTTATTATTTATATCTGCATTCCGTCCCGTCTGAGAAAATGACAAATTTTCTGTAGAATTTTCACTATTAAGCACTAAGGGTTTTAAAATACTGGTATTTAAATTAGATCTTATTTAATTTTTGTTTTTCAATAAGGCACTATTATTAAAATTTTAAATTTTGTTAAACTAAACTGATTAGCTCACATTTTTCAAATATTCTTTTTTTTATCAAACCATTCCTATTATCTGTTGACTTACTCGGGAATTTTGATAGAACTGCCTTAAATTAGCTGGTTTTTAAGTAAATTATGCCTCATTTAAAGCCCTTTTAGTTCCATTAATTTCTTTAGCTTTTCAAACACCTGTTAAAAAATAATAATATTGGGTAATTTGTTTAATAGAAATGAAATAAATCTATTTTACTATCGGCTTCATGCACATTAGTCCTAAAATTTGAATCGGTTTATAATTCTAAAATAAATCCCAACCTATTATTTAATTTTAAGCTATTTATTCTTCCTTTTGAGAGTTTAATTTTTTTTTACCATATTTTGTAAAGTTTAATTTAAAATTATCCTTTACTCTCTAGAAAAATGATATTATAATTGATTAATAATTTTTGATTAAAAATAAAGTTTATTTCGTTTTAAACTTTATAGTTAATTACCTTCCCATCAGATTAGTTTTTTTTTATTTTTCTTTTAAATCTACTTTTTCCTATAATTCATTTAGATATCTATACTGTTTTGTCATTTCAAACCAATAGCTACCATTCATTCCCTAGTTTTTAAAAACCATTTTTTAGATTTTAAACATAAACTTTTATTATTCTAATATGCATTCTTCGAAAAGTTTAAATGTTTCGAAAAATCGGGATGATTCTCCAATTATTTTTTGTTTAATTTCCTTATTTTATTGCTGCGTTTTACTAATTTCTTATTTGGTGGTTCTCAACTCCCTTTCCATTTGACTTTCTTCAAATATTTTTTATTGTTGAGTAAGAAATATTTTATCTTTGCTATTTTCACAAATTGAAGAATTTTAAATATACTCATAAGAATAACAATTCGCTGGGTACTGTTCAATATAGTAGTACTATTTTTCTTTTCTATTTATTGATAATTCATTTTTATTAATAATATTAGAATTTTCGATTTTTGAATCTATATTAAAATTTTGATTTTATCTGGTATCTGCGTCTTCTATACCTTTATATGTAATTTATTATTCACAACCCTTATGAAAGCTTGATAAATTATATTATTGCGTTTGTAAAATACTAGATTAATTCTAAACTGTTCCTTGGTAACTCTATTCTTGTATAAGATTGGAATGTTCCATATTTAACGACTAAGTGCATTACTGATCTTAACAAAGTTCATTTAAAAAAGGGATTCATTGTTGTTGTTATTGTCTTTAATTTAGTATTGATATAACCCGGAATCATTGTCAAGGGTATTATCCTTTATATAATCTGTTAAAATATTTCCTTAAATTCCTTCTTAATCATTTTCCTTCTAAATAGTAAATGCTCCGTTTTTAATTTCATATTTTAAATTTTTTATTTCTCTCTACTCGTATTTTTGCAAAAAATGCTGATTGCTCCAGGGCAATTTTTTACTATAGTGATAGTGGAAGTGATGTTTGGAAATGGTGGGGTTTTTTTTTAAATTTTTCCCGCAAAACGCTTCCAGCTTTTGAACTTTATTATCAGTTGTTAGATTTAGACTTTCCATCGGTAACTCAAAATACCTGTTAAATTTCTATTATCTCTTTTCTTCCTTACTTTTCTATTCTTCAATACCTTTTAATTTATCTTAAATTCTCGTAATCAGGTTTACGTGCCTCAGATTTTTTACTTGCATTTCATTTAAAATTTTAGATTATTTTTCCAGGTGTTCTGCCAGTTTTAAATTCTTGGCATTTGAATAGGCTACCTTTTTACCTAATTGTCCAAATGTTTTTTTTAAAAAACTGTGAATTCCTTATATTTCTCCAAGCCATTTATCAAACTTACCAAATATTCATCACTATCTAGCTTTTTTTGAAATTCTTCTAATTTTTTAATATATTCCTGCACCTACCTTAGTTTTTTGTCTAATTTTCGCTATTCTCTTTGCTAGATTCTATCTAACCTTTCCTTCATACTTCCCAAACTGTAATCCACTGTTGCTTAGAAATTCTATATCTTATCCTAAACAATTAATATTACTAACTAAGTAGAACTACCAAGTCAATTAAATATATATTACTTATAGTTTATCGCCCTCTTCTTATACGGGCACTAAATTTTACTTCGCTTCTTCTGATATGGGCGTTACTTTTGATATTCTGAAGTCAAAATCTTTTTGAACTTGAGGGGAATTCATATTACTATTCGACATTGAACTTACCATTTTGCATTTCTGAAATCCCTTTTGCAGTTTTATTTATTAAGGACTTTTGGCTCTAACAGAATCACTATTTTCCACTAATTCTTGCTTAAACTTAACAAGTTTATTCCCTTTATCTTCTTTTACAAAATCCTTTTTAAGTGATTTTATTGAAGATATCATAAATCTAGAAGTTATTTATTTATTATAAAAATTTGACGATTATTAATTATATTATATTTTTTGTTTAATATTAGTAATACTTTTTGTTTATAAAATATTATAATTAATTGTGGTATAATTATTAAAATAGCAGTCCTTTATTATTTTTCTTTGGTTGAAAAGGATTGATTAATCAGCTTTAGTGACTAATTGAATCTGATTATTTTTAAGAAAGTAAATTTCTTGAAAAATTTATGTAAATTTAATTTTATTTAATAATTACTAAATATAATATTTAAATAAAAATAATGTATTTTATACAATTTTATAACTAATAAATTAATAATTATATTCATTTAAATTGCTTTTCTAGGGATTCTAATACATTTGCTCTTTCTGTAAAGCTTAATTTATTATATTGATTTCTGTATTCAGAAAACGATTATTCTCCATTTTCTCCGAAATTACAATTAAAATTAATAGCGTGCGCAATATTTAGCATATGTTTTTGAACTCTTTCTTTACCCTCAACATCACTGGGGTCAATATTAGAAGTTTGCTTTTTAATGTTAATGTAGTAATTTTTAGTAAATTATTGGAATAGCATTTCAGAAATTTAATTATAGTTTTCCTTTTAGGCAACTTCTTTCAAAATTCTTTCTTCTTTGGTTTACAATTTCATCACCATCTCAGAACTCGAATGGATTTCCTGGTCAATTTAAGCTAATGTAAAATCAACTAATTTTTCTAATTTTTAAAATAGTTTGTCACTAAATAGCATTTCTTCATTCGAAATGGCGCTATTTAATCTATAATGAGGATCGTGCATGTTGACCTTGAGAGATGAATACAAAAATAGAAGTTTTTTCCATAGCATAAACTGGACCAAAACTAAAGACATATTTTTGTGTAAATCAGGACATCTCTTTAATTTGTCTCCTATTTCTTACGCGGCCCTTCCAAGTATACCGTATGTATTGGTTTCTTCCATATAAATGTTGACGGTTTTTATCACAGCCTATTCATTTTCCTTATTTTTTTATATCTATCCATAATGCCTTTTAATTTCTCTTCTTACTTGGTAAAAGACACCTTCATTTTATTCACAAACATAGCCCCCAGTCCTTTTACTTCTTTTAAAACAGATTTAGTATCTTTATTTTTAAACCCTTCTTTTAAATTATTTAATGCGAGTTTCGACCTATCGAGAAATGAATTATTCACTGTAATTTCTATGTTCTATACATCCTGGAAATTAAATAATAATTTTAATATTTATTTATTTAATTAAATTTTCTTAAATGCTATAAAATAGTAAATATTTTTAAGTACATTTAAGCATCTATCCTAAAAAGGTGAAACTATAAATAATTTGTGTTGAAAAAGTTGGTCAAAAGATATTCTTTTTTGGGGATTAATTTGCAGCATAAGTACTATTAATTATTATAAATCTTCTGAAATACGAATATTGTTTTTTTCAAAATTTGGCCCTTTATCTAACTTTTTCAAATTAGGTTCTTCTTAAGCTTCTATTACTTTAAATAATTGATACGGACTATTGGCTGTATAAGGTACTTCTCCATATACCATCATATATAAAATACATCCTAAACTATAAAAGGGAATGAATTATTGAAAAATTCTAGTAAATTTTCATTTGTAAAGTATACCTATAAATGTCACACTAATAAGTATAAGGTTTGCAAAACATAATTTCGGGAGCCATAAATAAAGGAGTACCAGCTACGGTTTCCATTATTTTTCCTGCATCTTCTATCTTTTTAGAAACTCCCATGTCAGCTATTTTTAATTGGTCATTATGTATCAGTATATTATCAGGTTTCAAGCTAATAATAAGTAGTAATTTAGTTAAGAGAAATTTTTAAAATTTATTTAACCATTATTTATTACTCTCTATGAGCGATATTTTTTTAATGCAATCCTTTCATACCATTTAATATTTATATTTCCATTTATAGGGCTTTACTCTCTGGAATAGCTTTGTTTAAAAGCAAATAGTTAGTCAATGTACCTCCATTGCAATATTCCATAATCAAGTACCCATTGTAATCATCATGCCAGCTATCATAAAGACTAATCAAAAATGCAAATAAATCAATTTATTAATGTCTAATTTTTTTTAAATATATATTTTAATACCACACTAAATTCTGGTTATTCAAACTTGACATTATTTCTAATTCATTTTTATAACTTTCATATGTTTCACTCTATTTGTTCATTTCAACAACTTTTATGGCTACACTTTCATTATTCGAAACTCGTAAGGCTTCAAAGACCATTCCAAAAGATCCTCTACCTAAAATCTTTACTGTTACATAGGATTCGTTAGAAGATTTAGAGACCAGTTCCTTGCCTTCATTAATTTCAGTTAAATGTACACTTGTAGTGCTTATACTATTCATTTTTTATTTTATTATTTAAGTTTAGTAATAATTGTATTTAATTAGAAGATTATTTAATTAAAATTATGGAAGTATTTACACGTTAAATCTCAACATTATGATAATAAATCTGGTTAATCACCAATTTTTAATATAAAATATAGTAAATTGATATAAAATTACTCACAAACGTAATTTATATAAACCCTTTATAGTATTAAAATTTTGTAATAAAAATAATGTAGAATTAATATTATTTTTTTTTATATAAAATGAGAATATAGAAAAAATAAATTTTTAAACTCCAAAATAAAAATAATTAAATTTTCTTTTTAATAATTAATAATTATGAATATTGTTGATTCATAAAATTATAATTTTAATAACACTACAGTCCAGTTATTAATTGGCTATTATTAAAATTAATAAATATGCATAATTTAGTTATAAAATATAGCATAAGCTATTCAAGTATATATGCTAGAGGATAGCGAATCCTCTCAAATCCTTAAAATTTATCTGATGTATAAGAAGCATAATAAATAATATAGTTAAATGAAGAAATAAAAAATGAATAAAAAATAGATTTAGAAGACAACTAAATAAATGTTATAGAGGAAGAATTAGTTTATTAATTTCCTCAAAGAATGAAGATAGTTGAATAGCAATAAATAGGAGAATTTTTAAAATAATATTATATTTCTCCTCACGTTTCATTGCTTCATTCTATAGCGCATATAGAATATAATGCAATGAAAACTTATCTTGATACAGCGATTAGGTTTCCCTATTAGCTTTCACTTACAAAAATTTGGGAGGGGGTAAGTAATTCTGCTTTTTTTATATATTAATATTAGTATTAATATAAAAAAATTAATTATTTTAATCAATATTAGATTAAAGCTAATTATAGGAAAAGTTTATTTTTGATGCAATGTAAGTAGCAGCTGAAGAAGCAAATCATTTTATTTTGCTACAGAATAGATTATAAAAGCTTTAAATAGAAAATTAATAGCTTTAATAGAATTTAGGCTAATTATACTATTTCTATGGAAGTATTCCGTAAATAAAATAAATAAGACAAAATGCAATTGACACAAAGGAAAACTTGTATGAAAGATTAGCTATAACATCGATGGTATAAGAAGGAAAGGGGTATATTATATATATATAAAATTTTTAATTTCAAAAAATTATTTTTTATATATTATTCATTATTTTATTATAGATTAGACTCTGGATAAAGATTACTATAAAAATTATAAAATTTTGAAGACCTTGAAGGTAAAAAAATTCTTACTCTAATTCTAAAAGAAGAAGTAGGACATGTTAAATTCGGTAGGTTTTGGTTTGAAACATACTGCTAATTGTATAAAAAAAATATATATTAAACATTTAAAGAAGTATGTACTAAGCATAATTATGAGTACACAGCCAATAAGCAATTCAATAAAAATGCTAGATTAAAGGCTGGATTTTCTGAAGAATGGTTTTCTCAAGTATTCTCTAATAAATGAAGAAAACATATTAATTAATTCAGGATTTATCAATATATTTAAATCAAACCCATACTAATTTTATTTTAATTAAAGGAGTTTTATTATTATTTTATTCTAAATTTATGCATACATATGATTGTATTAAATACATATATTATTTACTAATCCTTGTATATTAACAATAAGAACAATATATGTTAATTAGTTAATCTAAATATAAATATTACAAAATTAGAAATTATTATTTTTCTTATTATGTCATATGGTATTATTAAATAATATTTTATACTTTATTACATACATACTAAAACATATATATATATACATACAAATATTTAGAATATAACTTTATACATAATTTATTATATTTATATATATCATTTAATTAGTTATTTAAAAATAAACAATTGCATAATTATTCACATCTTTATTTTATATTAAGAATTTTTTATAAATTTTTTTACATTTATATAGAATATTCTTATTTGCATAATTAAGCTAAGGATTTCAAGGTAACAAATTTCTGTTTCTTATTCCTTAATATTTATTTTTTATATTTTTATAAATATTTTAACCTTTAGGTTTAAGTTTTTCATTATTATCATTTTTTCAAAGAGTCCGTTCCCATATAAGAATGAACAAATTTCAAGGATTTTATCTCCTCTAAATTTAGCTTTTTGTTAAATTTTAAGCAGTCTAAACAACTAGTATTAGAACTTATCTATAAAGTTTAAATATTATCTAGTAATATTCCTTAATAATAAGCAGGAGCATTTGTCATAATTTTATTTTATTTTCATAATTATTTTTTCTTTAATCTCGTTTTCAAAAATTTCTTTAAAATCATTAGCAATAAATTCTAACACTCCCTCATTTAGGATTTTATTTTATTTAAAATTTATTCCCACAAAATATCCAATTCCTTCTTAATCAAATAAATACCTCTTATTAAAACCGAATCTAATGCTTGGACCTGTTACTCTAATTTCTTTATTCAAAATTCTAAAATTATTTAAAGAAGAGAAATTTCTATCCGATTATTAGGAGTTTTCATAATTATACTAACAAACATCACATAATTAAGTTATCGACCATTGATTTTTCCCCTCTTCCTCCTCAATTTCTAAGCTTTTTATAATCCCAACTGTGGAGTTTTATTATTTCTAGATATCTTCATTTCCATACTACATACTTTAATGTTATATTCCTTAATTTTAGTTTTCTTCTTAGAGTATGTTCAAAAGACTCGGGGGTGAACTCCCCATTTATTTATCACTGTACTATTATTTTTAATTATCGTCCTTGCTTTAATTTTTTAGATTTTTGGTGTTGGAATTTCCACTGATTTATGATATAGTATTATTAATAGTGGTATGAAACTCAAGCTTAGTATCGCAGGAACTAATATCATTAAATTGTTTATTCCTATAAGATTCTATATGTTACTGGTCGTTAATTTCGTTACAGTAACATTCTTGCTTAAAATCTAGTGCATGCGAATATATTTGATTTTATGCGTGAATTCCATAATCTTTTTTATTTTAGTTAATTCTGCCTTCGTTATTTAAACTCATTTACTTATACGAAAATTTGTTCTATTCACCAAAATTATCCCAACTACATCCAGTTTTTGAAAATTTATTTATAAATTTAACCACTTCATTTTTAAAGTAAGTACTTTTAAATTTTTCAATCGGTGATGGCTCATAATTTTATAGTTTTTTAATCTTTTTACTGCTTTTATCCATTTTAACAATAAATATGTTATTTATTTATATTATCTGTTTGAAAGTCTTTTTTTAAGTGAGTTTTTTAATAATTATCTTATAATTGTTGTATCGTTCTGATTTTATTAAGGATAAAACAAATTTATTAATATTGATGTTTTTTTAATAATTAAAATAAGTAGTTAGTATTTTTTTTAACCAAAAAAAAAATAAATAGAAATTGTAATTTATTTTTTAATTTATTTATAGAAAAATAACTAATTACTTTTTATTTTTCATATTTCTTATTTCCGATTACCAAGTTTATTCGAGAATTCATTTGTATTATATTATAAATGTAAAATAATACTGTATTTATTTTATGTTTAATTTTTCTAGCATTGTAATAATCCTCAGAAAGTAATTAATACAAATATAAAATAATTCTTATACACATAAGGTAAATATATATATATACACTTAGTGCTTAGTTAATATAATATATAGATATGAATTTAATTTATTATTATTATATTTTATACGGATCTGAATAACTATAATAAGAATAAGTACTGATAAATTAAGAAACTAAATTTATAAAAATAATTTACTCTATTGTATATAATTCTTGAATAAAAAATTTAATCTAAAATATATATGAGATTAGCAAAAATTTATATAATATCTAGTTTAATTTATTATTATTCAATAGAACAATTTATATTTACTAATCTAAAATTATTTTTTTTTGAAATTGGTATTTTAGTTTAATGTAAACAAAATATATTAAAGTATATTTTTACTTTAAATATATATTATTAATTATGCTATAAAAGTAAGATTATTATAATTATAAATTGTATATTGATAAAATTAAAAATTTTTATATTTTATTATTATTTAGTTAAGTATATTTTTATATTCAATACTTTATTATATGCTTAAGAATATTAACATAAAATAGGATAATTTATATATAATTACAATTAACTGAAATATGAATAACTTATTGAACATATTATTTAATATAAAGTTGGATAGTTTTAGTATAATAAACTATTCATAATAATTTGTAATAAATGAATAATAAATATATTATAAAAAATAATTAAGCAGGATTTTATATATATATTAATTATAGTTGAAGAAAATTTTTTTATACTTTTGAAGTAAATTATATATTTTTTGTAAAATATAATTATAGGAAATAATTTAATTTATAAAGACAATAATTCCAAAATTATAAATTAATATTCAAATTTTGTTGTTTTATAAAGTATACTTATTTTTCGCGATTTTTTTTTTATTTTGTTTTTTGAATATTTATTATTTTGTTTATACGATTAATAATAATTATGCTCAGTTTGATATAGCTTTTGCTTGTACCCCACAATTTATATATCGTTATACTAATCTTTTCTCTCTCTCACTCTAAAAGTACATTAGTTTTATTTTAGCTATATGTCATAGTTATTTTCTAAAACTTATTTTCCAATCAATTAATTATCAAAAATTGCAAACTTTTTTGTGATAAGTGACGTTGTAAATTATTAGTGGAATTAATTAAATATATTATCATGTAAAAATTAAAAAATTTCGAAAATTTTGTCAAATCTATAATTTAATTATCTTTAAAATTCATTAAAAGCAATAATTTATATTTTTAATACATATAGTTTTTAAAGATATTACCGAGTTAAATTTAATAATGTTTTACATGAACACTTTTTATAACTTAATAATAATTATCTTTCAACATCAATCAAAGTTTGCTCTATAACATTTTCTTCATCATCTTAATTCCAAAACTATAACTATTTATCATATTAAAGAGAAGTACAATAGCTAAGATATAGTGGTGATTGGATTTTCATAAATTTAATTTGAGACGGGGCGATACATAATTTTATATAACTTAAGGTGGGTTGTTAAAAGCATATACTGCAAATATATTTTTCAGTTTCTCTTTTATTAAAAAATTATCTGTGACTGTTTAATAATTATTTTCAAGTTCTTAATTGGTTTGGGTTTAATTATTTTCATTAAATTTAATTTTGGATTATAAGAAACTTTATTCATGAAGATGAGGAAGATTTTAGCATATACAAACAAAATATGGGAGTTCTGAATAATACATTTTGTTTTTTGCATGTAAGTCAGGATAAATACTATTGTCATTAAATCTGTTTTGGTTATTAATTGCTAATTTATTTTAATCAAACTCGAGATCATCTCCAAAGCAATCCCATTTGCATCCTTAATTTAGATTCTATATAAATTAAAGTAGTTAATCTTTATATTAGTTTTCTTAATAATTCTCCATTTTATATTATTTTTATTTGTATTTTGTTTTTTTATTTGTTTTTTATTTATAGTGCTTATGAATAATATATTTTATATAATTATAATACATCATTTATCATTATAATTATATTGTTAATATTAACTTTAATTTAATAGCAAGGCTCTTAAACTATCTATATTTTAATAGACATATCATTATAATTAAGCAATTTTTGATAGAACTATATATCAAAATTAAAATATATTTTTGAGATTAAAATTAATTTTATAATAATTAGACATAGTATTTATAAGATATATTTAATATGTATATAATTTAAATGTCAAAGTATATTTTTACTTACGTGTATTAAAACTGATATTGATTTTTGAATGAATTTTTATAACTATTAATCCATTAATTAAATATATTTCAAATGAAAATATAAAATACTCATAAAATAATTGTTAAATAATAAAGAAATTAATGAAATCTGATATTTTATCGGTTGGAGGTTATAAAGTATAATAATTTACTATTATTTTAAAAAAAAAATTGTTATATTTTATTATTTAGATAAATAACTATAACTAGACAATAAATTATTTTACATTTATTAAATAAATATATAATTTGTATAAAGTTATAAATTCATTTTTTATTTCTTTTAACATCTCTAAATGTAATATCATATTTAGTTTAGTCCATCTTTCTCACTAATTTAGTTTTTATTTCATTAATGCATTAAATGCTAATTTTATTACCGCTAACAAATATTATTGAATAATAATTAAGATATATATCAATTTTATACCTAATTAATATTATATATATATACCCTAATGCTACTCTACATTTTTTGGATTTGCTTTTCTAAGTCCAGTGTAAATTTCAAAAGCCCCACCATCAGTGTAATCATTAAATCTTTAAATTGAATAATATTTAAATAATAAAATTAATAATCAACTAAAATTTACTCTAAATTAATATATAGTTCATCAGTATAGCAATAATCTATAGTTTTTGCTATATTATCTGCAGTACTATCTGTTAGCCTGTTATTTCTATAGGATATAATTTTAATAAAATTATAAAAAAAATATTTTAAAAAATACTTTGCAGAAAAGTAAATTTGGTTTTTTCTTGATTTTTATATTGCTTAAGCTACTATATTAAATCCATCATCTTATAGCTTCGCCCCACTAATTTTAATTTTATAAATTAATAATAGTTATTAAAAATAATAATTATTACTCAAGGACTATTGTCAAAACAGAGACAGAGCTTGCATAAATAGAAGAAGAAATCGTTTGTATTTAATTCTAATTTAAATTTATACCTCTAATAATAAATTAAAAATATTAGTTATTAATGAGTATTGATATAAATTCATTTACTTAATTCTTAGAGAAAATTCTCTCATTTTGGTTTCCTTTAGTTCATTTGATATTAAACAAATATTTTCATCATTAATTTCTCTATTAATAATAAAATATAAATATTTATCTAAATTAATTTAAAATAAATTTCATAATATATATAAGATGTACAGTAAATTATAATCGATATGGAATTTATCTAATCTTTCGATCTTTTATTTGGTTTATCGAACAAATTATGCCCAAACACTAGTTTTTAATTCCACTAAATCCTATCTTTTCATAGTCATTGTTCTTTTTAAATATTTATAGATGAAAGTTGATAGTTGAAATTAATATAGATCATGAATTATTACAGCTATGGAGGTTAACTAGAAGTTAGGCAGCAGTTAATAAAAGATAATAAAAATAAAGGCTATCTTATATTTATTATATCCTAGTCCATTACACATGTATCTATTACACCACTTTCACTTAAGAAATGATTGTTTTCAAATTTGAATTTTGTAATTGGAGTTCCATATTCAATGTAGTTTCTTTATAAAAAAAATTAATTATAACTCATTTCATATTTTATTCTTATTTTATTACGATGTTTAAATATAGCAAAATGTAAGACTATCGTAGGCAGAAATCCACTTACTCTATCTTGAGGGAATTATTTTATAAAGAATACTATCTAGTGTTATTTAATTTTAATTTAAGTTAAGTCCTAAATATGATAAATTTTTAAAACTTTTTAACTCATCAATAATCTTTAATAGTCCATTATCATTAATGTCTCGATTACTAAAATATAAGTAATGTAAAATATTAATAAGATTAACAAAATAAAATTGAATAATATTTATATTATTTACCTTATATTTATAACCATACTCTTAATTCCTTTAATTTTAGCTACTTCTAGCTATCTCACAATTTATTAAACCTAATAACCTCTATTTATTTTAATTTAAAATATTAAAAAACAATAAAAATAGTATTTGATTTCACCTACAAGCTCTCCAAATCAGATAATCATCACTTATCAAATTTAAATATTGTAATTATTGCATTGAATGTTCAGTCATCATTAAAGAAAACCACATGCTTTCATCAGTATTATTATTTGACAAGTCAACATCTAATTCTATCAAATTAGGATTTTCCAAAAATTCACTTAATAAAAGTTGTTAATCCTAACAAGTGAGATTATTTGCACTATTTAATAATTTATTATATATTCTTATTATATAATACTATAAGCATTTTAATTGCATATTACGTTAAATCCATTTTCAAGTGTTTTATGTTTGAAAAACTCAGAATTTATTTATCAAAAAGCGCTCTTTTAATAATTCTTTGGTTATACTTCGTTTATTCTGGGAAATTTAATTATAAATATGGAGTATATTTTAATGAACTTTGCTTTATAAAATGATATAATTGTTTATAGCTATGATATTTATAAGTATAATTTACTAATTTACTTTCATATCTTAAAATTTTTATAAATGGGTAATATTATCAATTTCTATTTTTTCTGGAACTTTAAATTGGGATTCTAGTTCAGATAAGTTTTTTTCTCCTAAATAAGTTAGCAGTCCATAATATTACGAAATATCATCATCTATAGTGAGAGAAAAAATATAACCTAAGTTAAAATAAATTATATAACATCTTTTAAAATTACTAAAAAGGGTAGCTAGTAATTTTAGAGTTGCTATAATAACAGTTAAACAACTTGTGAAAAAACAAAACCATATAAAAAATCCCATGAATCCTAGTAAATATATATTTATTTAATATTATAAGTTTATATGATAATGATATTCTTTATAATTCAACCTCCTTTTGACCAATATAATTAAATATCATTATTTATATACTATACTATCATCATGGGAAGGGCAGATATTAGACCTTGAATGATATCTCCCATCCATATTATTTATCTCATAGTATCATCTTCAATAAATCTCAAAAACTAAGGAAGTATATTTACATCATAAATAACATCAGGTGAAGGAGGTAATCTTTCTATAGAATATTATATTTTTATTAAAATATTGTAATCTATTACAGTTTAATTGGGAATAATTATTCTTATTTAGTTTAATACCTCCTTTTTATGATCCTGAAAATCCTGACTATTTAGAACCCTAGGAAATAGCTTATGAAGAATCTGAATCTCTCCTTTATATTACATTATCATATGCAATGCCACGATATTATTAATATTCATAATCAGGGACTTATTTTTGTTCTTTAATATTGTTTTCTTAATATATTTAGGGCTTTACTTTTTTATGGACTTTTTTTTATCTTTAAATTGCCTTAAATTTGTTTAAAAAATTATAATACATTTTGAGATTAACAATTATCATAATATTACCTTTTCTCTATAAAATTATTTAAGTTCTGGCTTCATTGAATTTAAAAGTTCTGGTGTGATAATAATTTTCTTCAAAAAATAACTATATCCTACAATAAAGAAGGGCAATATCTTAAGAAAAGTAAAGTAAAGTAAATAATTAATTAACTGTTTGCATACTAAAATTTCTACCCTAAATATGGTGAGAATAGTAATCAACAACGCTCTGGGAATTTTAAATATACACTAATACAGTACTGAGAAAGAATATTTTTAATATTCTTATATTTTGAATTTTAAATACTAGCAAAATGTTTTGCAAAATTCTATTCTTTCCAAATGATTAATTTCTTATTAGGTTTCGGGTAAATTATCTCTTTCCATTTTCGCCAACATGACAGTCCAAACCTTATTATTATAATTAAACAATTTTTGTTATTGTTCTTAGATATGTGATTAAGTAATAATTAATTATTTATAATTTACTAATAGAATTATAACTTGAGGCAATAGAATGAAGAAAACCTAAGCATTCCTCAATACTGTAGAAGAAACTTCAAAATTGAACAAATAATATAAATCTGAGACTTAATCAGACCATCCTAATAAAATTTCAAAAATTAAAAACGCAGCTTCGATTTTTGCTCCTTGATGCCCCATGTTAAATTAAATTAGTGACTTTATGGAATTATTTTTTTTTGGAAATAAAAATTATATTTTATTAATATATAGCACAAAATACAATCTAATATATATATGATTAAAAAAATATTATATTTTGATATTAAAAGTCTAGAATAAGTTAATTTTTGAATTTAATTAATTCATTTTATTATAGAATGTAAAATATTTATATATATATAATATTTAAATTTATAATTAATATATATTTATAGAAAATTACTAATTATCAATAAATTCCATGAGAAGTTATTAAATTATGACACGACTCATAAACTAATTACGATTTTACTTTATTTTCTAAATCAATAATTAAAGATGGCCCTCCTAGTTATTCAAATCTGGCTAATATTGGATTTTCCATTTTGTCCTCGATATCATAATTATTTTAAATTAACATTTATGCCCCATGCTTAAACATAAAATCTAAAATAGATATGCTATATATTATATTATGTTTTAGGTTATCTGGTTTTAATTATTCCATAATTATATTAAGCATATTAATTTCTATTGAAAATATATATAATTTATTAATGAGTAAACATTAATATATTTTATAAACTCGATTTACCTGGATCTTCAAACAACCATTTATTAAATTCACTTTAATTGCTTTATATAGCGTTTGATATGCAAAGAAGAGCTTCCTATATTATTTTTTTTGGTCTTACATCATTAAATAGTTAAAGTAAGCTATACCAAAATTCAGAAATTTATACAGAATCTGAACCCTAGTTAAAAGCATTTTTATTATAAGTCTACTTGACAATTACTAGTTAAAAAATCACTGTATACCTGCTTAGAATCAGTGCAAAGTAGATTAGAATACGTCCACAATATATGCATTAGAATATCATCATTTTAACAGCTGATATTTTTCTCTATTATATCCATTAGACCATTATCCAATAAATGTTAGGTTCTATAATAATTTATTATTTATATATTTAAATTTGACAGATATACTTAATCTCTATTTACATAATATTAGAACTGGCTTCATCTTCTGAGGACATTATATAGGCTATGACTTAAATAAAATTAGCTTTAATTGTATTATTTTATTAATAAATTGCCTATTAAGATATTATTTCGATAAATCTAGATTATGATATGTCCTCCCAAACTTAATTCATATTATCGAAATATTTAGAACATACAATTTCTAAATACAAAGCATTATTAACATAATAAAACACCATTTAAATATATGCATTTATTTATTTAAATAATTACATAAATAGGCAGAAGAGATTTCTTCTAAAGCTTCATTATATTAATATTGTTAATCAGAATTTTGTATTATATCATTTAATAATTCTTCCATCAATGCTACTAACTATGATATATAAGAATAAGGCATATTTTATTTTGCTATATTCTTCAAAAGAAAACTTAAATTAGAGTATACTTCTTCTGAACTCCCGTATGTGCCATACCTTTATAAGAATTTATTTAATATTTTATCTTTAAAAATATTATTTACATATTATTCAGTTCTTTTGATAAAAAAAAGTCATCAAATAAGATTTAACATATTTCAGAAATGTCTTTATTATCTGGACATGAGATTAAATTAGCATAAAACCATAGAATATTTTATCTAAGAGTTATAGATTCGCAACATACAAATTTTATTGAAGATTATCTTATTGTATTTAAATGAAAATACATTATAATGAGTTTATGATGATTTAATTTAGTAGAAAAATTTATTACAAAATATCTGTTGATTTGATAAGTTGGCACATTTCATCAACAGAATAGTAATAGAAAAGATTGATAAGTAAATCTAAAAGTACCTCATTAAACTATTCTTAATTAATTTTCAAAAGTTAAATTAATACGGGGGCTGTTTTTAATGACATATTTTGTTCTTCAATATTTATGCCATCTTTTGACAGCTAAAATAGTTTTTCAACATAATTCTATAGTTATTCACTTTAATTAAAATCAAAGGAAATGTTTTAAATAAATTGACACGCTACAATAAATTCTTGTCTTGTACTTATAAATAAAGCTATATTATGATTAAATATATTTTATTATTTTAATTCATTTACGCCGACTACTAGTTGTTATTTATAACCTTACTTCTATTAGTATTTAACAGCTTTTTAGTTCTACATTTTCTTATTTCTACTCTATAATTTTCTCTCTTCATTCCCATAGCTAGTTTTAAAGATTATTCCGTAGCGTTATCGAGTTATTATTATTGATTTTATACCATTTTACTCTCCTAAAAGGATTATTAATTTTGCTGCTATTATTACTATTAGCTCTATTATTCTATTTAAGCATATTAATTATAATTGTTCACAATCACTGGTTATTGCATATTCTCATATTGAAAATTCATTTAAGGATTTATTTATTGATATTAGTTTTAACTAAATGAATTAGGTTATTAGTTTTATTGCTGCATTTTATTAAAATATTTTTATAAATTTGCTTGAAATACTCAGAATTTAATAATTTTAAATAACATAGCGATAATTATGTAAATACAATTCTGGTATATTTCCAACAAATCTATCACTATAAATTTTAAGCGGGATATTTTCTGCTGAATTATAAAGAAATATATATTTGATCATTAAAAATAAAATAAATAGAGTGATAGGTATTATTAAATTTTTTGAAATTGACTACGAGTAGATTTTCTATATCTGACTTAAAAATGATATCTATATAATACTTTTATAAGAGAAAATACCTATATATTTAAATATTATATAACTAACAGCTGAAAATAATTAATTATTTAATAGATTTTAAATAATAAATTATGATTGTTTCAAAGAATTCATTTTATTTCTACAAAATTGAGTTTTTCTGCAATAGTATTTTGAGTCTTTACCAAATTACTGATGAACATTAATAAAACAGTATCTTACTATTGTTTCTCTCTTTAAATATCGAACTATTCGGTGGATATAGATTAAGTGAAGCTTAATATTTATTTTAATTATTATCCAAATTTTAATCGGCAGGTTGTTTATCATCCTATTAAAAGTAATTATTTTATTTTGTTAATTTAAAAATAAAATAATTTCATATAAAATATGCTTACAACAACTAATTTCACTTTCTTTTATATTTATTATAAACTATTGATCAAATCTTAGACTAAAGTTTTGATAGAATCCACATTTAATAATTAGAAATTTTTTCTTCTCCTTCTTAGTTAAATACGAAAGGAACAACTATTAAAATATAAAATTATAAGTAAATGCACACTAAATAATACTTTGATTTGTTTGTTTACCATCACTCAATTTATCCTTTTTAGCAAAAGAAATATAATGTTATAATTGTTTAAAAGCACTGGCTCCAACAAAGCTTCCAATATGTTCTAATTACATGTCATACATAAAAGTCTATAATTATAAAAAATAATAAAATTAAAACAAGGTTTTATTTGCTTCAGGGTTTGAAATGAAATTAAATAGAAAAATTTACTCTTATGTCAAATTTTTAGTCTACATTAGTAGGATCAATAGATAAAATAAGGGGAGCAGACAAATTATTAGAAGATTAAAAGTGGGAATTTTTGGCAGAAGAATAGTAAACAGAAAGGGTTTAAACATCATTCATTAAATTTTCTGAACTAGATACAAAGGCACCGATAACGATTTCTTCAGGATAAATTTTTCTATTTAAAGCATACATAGAGTTGTGATAACTCATTTCTTTGTCAAATTTGATATTCTAATAAAAACATTTTAATAATATTGCATTCACTAATATGTTTTATTTAAAGAATTATAGTATATCGTTAACAGATTATTTAAAAAAAAATTACTTCTTATCCTTTTGATTCTTCTTATTATTCTTTAGAAATAGGAACAGGGAAACAATTGGTAATATAAATACTATCGGGTTTAACGACTCCTAATAATGTTCCAACAACTTTTTTAATGACCATGGTCTGTTTTCTATAAAAAGCTTCCAAAATTTAAATGGGAACTAAAGGATTTATTTCAATTTTGTAGTTTTATTATTATCCTAAGTTAAGTTATAAAATATCTTCACTCATTATCTATTATTTGTTGATATAATTTATTAAAAAAAGTAGATTTTTTTGCTAAGTTTTTTAATATTCTGAGATTATTTCTTTATTTATTTTTTCCAATTATTTTATCAAATATTATTATTTAATAATTTCACTTTTGTGAATTTATATTTTGATTTAATTCTTTACACTATATAGATATATAAATTAATTTTTTTTAGCTTGTTTTTTCTTACTCCTATATAAGCATTATAATTTATCAGCGCAGCGGAAACATATTAGCACAATTATTATTTAATAAATAAAAGAAGTCTACACAATATAACAAATCTGTCGAAGTACTTCTGCAGTATTAATTTTATTGAAATAAATTATATTATTTCATTAAAATTTAGATAAAAATAATGAATAATTCGACTTAATAATTATTTTTTATTATAATATTTATAATAATAAAAATAAAAAATTATTTTTTTAAATTAATTTAAGGAATTGTATAATTTAAATAACATAGTGTATCTATTTTTTATTGTTATAAGTCAATAAAACATTATTTAAATATAAACAAATCATTGCATTTTATTAGTTAAGTATTTAAGGTTATATTCCTAATAATATATTGATAAGAAAAAAAGTTGCAACCATCAATATTGAAATTAAGGCTTTATAGATTATTAGTAATTAAATAAATTAAAAATAACTTAAATACATAATAAGTTAAGAATACATAATACAACAAACAAAAAATAGTATTCAGAAATAATGTAGGAAATTGAAACAAAATCTATTTACATAAATAGTAAAAATATATATTTAATTAATGACACAGAAAAAATATATAAAATGGCATTTTATAATACATTTAAATAATGAGATTTTAAACTTTAGTATTATTTTAAAAGATACCGTTGTACAAGATAACTAGGATGATTTCCAAGATTTGATATATTAGTTAAAAATTAATAAGAATTTCACTAATTCTTTAATTCCAATTTGGGAATTATTTCAAATAAACTTATAGGGAGAAATATACAAATCAGATCTAAAAAAGGTATTAAATCATTTTACAATTATGCAATATTTTTTTAAAATATAATAACAAATATATAATTAATAAATAAACATAATTTTTTCAAAAAATTAATAAAACAGTACTTAGTAAATGTATTTTAATTTCTGATATTTGTATTGCGTAAAGAAGATTTTGAAGTATTGGCAGAAGAAGAGTGTCAAAGATTGCTTAATAATGAATAAGAAACTATAAGTTTGGGAGTTTTCAGCGAAATTTTTGCAACTATCACATGTAAATGGGTAGAAAACGCAACTTTAAGTTCTGCTCTATCCTTTATTTCTCTATTATTAGAACGAACAACTAGATTGATCATTTAAGATGTTTCAAACAGTAATTTAACAAATTTTAATCAATGAAAATGTTTTTATTAATTAATTAAAATTAATAGAAACTGCAGATGTTGAAATAGGTTATGATATTAAGATTTAAGTGTTTTAAAAGAAAATGTAGAAGAACCTTTCAATATAATTTAAAAGGAATTTTTGTATGATTAGACTATAGTAATTTCTATGATATATTTATATAATAATTAAGTATTTTCATAATTAAAAAAATATATGTATATAGTATTATGAAGAGTAAACTGTCAGAGATGAATCAGTCATATAAATAGCTAAAGAAGATGCAATGAAAAATATTAAACGAACAATACTAAACTTTTAGGAAGTAGTTCCCTTGGGATTAGCTTGCGAAAGCTATCTTTATATGTTAAGAAACAATGATTTTAACCATGTAGATAAATTTTAAAGTGTTTGTTCTTAAAAATGCTAAAAACTCGAGAGGTATTTAGTTTATATTTAAGAATAATTATTTTATTTATAGTAAACAAATTACGAACAAAAAATATTAATAAATTAGCAAGTATATACTCCCTCAGGCTGACTAGACCACTATATAATAGTTCAAATAATGGTGTGAAGTTGAAAAAAATATACAAATTGTTCCTGTTCTACATTAAAATCTTAAGAGTAAAGAAGGAAATGCCTGGTAGGATTTCCATAGATTAAATGCATTGATAGTCAGACCTATATTCTTCAGATAAATTAAAGGTAATAAATAATAAAGTGGTGAAAAAAATGTTTATTTTTAAGTTTTTACAAATTTTATTTAGTCAAAGATGCAAACTAAGAAAAATTTATTAACTTTATAAGTGATTTTTACTAACAATCGGATTATAATATTGATGAAATCAATTTATTGCACAGAAAAACAAGTGAAAAATTGTAGAGATAAAAATAAGCAATAGAAAATGAAGAGTAAATTAGAAAAATGATTAAGAAAGAGGCAATTGATTATAAAGACTATAAAAAAAGAGCCAATTTCTAACTCTTAAAGAACATACAGACTTTTTAAATAAGAAAATGTTTAGATAGTTCTAGAAAAGAATTAACTTAGTAAAATGAAGAAAATGATCTAGTTAATGGGTAAATTTATTTTTGAAATAAAAAAATAAATCAATGAATAATATGTTATAATTATAAAATAGGTCCTCTCAATTAGAATTTAAAGCATTTACTTCAAAATATAACTACTTACCTAAAGATTCTATGAAATCATTTAGCGAAGATATTTTGAAATATTCTAATCGAGAACCTTTGCAAATTTTAGTATTAGGAAAGCCAAAGACAGGAAAGACCACCTTTGCAAGAGAATTTGCAAAAGTAAAAATTATTTTTTTTGTTTTAAAAATATTTTTTAAATTTATTATTATTATTTATAGACAGCAGATATAGTCCATATAGAACCTCTACTTCTTATTGAAAAAAGTTTAAATAGAATAAAGGAATTTGAAGAAAATCCACCCGAAATGGATGACGATGGAAATCCTAAAGAAGTATTACCAGAAGTAAATAAAATAGAATTATAAAATCATTAAAATAGAAATTTAATTTTCCAAAAAAAAAGTGCGATTTAAAAGTGAAAGAAAGCTTGGAGAGTGGACAAGAAGTGCCCCCTGAAGTTCTCCTGCAATTGGTGAATAATGAATTGAAAATTCCTCTTCCCTCTAATAAAGGTTTCATTTTGGATCTTCCTTTGAACAATCGGGCATATGAATTTTCTTGGGTAGATGCCATAATTAGAAATAAGCTAAATTTACCTAAATTAGGATGCAGGTAATAATAAAATAAAAAAATAATAATAATAAAATAGACTATTTATAATTGACATAATAATTTTTAGATATTTTTCCCACATAATTGAATTGGAACACTCAGATGAAGAAGTCTTAGAATTCATGTCCAAACATATGGAAAACCCTGAAACAGGGAAACTGTATTCTTAATTCGATAGAAATATTCTTAAAAAATCCAAAAAGAAGTAGTTTTAAAATGCTAATATTTAGTAAAAATATATACACAAAATTAATAACATAATCAAATGAATTTAGAACTGGAGAAGGAGATGAAGAAGAAGAGGAAGAACCTCCAATGGACGAAGAGGATGAAGAGGCCAAAAAACCCTAAGAGGAAAAAGATTTGGCTTAATTGCCTAATAATGAAATAGAAACAGTAACGGAACTTCTTTAAATTTACAATAACAAAACGAAGAAAATCATTTAAGAATTTTACTCTCATTTGCCTTTGAACAATCACCTTAGAATCTAACCCGCCGGTCTCTCTTCTGAAGAAGTCGTGCAAATAGCAATGAAAAAATTGACTGACGAAGTAGAGGTTCTAAGGCCATTGGCTGTTAAATTGGAAGGAGGGTCCGAAAAAGACTAGTTAGCAATTGAAGGACAAAAAATTTATAGATAGGTATTTAATACAATTATATAAATAAATAAATAAATAAATAAATAAATAAATAAATAAATAAATAAATAAATAAATAAATAAATAAATAAATAAATAAATAAATAAATAAATAAATAACTAAATATATTTCCTACTTTTTAATATTTACGTATTTTTGAATATAGTGGTCCCCTTGGTAGCAAATCGATTGTGTTGAATTACTAGAAAAGGGAAGAGTCATATAAGGACGAGGAGATTTGGCTTGTGACTATGCAGGCAGAGTATTTTTGTTTGAAAATGAAGAAAACTAGTAAAAATTCTTTGACAATCCTAGAAAGTATTTAAAGACTAAACCCTAGCTCCCAAAAACATACAATGTTGCCATTGTTGGTCCGAGATGTTCTGGAAAGAAAACCTGTGCTGAAATTTTGGCCAAATAATACAATTGGACCAAAGTAGACATAGAACAAATTATTGCAGAAAAACTCTTGCAATAAAAGAAATAAGAATCGGAAAGTATTATACAATTATGAATTTTAGCATTAAATAAGAATAAAAATAAAGGATTTTTTAATTTTAGGTGGACACCAACCCAGCAACTTTGAGCCGAGGGTAAATGATGTACATTTATCAGAATTTGAATGGAAGGAATATACAAAAGGAAAAGAACTTAATACGAGAGATGTTTGGCCCATAATTTTACACAAATTAGGATACTAATTGCAGAAGAAGCCCGAGGGTTGGGGTGTTGAGAAAAAGACGACGAAGAAGTAAAAATAAATAAAAACTTAGTTGAATTTCAAAATATTTTTATTTAAATAATTTTAAGGATGACGACAAAAAGGATGAAGAAGATAAAAAGAAAGCTGCCAAAAAAGTAGCCAAAAAGTCAATAAGGAGCCTAAAAAGGAGGGAGATGATGAAAGACCCAAAACTCCTCCTGTTGAAGACTTATAGCTGAAAGACATAATTTAGCAGATTCAAGAAGATGGAAAAACCATCAAAACAGTTCAGGGTCTAATGATTATAGGGCAACCCATGACAGAAGAACATATTAATACTTTAAAGTACCACAATATTCCCTTAGATAGAATTATTGTTTTAACTGATCAGTCAGAAGAAGAACCAGGAAAGGTAAAAATTAGTGTATTTGAAATAAAACAAATATCAAAATAGTCAATTTTTTGTAGATTCTCAACTCAAGACCCGGATTTGAATAAAATTACAATTTGGAAACAGAAATGGCCACCATAACCAATACTATTGGACTTCTTAAAGACTCCTATGGAGAAGAGAATGTTAAGGAAATCCATATAGGTATTTATCTATTTAGTGAAATAAAAAATTAAATTTAAATTAAAAATATATATATATAAACAACAGGAGGAACTATCGAAGAAGTTACTAACAGAATCAGAACTTAACTCGATCCGTTTTTCATAAGGTCAGATGATGAAACCTTTATCAGAGTGCAAGCTGATGTAAATTAAGAAGAAGAAGATAATATTGTTTACGGAGAATATGGACCTTACTGTCCTGTCAATTTAAAAGATGAAGGATGGTTATTGCCTGGAAAATTTGATAATCCTGACAAAGGAGAAAGCATTGAGGCTTATGTTTAGGGAAGAAGGCATTTATTCTTCGGAGAAGCAGAATAGACCAAATTCAAAGAGAATGTCTCTGCTTATTATAGCGAAGGAAACAGAACTCAGATTCCACCTCCTAGAATCATGTTTGTTGGAGTCAGAGGATCTGGTATAAACAAATAAATGAATAAATGAATTAATGGGTTGATTTTATCATTGTTTTACATTTATTAAAAGGATTGCAAACTTAGATGAAAAAACTGCAAGAAAAGTTTAAAATTCCCATTTTAGATTTCAAATCTAATTTACAGGCTCACTTGTTGAATGAAAAGAGGAACAGAAGAAACGACAGATTGTATAATGAAGTCGGATTTAGACCTGAGGAAAGATAAGAAGAAGTAATTAAAGAGATAAATAAATAATGAATAATTAGTTTAATATGAGCCATTTTCTTAATTTAGGTCGACGATGACGGAAATACTACCTATAAAGTGGTGCCTATTCCTGAACTGGAAGATGAAAACGCCGAATTTGACCCCAAAGTCCTGGAATTAGAACTTACCAAAAGAATTTTGAAGGAAGTCAAAGAAGTATATAATAAATTTTTTAAATAAATTTATTAACTAACTAATTTATATTATAAAATATTGTTCTTATTTAGGTATTTATAAATGGAAATTTCTTTAAACCTGTTCCTCCCGAAGATGAAACGCTTATTGATCCCAACGATGAAACAATGATGCCTATAACGGGTGAATTAAACGAATTATTAAACGAAACCAAAAAATTGCCAGAAGCCATATTTTATTTGTAAGTCAGCGATGAAAATTTCATTCAAAGAAAATACGACACAATACGTCAGGATTTGATCGACGACTACGATGCAAAAATCAATGCTAAGAGACAAGAAAAGCAAAGAGTAATAAATATAATTTTTTATTAAAATAAGTAAACAAACTAATTAAAATCAATAAATTTAAGAGAAAGGAAGAAGCTGCAGCCAGGAGATAAAAACAAATCGAAGAAGGAGTAGAAGAAGCCGATTTAGAACCTGAAGAAGAAGAGGAAGAGGAAGATGAAAATGCTTATCAGGATGGACTTAATGAAATACTAAACGGGAAAAAGGAAGAGTTAATGAACTAAAAGACCTCTGATCAAGAATTATTAGACTCGCTGACTAATGAATTCGACTCTTACGGGGTTCCTGTCATCCCGATTTAGTGCAACAGATCTATAGACAAGGTGTTTGACCAAATAAGTTTCAGATTGAAAAACATCTTGGATTATAGAGAAAATCTGTTGGAAAAATACCAATGCTTTGAAATAAAACGTCCGCAACAGGAAGAAGATGACGACGGAAATCTACCTGTCGACCCCTTGGTTCATTATGAAAAATCCTATAACTATATCAAATCCAGATATCACGACAGAAATCCTCTCAATTTGATTGACGTTCCCAGAAATATCGAATTCCCTCTCATCTACAGAAACCGAATTTACTACTTCGGCTCCAGAGAAGAATTGCAATCCGTCAAATTGCAACCTCTTAAGTTTTTGGTCAACCCAACTTTCCCGATCGATGTTAAAAATAGACCCAAAGTTTTTATTTTTGGTAATTTGATTTAAACAAATAAATAAATAAATAAATTCAATTATACACTCATTCAGGAAAAGCCAAATCAGGAAAGTCCACTCTTTCTAAACTACTTTCAGAAAAGCTACAGCTTGTAAGAATTAAGCCTTCTTACATTTTGGAAGATTTCATAGAGGAACATGATTATCTTCTGTCGCAATAGGCCAAAGAATGCTAAAGAAATGGATAAGAAGTAGACGACGAAGTTTTAGTTGAATTAATTTTGAAAAGAGTACAAATGGCAGATTGTGTGGAAAATGGGTAAACAAACAAAAACTAAAAAAAAGTAAAAAATAAATTTACAATAATTATTTTATTTAAGATGGATTTTGGATGGATTCCCAAAAACGAGAAGATAGGCGGAATACTTCACATAGAAAGGACTGATCCCCACCAATGTTTTCACAATGAGACTAGAAAACAAGCAACTTAAGCAGAGAGGGGCGCTGCAAAAATCAAAAAAATTCGGTTATAATAGCATTGTATTGCATTCCAAACTAGGGAAAGAAGATGTTAATGTCCAGGAACTAGAAAACTATTACATTTTGTAATTTAACAATATTCGATTTTTGGACTCTAAGTTGAGCAAATGGGGAGTGTTCGATTAGGCCAAAAAAGCCATTTATATGTCTTTGCAATAAAGACAAAATTTAGCTAGAAGTTTAATAACTGATCAGTAAAACAAATTTTTTATTATTTTTTTTTTATTTGATTCTTTGTTTTCTTAAGACCCGTCAAAGTCAACAGTCTATGCTTCACTCAAAAGCAAATACTATCTAACATAGGCACTTTTCTTAACTTCTCACCAGTGGCGTTGAAAATAAATCGACAATTCGTGAAAAATGGAATTTAAAGTGAAAACTTAGTTTACTTTGATAGAAAATTATATGTCCTCAACAGCTCCTAAGAGTGTTAAGGTAACTTCATAAATAAAAATTTAAAAATTAATTTTTAAAAATAATTTTTAATTTTTTTTTTGTTATAGATTTCCTAAAAAGACCTGATCTATATATTTATCAAAAATTAAGCAAAATGGACGTGCCAAATAATATCAGCATCGGCAATATTGTAAGTTCTTAAATGTAAATTGAATGCAAATCGCACTGCATGGGAAAACTCTTGAAAAATCAACTGGAAAAGTCAATGCTTGATATTTTAGTTCAATACAAGGACTTAATTTACAGTTTCAGCTCAAATAAAGAAAAAATTTGTTTATCGCAAATCCCCAAAAATATGCCAATGTTAATCTGCCTGATAAATTGCCGGTCAATTTCAATAAGAGAAATTTGGTTAAAAAAGTCGCTAAAAAAGGAGACTGTACTGCCTATCTCGAACATCATTTGGGAGAAAAGGTTATGAGAGTGCTCGCTTAATTGGGTATGAAAATAATTAAAAGTTTATTCATTATCTATTCTCTTTAATTACAAATTTATTTTATGCTTTTCAGGGTACAAAAGATTGAAATATCCCACAATTGGCTGCAAAGAAACTGCCTTGAAGTTCATTGGAATTAGTTTAAAAGCCCTAAACCCGAATAAAGATGAAGCTTACAGACAGAAATATAATGACCAACTATAGTTATTCTTAAAACATTGTGCTTATTCATAAACTATCACAAGTGAAAGCAGAAGAAAAAGTATTTAATTTATTTTTTTTAAAGATTTCAAATTCACAAATTTTTTATTTTTAAATGTAGATTTAAGTTGGAAATAGTCTGAGGAAGACCTTTTATATGACATAACAGAATAAGAACTAATTGACTAATTATTGGGTAATTTATAGATTTTCTTTTTGGGAGAGTAAATCTCACCGATTTATTTTTTTGTAAAATTAAAGATAACGTTAATTCTACTGACCAATGGAATGAAAATGACGAAGAAAGATATTAAGCCATTCAAAAAGATTTTAATCAATTAAATGAATAGAAAAGTAATAAAATATATAAAACATTTATTTTTTACTATGTTATAATAGATTCATTTAAAAACTAAAAATATATATGTAAATTAGAAGAAGGCTAATAATAATCAGAATAGGAAAAATAAAAGTTCGATGATTTAAAATACGAATATTAGATGTTCTTAGTAAATAAGAAAAGTAAATATTTTTAAAGAATCTGAATTTATATTTAATTTACATTTCAAAAAAATAAATTTTTAACTTTTCAAATAGAAAGAGGCTAAATGTGGTAATCATGGGATCAAGAAAACCTGCTAAAAATAACAGAAGAATTTGCTTAATTTATGGAATAGCTTTAAAACGATGATAAAGAAATATTCTTCAAAAAATTCATCAGATGATTTAAAAAAACTTATTTTTTTATATTTTAATAATGCTGAGATATACTTAATTTTAGAAAAAAAATTTAAAAGTAGTTTTTATAAGAAATAAATATAATAATATATTAACTATATAAAATTATTACTGTAAAGACTAAATCTAGAATTATTTTAATCCTTACTTAAGTCAATTAAAAGCAAATAAATATATTATTCTTGATAATATAACGAAACCTGTTTGTGCAATATAATTATTATACCTATCATATTACTATTAATTGTAAATTGATTAAAAATCACTCTATATTCAATCAATTAATAAATATTTATATTCTGATTAAAAACTAATACTTAGTATTCCAACTTATTTATTATTTAAAATGAGTGGCTAGTATGATTAATTTGATGATTTTTTGAAATTAAAACCTTCAATGAGCGACAATTTGGGGTATTTAGACAACCCAGATGCTTCTCTCAACGATTTACTAGGAAGATAAGAATCAAGACCTGGATAAGATTATAGTTCTAAATATACTCAGAGTAAACATTAATCGAATATAAATTTCTTTGCGCAAAGTAATATAGACTAAATGATAAACTACGAGCAGCAGTCAGGTTAAATGAATAATAACAATATATCGATTGATGAAAACAATATGGAAAATAATCAATACAGAGGATCTCCCATCCAATAATAATAATAGTAGTAGCAATAGTAATATTTGCCAAATAACAAATATAATTACGAATAACATAATTCAGAAATTGAAATAGAGTAACCAAATACTGAAACAGATTTAAAAGTAATTTCGAACAAAATTAAATTTTAATGCAATTAATCTCCATAACGTTAAATTAATTGATTGGTATATAGGACTTGGAAAACTGTTTAGAAATAGTCGAGGCTAAAGGATCGGATTTTGTTAAGAAAAATCCCAAAAAGAGTTAAATTATAGACTTTTTAGTAGAGTGTTAGGATTTAATTGAAGAAACACTAACAAATAATTAAAAAGAACTTAAAAAAATCGGCACTGATAGAAAAATAGTAAATTTAATTTTTCAAAATTAATATAGTTTATTTGGATAGATTTGATTTGATTAAATGAATTTTTATTTCTGCTTTTTCAATTACAGAACATGAAAACAACACTGTAATATGCCTTTTCCATAAAAAATACTTTCACAAGCGAAACCTGGCCCAGAGTTTTTAATTCTTCTTACATGCATACTCTGAATTCATTCCCCAGTAGAAAATGCCCACTTCCCACTATACTTAAAGATGATAACGAAAAAGTAAACAATCATAGTAGTTTATTAAATAGATAAGTTATTTATTTTAATAATCTTTTCAGCTTCACTTGGAGAGTTAGAATGTTTTCAATATTCAATCTAAATACATTATAATAGAACCAGCTCCCCAAACCTATGTGTTTTACACAAAATTTGAAGGAGAAAATAAATAATACCCAATTCCCAGTTTTTATTTAGTTGACAATAAAACACTTTTCCTTAACCAATAGGTTTATGTTGACAAACTAACCACGATTCAATTGATCGGTAATATACTATGAATTAATTAATTATTACTAATGTAAAATTTATACATAATAATTAATTAATTAATTAGTAATTAAGGATCAATGTGAAGAAAGTGACTTATATACGATTACTATAAGTCCTGATAGTATACAGCCGGAAGAGTTATAAAGACCTAATTTTGTTGTCGATGGAAGTTAGAGAAGAGAATAAAGTTGGAGGGGGCAGCCATACGTTCCCAACAATCCGGTACCAAATGATTTAATGGATAATAACTACACTGGGTTTTTCGATGAAGACGAATGAAATAAATCACTTTTTTATTTTTAATTTTTTTTTTTTTTGCAATTCTAAATTAAAAATATTACCTTTTTAATATAAAAAAAATAATTTATTTAATTACATGATATTTTATCAATTGAAAATTAGATTATTGATAACTATATAGGAGTTTATATAATTTTCTGAGAGTTTATATGATATACTGTAAATATCTATATATAATTTAAAATTAATAAAAATTAAGGATCAATCCTACTTCTATAAATTACTTTTTTTAATATAAATTTCAATATAGTGTTGTGATATTATATATTCTTCTATTTCTTTTTCCTTCTACTATTTAAGGAGTTTAACCCCTATGCTATTAGGAATTACCATTATTAGCTAATTACTAATACTAAAAGGATTTATTTAAATTATTGCTTTAAGATTAACCTATCCCTCTCTATCTACCCACTGTTTTACTTCTATCTTAAATTTTTTCAAAAATTCTTCTTTGGTTCATTTTTTTTTGTGCACTTGATACCAAATTTTGCATTTTTCTTAAGAATTTATATTTTCTAGAATAATATCTTTAAGAATATCAGTTTTACTAACAATCCCTAAATTTAAAATAATAATAATAAATTTCACTTTTTCTATATAAATTTTGATTATTAATATAGTATACTTGAACCCTAATGTTCTTAAATATTATTTTATTAATAAGTGATAACGTTTTTAACTGTAGGCATTCCAATTTTCGAATTATTAGAAGGATTTTATTAAAGATTAATATTGCTACGATCAATTTGAAAAGTTTTGCTGGTGTTGTCAGTGTCTAATTTTTTTAAAGATGCTTGTTTTTGAATAAATTACTAATTTTTAGGAGTGCAGGTAGTATTTGTTTTTGAATATTGCTTTTTATAGAAATCACCACTAAACTTAGACACCACTTATTACTATTGTTAATTACCTTAAGTCTATTATTACTTATTATTTTTTTAATTATGGTACTAAGTACCTTAGTGAGAAGAATAAGCTCTCAATTTTACATTAAAATTGTTGCCTTAATTGGTGAAGTTGTGACCCTTTAAATACTTGGCCTAAAGAAAAGCTGGTTTTACAATATTTTCATTCGTTTTATTTCCATAATTTTACTATTATAATTCGGTCACTATCTCATCCATTTAATCCTTGATATTTTATTTAAAAGTAATAAGATCTGGAGACAGTTCATTCATAAATAATCTTTGTCTGTTTAAATACTAATTAGAATGGTAGTCAAAATAACTTTATTTTTGTGGCTAGAATTCACTTTTAGTGTGCTTTGTACTGCCTTTTATATCATGCTGCACCTATTGAAATGATTTACTGTGCGTCCTATTTGGATCATTATTATTTTTATTATTTTAATTTGCATCTTTCGAAGCAGTAGGAGATATCGTAACTTATTTATTTTCTTAATTCATTCTATTTTGATTGCTATTCATTTATACTTTAGAGTATTAAAATTGGCTTTTTATAATAAAAAGATTAAATTTAAAATGTTTACGTAATAAAATTTTTACCTTTATTAAGGAATTCTAACAGAATTTACTCCTACAGAGGGAGAATAGTTTGGCGCCTGGTTTTACGAATTACGCAACGGATTTATCGAATTTTTCCCTTAGTTATTATTTCCTTATGTTGACATAACACTTAAATTAGTTTATGAGCCTTGGTTTCCACTATTAACATTTAAGTTATTATGTGACAAACTCTAGTGCAAATTTTTAGAACTGCTTACATGATTAATGTCAGAAAAATAATCTGTGTCCGTATTAGAAATTCGATTTCCGCTGTATTTATTTTTAAGTAATTTTTGGTGGTGGCTATGGTGCTAATATTCCAGTTGTTGTCTAATTTATTTTTCTTCGTTTTCTTCCTGTGATACTTAAAAATAATTAAAGCATATTTTTTAATCAATTTTGATTAAAAAAAAAAAATAATTTATTATTTAGTATATTTATACTCTCTCCCATCCATTGCTAATTAAACACTTTTTCCAACTTCTTTTAATCATTTTCTTACTGTATCCTTATCATTTCCTTCTTCTTTGCCTCTTGTTCCTATGCGTTTAAATACAGTCGGTTGTAAACCGGATTTCTATTCGATATTTAGTTAGAAGTATGATTCCGACTTTATGATTTTTCTTCACTTTCAGAGATGTAGTCAATGTCAGTTTCGTTGTAGAATTTTGAGTCTTTTATTATTTTGGATCTATTAGAATTTCTACTACTTGCTCTATCTGTCTTTTCTTGCTATAAAAATGATAAAGATGAAGCTATTATCTTATTTATTATATTTTAGAATACCCTTTTTAAGATTTTTAGAGGTAACTTATCCCCAACATACTTCATTTCTGTTTGAGTTTCTACATCACAATGTGTGTCGTATTCTCTAACTTTTATTACATCATCTTCTATTAGAGCGATATCTTCCTCTTTATCCCAGTTGGCTATAACATTTTACTCTAACTCAGCGAGAGGATACTTTAAGTCCATAATTTTTGTTTAAGTTTTGATATTTTTTCTAATGTTTGTAATTTTTGAAATGATTAATATTCTTGATAAATTTATTTTTTATACAACAAATAGCAATCTTACGTTTGGCTAAAAATTTCATTCCTCTGTTATTGGTGACTATTATTTTCATTATCCATTAGATCGATTATATTATTTGGATCTTTTAAAATACTTATTGCCTGGTTTAAATCCTTTACATGTAATCCATTTGCTGTTTTATCCACTATATCTTATACTGTTATTTTACGGTATCTTTCATTTAGTTAAATTGCATCTTTTATTTTCTAAAAACATTTTTGGTAATATTAAATATTAAATTCGTATTCTCTCACCTATTCCTTCAAAATTTTTATTTATTATTTCAATTGTTCCTAAACAAAATTAATAAAAATAAGTTTGGTGGACTTGATAAAAAGCGATAAAAATATTATTTTACAATATTTTCATTTCCTCTAGTGTATTAAATACTCAAAAATTTAATCATATTTTGATCTTCTTCGTTTTTTAATTCTGACTCTTAAATTCTTTTTTCCAAATTTTAAATATGTTCTTTTTATTGTTAGATAAGTTCTTTGCCTTCCGCTTCGGTGTAACTTTAAATATCAAACAGGTCTTATTTTTAAACAACTTTTATTATTTTTTCTAGGTTTTTAACTTTTTGCACATTTTTCGAAAATTTTTTTACAGCACTTAATTTTGTTTTTTAATTATTCTGCACTTTTTCACATTATATTTTATTTTCCTGCTCATTATATTTTTCTAATTTTTATTCTTCATTTTAATACAATTAAATTTCTTATTTAATTTAATTTTCTTATTTTTCTGCCTAATCCTGCACTTCTTCATCTTCATTTTATTCTATAACTTCATCTGGTTAACTTAATTCTTTAAAACTATTTATTAACTAAATTTTTTAATTTTCTGTGGTTTATTATTAATCTTTTATTTCATAGGTTTGCAATAAGTATGAAGACTTTGGACTTTCTTCAATTTGTTGTAACTTTTCTCTCATAACTAAAAATTTAGTTATAAATAACCATTGCTAAAAAAAAATTAAAATTTGTATAACATGTGTTTTCATAAATAGAATAAATTACAGTAAAAGAAGCTTTTTTTTCTAACAATTCTATCGATTGCTGAGCACTTTTTCCATCTCTAACACTTGTAAATATTTATTTATATTTTTCTTAGTATTACTCGTGCACTATTTAAACAATAAATATGAATAAAATCCAAAGAAATCGAGTATTAAACATTATATAACTTACATTTTAATTCTTTTTCGTGCCATTATTCTTCCATATAATTTTTGGTTTCTTCTTTTGCCTTTTCTATGTCTTTCAACCTTTCCTTAACCATGTTTTCCATTTCTTCTTTTTATTTTTCTATAGCTTCTTATAGAAATTTGCTTTAGTTGAAATAATTGATTTTCGTTTCTCTTATTTCATTTTCCATATCCCTCTTTTACTTTTCATACTCTCTTTAATTGCATTTGCTCTACGCCATTAATCTATCAATTTAAGCATAGTTAATTCCTATTTCAAATTGTACATATATTTGATTAATGTTATATTTTATAATTGCTTTTGCTATATTTTACCATAGTCTTATTTTTAATTTTCAAATAGGGAAAAAATTTTTGAATTTCCAATAACATCTTGTATGCATTTCCATATTTTGTAGAGATCAGGTTCATTTATTAATAAGGCTTAAATAAGATTTTTAGGATCTTTAATATTTTTTATCATTTTTTCTTGGTTTTAACATTTTTCATACAGCTATTCAATATTTCTCTAACATGCCTTAAGTTTGATGCCAAAAGAGTATCTGACATCGTTAATAATTCCTTCTACAATTTCACGTTATTCTTCAGAAATCAATAATTTTTAATCCATATATTTTACCTAGTTTAAAATAATATTATTTTAAATAAACTTAACAATATTTTTTCTTTATTTAAATAACTTAAAAAACTCAAAAATTCGTACATCAAAAAAAGAATTTAAATCATTATCTAACTAAAAATGCATTTCTTTCAAATGCATAACATCTTTATGATAGTTTTGTTAAATCTGTTGTAAAACAACATCTCTGTGTTTTAATTTATTTCTAAGTTCTAAAATTAATTCTCCATCTGTTACATTCGTATCCTTATTTTCTCTGTAAAATTCCTAATTATATTATTTTTGCTTCTATTTGGGAGACTAAAGTAGCTGCAACATGTTATTTTCAGAATTTACATTTATTTTATGTTAACATTTCGGACATATTATAATATTTTTTTTTTCTTAAATCTCTCGGGAGATCTAGGACTAAATTCAGAACTTCCCTGACTCAAAAACCCTTCATAAGATGAATTTCTTTCCAGACGAACGCCATTTTTATTTTTAGTATTTATATCATCAGTTTTTTAATTCTATTGATTGTTTAATTATTATTGTGCTTATTGCTTTTCTTTTTCCACCTTATCCATTTTAATTCTATTTTCTATAATTTTTTTATTTTTATTTTATCGTTTGCTATTTCTATATATAGCTATTTCCGATAAATTTTAATTAATTAATCGAATTGTCTTATATTTACAAATTGTTAGATTTCAAGTAAGGCGAAAATCAATATAAATTCTAAATTTATTAGGAAATCATAAAATAAAAATTAAATATTCAGAATATAAAATAACATATATCAATATAACTATCTATAAATCTAATTAAAATTTTTAAATTAATGATATATATTACTTTAAATAAAATAAAGTTAGTTATTTTTTAATTAAATTATTAAATATTAAAATCAACATAATTTTCCAAATTTGTAAATTTATTCAGGATCTGAAATCATATTAATAACAGAAATTATGGGTAACAAAACCAAAGCCAAGACAATCACACACAGTAATACCCCAATGAGGATGGATTTCTTTTTATATTTGTCAACAGCATATTTTAGCAATCTAGAAACAATAAAAGAGGCAATAAAACTCAAAACCCAGAAAAAGACCACTTCTATAAAATTATATCTTCCAGCCAAAAAAGTAGTGAAAAAGGAGATGAAACTTGTAAAGCATACGGTGAAAGTAGCAGTGGCAGCAGTTCGGTCTTAAAGTTAATAATAAATTTATTTTTTTTTAAAATTTGTAACTTATAATATATATCTACCACTTGGAATTCCCATCTCTAGCCATTTGGGAGTCAAAATAACTCCTCCTCCCAATCCTAATAAACCTCCTATAACTCCAGCAATTACTGCTGCTTTGCTAGTATTTTAGACTTTAAGTTCATCGAATTTTTCTCCAAATTTATCGAAATCATAATTGTTTTAAACTTTTTCTTCTTCAAAATTTAGCATTTCAAGAGAAAATCTATCGTTTAAATAATGTTATTTTTTCTTTAAAAATATCAATAATAAGTTAGTAACTCTGTTACCTTTTACTCATAACTAAACAAACAACAATTATTATTAAATTAACAATCCAATAATATATTCCACATGGAGGAATTCCTAATAAACTATCGACTCCTTTTCCTCCTTTTAACAAACTTAGTCCTATGATTACAACAAGGACAGCTCCCATTTTTAAGAATTTTTCTTTGGGATATTAAATTCTTTCCTTCTCATAAATATCTTATAATTCTCTACAATTAATAAATATAAGATACATTGATTTAGATCCGTAAATTATAAATTAATTCTTACTGAGATATGGTATCTTTTTTTTTGTAAGGAGTTTTTCCAGCATCAGCCTATACATCGATAAGGGGAATATTTTACTCTTATTATTACTATCTTTCATTTTGAACCATTTCTTTATATTTTTTAGATGTTTTTTATGCAGAGTTATACAATACGTAAACCAAAATAATCACAATTATACTGGTTGGCAAAAAGTGATTTACTTTTAAATTTAAAAATGCATTTAAAATTTAAAATGAAAGATATAATATTTAATGCCTTACCTGCTACTCCAATAATAGCTCCCGCCAATAGATATGGCAAAGATATAATAACTAAATCGTAAAATATCAAAGGAGTTTAATGTTTGGTTTAGTGACCTGAGTTGTTTAAAAAGTTTCCGCAGCTACCTCCAAAGATTAAAACGAAAGAAAGTGCAATAGCTTATTTAGCATCATAATTCATAATTCCAATTAAAATAGGCATTAGTATGGGTCCTCCTCCTGTGATTGATATTAAATTAAGCATTTTCAAATTATAAGAACTTATTTTTAATTTTATAAATTAATTTTCCATTTATTATTATTACCTATTCCTCCTGCTTATGCAAACCCTACTAAAGCTAAAATCAAAATAATTCCAATAATTTCTTAAAATGTTAAGGGGAATAAATCTTTATGTCTTTAAAAAGAAATTTATTCAATAAATTTATGTAGATAATTAAAAGTACAAATATAAGAATAAATACATGCACTTGTTAGATATACAATTATGTAACATAGGACAGTCTTCAAAAGTCTGACATTCCTCATTATTATCATCTTTATCGTCCTTATCGTCATCATTATCTTTATCGATGTCTACGTCTTTGTCATCTTTTTCATTTGAAACTTAGATTGGATCTTTTCTCAAATTCTAAGAATCATTAATCTCCTAATTTTCTTCTAATTTTTTGAAAAAATAAAATTATATTATTGTATAGAAGAAATTCATTTCTACTCAATTTTTACCGATTTTTATTATGTTTTCTCCATCTTAACCTGGTTGTCCTTATGAAAGAACAAACTGAGTCAAAATAAAAAGCATACGATTGATATTAAAATAGGTTTATTTTTGATCATCTTGGCTAGCAATATATATTCTAAAAGTAGTTTAATTTTATATTTATTTATTTATTTTATTTATTTGTTTGTTTGTAAGCAAAAAATAATTAATTAAATATAATATTTATATCTAATAATTTTTATATATATAGTGCTGTTATTGTCCGACATATTAAATAATTTAATTTATTATAGCACTAATCATAAATGTTTGATTACACTTATTTGAATTGTTTTTCCAAAAAATACTCATTTAATATATTTTTATTAATAAAAGAGATGTATTTTTCATTTTATTTATTTTTCAAATAATTATAGTCACGTAAAAATGAAAATTTTCATTTTTTTTCCATATTTTCAGTTTTAAAAAAGTTAAAACTTAAAAGGGAATTGTAAAATGAATCAAACTATATTACAATGAAATCGAAATCAAATATACACATAATATATCTATAGGTAATATATAATGCTATCCTCATAATAAAAAATTTTTTATAATTTTAAATAAAACCTATCAATTTGTTAGAATAATTATTTCTTTTTATTTTTTCATAAATATACACCAATCTTAAATTCGCTATCATTAACCAAATCAAACAATTTTAAAAGCTCTATAACTTTATCTTTAGGGTAGAAAAATGTAGCTTTTTTATTTTTGTTTACTTCATGCAAATTATGTTAAATCAATATATTTCTTTCTATAACTTATAAAAGGTTTTATCTTTCTTTGTAATTTTCAACTAAAAACTTTAAGTCAGCCTTATTTTTTTTTAAGATATATCTTTTATTAATTTTTCAAATTCATCTTTTTAGTAATATTATAATTGTGGTTCTTGATTTTTATTTTACTTTTATCTGATGGGAATCTGAAATAAGTCTTATTACTACGAAGTAGAATTATTATTTTAAATTTTTTATTATTTTTCTTATATTATTTAGTCAAGTTTTTTTTCTTATTAAGACCCTTTAACAACAAATACCGCATTTTTATTTTTTATATTTTATCTACTATTATCTTCATTATCATGACCATCATAATCATAATCATAATCATCATCTTACTCATCATAATCTTAATGATTATCCTCTTCGTTTTCACTGTAATCATCTTCTTCTTGCCCATCAGATTCTAATAATTTCTCTACAATCAGTAAAAGTTAATATTCTTTTTCTTCAAATTTCATGCACTAGTCTTATTTTTATAATACTTCTTTAGTATTCTCCTTTCCTACTACTATAATATGCCCAGAACATGAATTTTACTATTGCTACAAATTATAAATATAATAATTGTTTTGTATTTGATTATATATAATGAATTAAAATATACATTTATCTTAATAGAAGAGTATTATATATTAGTTCCTAAAAATTCTTTTATATCCTCTTCTTTAATATTAAGAGGAGCATTTTTGAAGTAAATCTTAATGTTTGAATTTTCGTGGTAATCCTATAAATTAATTAAGTTTTATTTGGCATCATATATTTCCTCTTTTTATTCCTCGTCATGTATATCATCGCCATCATCATTATAATTCGCTAATAGAGGTTCATCAGCTGGTTCTCCATTACAATCATAGTAATTTCCAAATTCATCTGTCCAACCTCCATATTTATCAAACACAAAACTCGATCCATCGATCAAAGTAAATCCTTTTCCATCTTCAGAAGGAATGTATTCAGTAAATCTTTCAGGTGTGGGATCTGGTTTTCCATCTCGATTGTAAGTAAAGCCATATTCATCTGTCCACCCTCCCTATTCGTCGAAATAATATATAACGGTTAGATTTTCCTTTAATATAAATCCATTCTTTTAAGGTGTTAGCATTTAATTGGCAAATCTTTGAGGATCAGGTTTAGTAGGGATGTATTATTAATTAGTGAAATTCATTTGCTATTAAAATTAATTATTTAAAAATCAGGAAAGCATTAATTTGAAATATTCATATTTTAAAACTCTCCCTATGGGTAATTTTAATAAATATTGTTAAAATGATTGTTCATTTTTTTATTTTATTTTAGTAAAAAATATTTAGTTTCTATACTTATTTAAATATATTTTTTTTATCTAATTAATAATAATTTCGAATAAAAGAAAAATATCATTTTTTAATTAAGTATAATTGACACATAGTGAAGATTATTATTAAATAAAAATCAAAGGAAAACCAAACATAATAAATAAATTCAAATTCTTTTATCATATATACAAATATTAGCAATTATTTATTGAATTTTTATCTTAATAATAATTAATGGTGTAATATACACGACAAAGAAAATTTCATAATTTATTATTAATTTAAATACACACTTATAAATATAAACTATACAAAGTAATTAAATTAATAGAAAAAATAAAAAAAGGGAATAAATCCAAAGAAAAATTAGAAAAAGAATATATTTTAAAATAAATATCCAAATAATATATTTGTAGCATGGACGTAGATAATTACTTATTCAGATTGAAGAAAAATAACGAAATTTTAACTGAAAAGGAAGTTAGAAATATTTGCAATAGGGCAATTGAAATTATATCTAACGAATCAAATTTAGTCCCAGTAAAGGCCCCTGTTAATGTCTGTGGAGATATCCATGGTTAATTTTTCGATCTATTAGAATTATTCAAAAGAGGAGGAGAAATTCCTGACAAAAATTACATTTTTATTGGAGATTTTGTTGATAGAGGGTACAACTCTGTTGAAACCATCGAATATTTGTTATGTCTCAAATGTAAATATCCTGGATAAATAACTTTATTGAGAGGAAATCACGAATCTAGGTAATTAAAAATTTTCTGATATTTATTAATTATCTAAATCAAGATTTTTAAACTAATTTGTTTAATAACAATTTTTAATTTTAAAAATTCTTATATATATGTATATTAAATGTATATTATATATATATATGATTAAAATTAAAAATAGATAAACCACATAAGCTTATGGATTCTATGATGAAGTTTTAAGAAAATATGGAAATGTAAATGTATGGAAATATGTTTGTGATGTATTTGATTAGTAAAATTAAAATTGAATTCAAATTTTATTATTTAATTTGGAAATAAATTTACTCTTAATATAAATACTAGTCTTCCCCTTGGAGCTTTAATTGATGGAAAAATACTATGCATTCATGGAGGATTATCTCCCGAAATTAAATCACTAGATCAAATAAGACTAATTTAAAGAAATAGAGAAATTCCTTTAGAAGGTGCATATACAGCGATAACATATTATTGAATTATAATAAAGGTTAACTTTAATTTTTATTTAGGACCTTTCACTGATTTATTATGGAGTGACCCTGATGATATTACAAACTGGGCTCCTAACTCCAGAGGAGCTGGATACTTATTTGGACATAAAGTTGTAGAAGAATTTAATAGAATTAATGATTTGGAACTAATATGTAGAGCTCATCAATTGGCTGAAGAAGGATATCATTATTGGTTTCCTGTAAAACAATTTTACTGATATTAAAATTATTAATCAAACTACCTAATTGTATTATTTAGAAAAAGAATCTTATTACTGTTTGGTCAGCTCCTAATTACTGCTACAGAATGGGTAATAAAGCTATTGTTTTATCTTTCGATGATAACCTTAATAGAGAAATAAAAGAATTTTCAGAAGACCCCCAATCCAATTAATAACCTGCTCCCAGAAAAGTTTTACCTTATTTCTTATGAGTTCCTAAATAAATAAATCATCTTTATTATTTAACAAAATATTATTAATAGAAATAATGTCTAATATACAAATTAATTAAACAGCATACAAAGAGCTAAGATATATTATCAATTTTATAACTATTAGAAACCTATAAATATAGTATTAGGAGAATTAAGGGAGTAGATAATGATATAAAGAATATATTAATCAATTTTATTGATTATATTATAGCTATTAATTATATATCTTAATATATTTATATGTTAGATTTATTAAAATGCAAAATATCTTGTTTTTTATATCCTATAATGTATAAAATAATAGTAGTATTTATTCTCTAATTTGATAACATTAAATATAATATAAATGTATAACTTATACTAGTTAATTAAAATATTAGAATTGTTTTATTAGGTTTATTAAATTTAATATAAAATATGTATTGAAATTTATTAATTTATATTTTAAATATCACGCTCCATAATGTAAATAGTCAAGCCAAATAACAGCATTTAACAACAATAATTTTTATTCTAAATCAGAATTTTCTGGTAAATTAATTACAAATTTATCAAAGTTTGTACAAACTTCATTAAATATTCCATTGTACTAATTTATAATTTAACCAACTTTAATATTTCTATTAAAATGATTAGAAATATACAATTTAGTTTATTTTTCTTAAATATTTCAATATATGTATTTATTTACTGAGAGTTTTTAATTTAATAATTAATTTTTTTACAACCTAAACATCTCATAGGAAAGCATAAAACACTCTTTTGACAACATGATGAATCAATAGTAAAAATTAGCTTATCCGATTTGTCATATATATTCATATTCTTATAGAAATATAATTATTATATATATATGTGCGTTAGTTTATTCTTAAATAATTATACCATATTGCCACAAATTCCACCTTTATTTTTTATACATAAACAAGAATAAGGAATTTGTAATCTTCCAATAAACCCGGAAACAACTCCTGGCAAACTTATGTTAATATCCATTTAAGGAGCTGAAAAAGGACAAGAAAAACATGTAAAAATACCATCATTAAACGGTTAACAACAATTGTAATGGCATTTCAAAGGAGCCTATATTATTTTTTATATCATTCATGTTTAATTCTCAATTCATTATTAAAAAGTAATGTACTATATGTTACATCTACTCGGGATAATACTTAACCCTCTATTTGCAAATGAGCTTAAAAACTCCTATTCTGACAAAATAGCGATCTGAAAAGAAAATATAAATATGCCATATGTGCAAGTATTAAAATAATATTATATAATTAATAATGGAAAACACACTTTTATAAGCACGTAGTTTATTCCTACCATATTCCAATTTACTCCAGATCCTCTAGCCCTTCATTGTCAGAGCATTTATATATTTCATATCGATTCGGTTATATAAAACATGATAGTTTACAAAAGCACTCAAGAGATTAAAACTACTATTTTATAACTATGTTTTAAGATTTTTCTATGATTGAGGCCATTATTTTTCTAATTATTTTATAAAAATGCTATAAATATTAATTAATTACACTGTAACATTTGAAATTTAATAATTTTTATTTTTGATAATTAAAAATAAACTGTAATATGTTTAAATATAATATTTGTAATTAAGAAATTTATACATTTTTCATCATATTTTAAAAAATATTTACGCAAAAATTAAAAATGAGATTTTATCATTTATTAAATTATAAATTTATAATTCTATTATAGTATATATAATATTTATTTATTTTCTTGATAAATTTAATAATTGTGTGCTATTATTTTCAATAAGCTAAAGGAATTAATTTATTAACTCTTTCAATAATGGCAGGAATGTTTGCTCCTTTAATTGTATATTCTTCTTTAATTTTTCCTTCCAATATAAACAAAAATTTAGGCTAGCATGAGTCTGGTTCTAATTTATAGATATTAATATAAAATATTTAGTGTCATAAATCATTTATATTTTGAAATATAAACAAATATAATGAATTTACTGAAATTAGCATTTTTATTTTCTTCTATAAGCTCCTATTTTAACTAATTAATATAACAAAATATTAATTACAATTTTTCATTTTTTATTTTGTATTTTTATAATTATGATATGATATTTTACCAATATAATATCAACTCTCTTTTCGAAATCATCAATATTTAATGCCAAACTAGTATAAGTAGAAAACATCATTTTACAAGGTCCACTCCATGTAGGATAAACTTCACATACTTTATTTAAAATTTTTTTTAATTATTATATTTCATAATTTTATAATATTATATAACAATCTTTATCAAATCATTATAAATGTAAATAAATACCTACTAATTTTTTATTTTAATCGTTATAAAATTAATTGAATTATTCTTCATCTTTAATATAAGTCCAGTATTCTTTTTGTACTTTAGCTGCCATTATAATTGTAAATATTTTGCTGCTTTCTAATATTTATTTATATTATTATATTGATGGTTAAAGAAATAATTTATTTTAAAATATTTTCTTAATTAATTTAAGAGAAATTGTAACACCAATAAATTATATTTATTAAATATAAGAAAGTTTCACATAAATATTGAAAAATCATAAATTATAACATATTATTAGTATATTAAATTTTATAGGATATTTAAAAATATAATTTTTAAAATTAAAATATTAACCAATTCTGGCTATTTATATATAAATTTATAATTTATTTTATTATTGATAAAAATCAATATTTTATATATACATTACAAAATTCATTATAAGGCATTTGTATTTTCTTTTTATTTATCCGCATTTATATGGTCATTATCTGATTTTATGCCGGGGATAGTGATTATAATGCAGGTTATATCATCTCTAGCAGGTGAACTCTTTAATATAAATGATATATTCAAATTAGATAATTAAACATAAAATGTAGTAAAAATGCTACTTTATTTTTCCATGCCCTGGTTGCCTAATTATGTACCATATCTACTCCATTTGATAGAGATCCAGTTTCATAATATTTAGCAGCAGTATTAACAAGCTATATTATATAATTATAAATAATTATATTTTTTAATTAAACTATAATTTTGTTTATTTATTTATACTTCTATGTTTTTGACATAATCATACAAACCATCTGATCCTATAATAATGAATTTATCTTAATCTTATATATCAAACTCCTATATTTCTAATAAATAATAAAAAAATTAAATCTTTTATATATAATCTTAATTGATTATAAACTTTGATGTACCTGGTTCTGCGATAATACCGGCATTGAATCCTATTGTATCTCCTATACTTCTAGTCATTGCTAAACCTGGCATATCAATATCTCTCCTCCATACTCTCAGTGGACCGCAAGGATTACCATACATATCTTATAATTATATAAAAAATAAATAATTTTTTTAATAATTTAATGTACCTTATTGCGCCTGAATCCTTCCTCCCTACTTTAATATTCTTATTCTTTCTTTATCATTTTCAGGATTTTAATCTTCAGTAAGGGACACAGATACCCATTAATGTTATTAAGTATTGTTATTTATAATTTTTTTACCTATAAAAAGTAATGTTTTGATATAAGTATATAATATCAATCACTCTATTTTACCAAGTATGGCCCGACTATCTCCAATTGTTGCAGTAAAAATTTTTTAATTAGGTAGATCTAAAAAAACGATTACCAAGGTTGAACCACTTAAGGTGCAATCAATTTAGCTTTCTATAGCTTCCTTAGTGGTTTGTTATATCCCTTTTAAAAGGCATTGTTTAATAATAGAACTTGATATTGGTTATGATTTTTCCTTTATTTTCTATAGCTATGCTTTTATATTTCCCCCAACTTTTTTTGAGACTAGTTGAGAAACATGATGCCCATTTTATCCATGGCCATCAAATACTCCAAAAAGATGGTAATTTCCATCTTCTAATAGATTGCTATTTAGTAAATAAGAATCCTAATTTATTTTCGTTTGATTTAGAAAAGTGCACCCAGCTTTAGATTTAGCAAAATATAGTAACTTATCTTAAAATAATTCTTCCATTTTTTTGACCTTTATATATTTATTGAAGGAATTGATACATTATTTATTATCTTATTTATAAATTATAAGAACTTTTTTAAATAAAATTAGATTACAAGCCCAATGTTTTAAGATTTGCTAGGTGTTTTGGAGAGAGCTTATGTATTAGGAATATTTTTATTTATACTATCATACTATTTCTTGAAATCCCTATTAGATAGTTTGCTTTAGTTTTGATTAACTTAGACTTAAAACATTTTTTATTGTTAATTTAAAATAGAATTGTTAGAATTTAAGTTATTATTATTAGAATAAAGTAAATTATCTTAAAAAGAATTGTTGACAAAATAATTTTATTATTAGGATTTTATTCTTAAATGATGATTGTTTTGATGGTCGAAATTTAAATGAGGCTTTATATTTCTAGTACTAAAACCATGAGATATCATTCCATTTTTAACAATTTGAGAATTATTATTTTATAAATACTAATTTATATCTTTCTAACTATTACCGTCTTATTAAGAATTATATTTATTGTAGGAATTATCACTTGTATAAGGTTTTTTTATCTCTTATTTTTTAGGGTATTCGAAATAAGGAAATGGTTTTTATTATTAAGCTAAAGAAGTATTATTTTTTTTATATTGTTCTAAATTAACTTCTTAATGTGGTAGAAAAGGAGAAAAATCAATAGATCTTTAAGGAGTGGATGCATAACTTTGCTTTAGTTATCTTTAAGATAAATATATCATATATATTTAATATATTAAAGAAGAATATTAATGCTTACTCTATTTTGGGGAATTTAGTAACTTTTTAATTTAATTAATTCCACTGATTGTTTTCAATTTAGTCATCTATTGAAGAAAATAATATATAAATATACGATTTTTTATTATATAAAGTAAAATAAGAATAAAATCATAAAATTAATATAAACCTGTATTTATCTTCAAATCATTATAGTTTTAAATGCAATTAGATTATTATAACTACTCTGATTTATTATGTTTCTTATATATATGCTAATTCATTTACATTATATCTTATTCTCTTTACTTGTCCTACAAAATAGGAGAATTTTTTTGTGTATTATAATAATCTTTAAATGATTTTTCATATTTGTATTAATTCCCTATCTGTTAAATTAGCAAAAATAATTATAATTATGGAGATAAAATTATATAAGTTTTTTTTTTTACTTCGTATTTAAATTTTCCGAATTCACTTTATTTCTAAAAATAACTTTAACAACTGGCTTTTAGGTATCATATTTTAATTATTGAGAAAGTTCTAATTAAAATTATATTAATAGTTTTTTATTTATCTATAGTAAATATTAGTACCAAGGCCTGAGTCATCAAAGTTCCCGAATTTGGTTTTGCTTTATCTAAAAATCTTATTTACCTTTTAAAACTCTTTTTGTTCTATATGTTGATCTGGTTAAGTATAGATTTTATTATAAGTATCATTCTTGTAGTAATTCAATTAATCTTTACTTTATTTTTTATTTAGGTAGGGGGAAGAGCTTTGGTGGTTTTTCATGTGAGAATTAATTATTTTTTTTTACATTTATTTTTATTTGTTTTTTGTTATTATTAAATTAATTACCTATTATAATAGTTAACATTTACTAATTACTCTTCCTTATAGAGTAGAGTTTTTATAATAATTAATATTCACATGAATGTAATTATTTTCCTTATATATATATATCTCTCTCTAATTATAATAAATTAAATAAAGTAAGCTTTGAAATTTTTTCTTTTACATTATAATAAAACAGTAAATATCATAAATAATAAACTATGAAAAAATTTTTAATTGAATCATTAATTATTTGCTAAAAATTCATTGATCACTTATTTTTAAATAGTGTTTGCATTGTTAAGAGGAGTTAGGTTATTATTATCTTAAATGTTAGGGTCTGCTCCATTTTCAAGCAATAATTAAATAATTTCATCATCTTCAATTAAAATTCCGTAATGCAAAGGAGTTTACCCTTCAATATCCTTGATATTAACATTTATATTTAACTTTTTGCATTTTTCTAGTAAAAATTTAACAATTTCTCCTGCGCATTGATCAACTGCACTGTGTAATATACTAATACCTAAATATTAAAAGTTATATTAATTTTAAATTATCATATTACTATAGTAAATGATTGATTTACCTTATTCATTTCTCATTTCAAAATTAAATTCAGAATCATTTAATCTTTAAAGACTTTCTAAATCTTAATTTTCAATGAATTCAAAGATTTATAATTGATCTTAATCAAGTCTCTCTTAGTTTTCTAGCTCATCATTCTCATATTCTTCTTCGGCGGTCATTTTCGAAGGTGCTAATCCAAAAGTACCTCCTCCGTAATTTTCATCATCTTCTTCTTCATCTTCATCTTCTATAGCTTAATTTTCCTAAATTTAATATAAAAGAAAATTATTTTGGAAAATAGTAATATTCCATCTAAATATATATAATTACTACATTTTCTACATATTATTTAAATTATTCATCCAATTTTTTAACGATTTAAACATAGGCCTCACAGGCTTCTTCTTTGCTCATTCCTTTATACTTTTACCAAGCTCTGTGTTTTTCCAAATCTATATAATCCATCTCACTCGTATCTTCTTACTATATGAATAATATTTAATAAAACACTAAAATTAATGTTATTTGAGAATCTTGATTACTTTGTTATCTCCAAATTTGGCTTATTTAAATAAACCATATAATATTAATTAGAGTTCAGTTGAAACATCTTTAACTCCTTTTACAGCTCTACATGCTTTTCTAAAAATAAATTCGATATCGGATTGATTCGGCTAATCTAACTAATCTTCTTCAATATCATTTTTAGATTATTATTATTTTTTTTATTTCTCAAAGCTTATATTTTATATAATAACTTGATTAATTTCTTAACTTCATCAACACATTTTAATTGTAAAAATATAAACATTTTTTTGTTTGTTGTTGCTTTTTATAATACTTATTTTTATGAAATAATTAAAAGTAATAGAATACAGAACTATATTTTATAATTAAACTCATATTATATCATTGATTTAAATTAACTTAAATTCTATAATTTTAAAATATAGAACTGATTAATTGTTAGTTAATTATAAAATAAATATTAAAATTTAAATAATATTTACTAAATTCAAGTAGTATCCTCGAATAAATTTGAAAAATATAACTAATCATAAAAATATGACTTAACTTCCTAAATATCTACAATTTACTACTCTATTTATTATATCAAATTCATGATATCTTTCTCTTTACTAATAAAAGCATTATCTTTTACACACTTAAAATATAGTGCAGACAATAAAAGAAATAAAATGTAATATCCTATAGAATATGTAAAATTCAGTTCTTAGCTTTACTATTTGTTATGAGAATTAAATTATTTTTTAAGATTTGACTATAAAGAGTTTATAATATACTCAAATAATTATATTTCATTTTTTTCTTTTTACTTTTATTCTATTTATTACTATTTCATTTTTTAAAATACTAATTGTTATAACAATAATTTTAAAATTAAGTCTTGCATATTTTATCTTTCTAAATATTCTCTTTATAGTAATAAATAGTCTACTTAGAATAGTAAGGCTTTTAAGATTTGAATATTTTGCATTTTATACAAGTATAATCGATAATTTTTAGTAAATCCAGCATTTATACATCTTATAAAAATAATTATAATGTTATAATTGCATTTTTTACTTACATCTAATTTGATGAACTCATTATTTTTAGAACGAGAAAATTGATATATTATACATTATTTGTTTTTAATTAAAGACATTTCGAAATAAAATGATAAAATGTATGTTTTTATAATAAGGAACTTGGATTATATTCTTGGAGGAAGGTATTCACAGAATCAAAATCATAAATAATAAAATTCTTTTAGTTAGCATAATGATCATAAAAAATCTAGAGAAAAATATTTATTTCAAATCATTTAAAATATCATTTTTATATGATTAGACTTACCTACAATAAAGTATGATTAAATAGCATTTCAGCAATAAATTTTGATCTGGTGATTTCACAAAAAGTAAGAAAGTCAAATATTTTCTTATTGAGTTCCAAATTTTGAAATTATTATTAATTTGATGATTCATTTTACATTGGTTTCCGATTATTTCTATTCTAATTTTATTAAAAAGGATCAATAAGTAAATTTTAAGAAAAATAATAGAAATCAATTTTTAATAAATTTCTTATTTATTCTATAGTCAGATCATATAGGTTATATTCCATTAATATTAAGTAAATAAAGTACTATTTTAAAGTATTTTAATTTAAAGAATCAGCTTTTTCCAAAGAAATTAAAAATACCAATTATATGAAATCTTTAAGTGGCTTATCTTTTTCATTAAATTATTGTATTTATGATATAGCTAAAAGCAAGATATATTATAGAAAAAAAAATCTATTAACGCTGTACTTAGGTACATTTCTTTTATTACTAAATCTTCGACTATTTACTTTAATTCAACAATGAAGTTTATATCTAAACTTAAACAAAATCCTTCAAATTTTACTAGATTTTCTATTTATAGTGGAATATTTTTTGATAAAATAGTTTGCTACATCTCCTTGATGAAATTATAGATAAATGATTAAAAATTTCAAATGATAAATTTGAAATATTTATAATTAATTTTACAGCAAATCCTTCTTATTAGTTTATTGTTATAACATCGATGCCTTTATTCTTTATTATTAAGCAATAAGGATCTCCGTTTTTATTATAATATATTTAAGTTATATCTAATATTATAAGGCCAGGCTATTCAAATTGGTATGTATTTAGTTTATAGAACTCCTATATGTTACCCGAATAAATATGTTACCAATTTAAAAGAAAATTGCTATTGGATTCTTGAGGGGTAACTAGTACTTATTGTGCATGAGTTTGGGTTTGAAGGTTTTGTTTTCTCAATAGCTATTTAGAAATAATGGTTATAAAAAATTTTTATTGCAAACTCAAGATAAGAAAATAATTTTGAAACTTCACTATTTTTTAAACATTTTCCATTTACAATTTATAAGTTTTTTGGGGCAAATTTTTACCCAAATCATTATATTATTGAATTTTTAAAATAGATCTTTCTTCATTATAAAAATAAATATTTTTCTTTTAAAAATAAACTTATTCCCGCGATATATCTAAAAAAGATGGCTAAAATACACTTTCATCATACTAATTTATGATGTTCTTTTGCTTTACCTTTGTCTACTTAATTTGCTTATTTTATACAAGTAAATAATAATAATCGTTCATATCAGTACCGAATATAAGAAAGGAGTTTATTTACTAATCACATTATTCTTTTTAATTAGGTAGTTCATCCACGTTATTTTCATGAAATTTTAAAAACGTTATGGCTGATATAAATATATACATCAGATGAATTTATTAAGTTTAAAAACAAAAAAATGCCAGTCCTCCCAACTATGTTGATAAAATAGCAAAATCTCTTTCATCTTCACTCCATAAAACAAAATCAGAAAATTTTTTTAAATATTATTATGCTGATTTAGGCGTTTAGATATTTAAGTTTAAATCAATAAGATTAGAGTAATTAGAGTCTTTTTTGTAAAAAATGTTATCTATATTTAAATCATATACTTAAATAGAGTTAAACTTTTCTTTTATTTGTTCAATAATGTTAATGTCTGTATTTTCTTTTGTCAATTTTTTAAATATTGACTTCACAGACTGATGAAAATTCCGAGATTTGTTTTCCTTGTTTTACACATAACTTTAAAATTCATTGTAAAAAGCTTGGTTTCTTTTGTCATTCTTCTATTAGAAAAGGTTTAGTGGGATGATAATTATGTTTCCATTTAGAGTTAACAAATATATATTCAATGCATTTTTATCAAATCTCATTTAAATAATTTCATCTAATTCATTTCCAAACCATGGCAATTGGAATTTTTATTTCATGCTCTCATTATCTTTTGACTCAACATTTAGAATTAAACTATTAGAGGATAGATATAGTAATATATAACGTAATTACAATGACTCCACTATAGTGTATTATTTAATCACTATTCCCTATTTTACATCTATATAGCTTTATCTTTTTATCATCTTTTTTATCGTATTTCTTAATGGATTATATTGTTTAAATTATTAGAACAGCAGAATTTTAATATTTAATATCTAATACAATAATGTAAAACGAATAGCTTATCTTTATATTTATTTTAGTTAATAGCATAATATTGATGTAATCTGAAGAATTAGTTAATTATCAATAGTAGTAGCGAAAATAAAAATGAGAAAAAAAAAACTCAGTTTTGATGACATACTTTCTAATAATATAGGATTCGGATTATTTTAATTACTTAACTTTTTCATTTTGGGTAATAAATAGTACAAAAAAACCCAACATTTTAAGCATTTTAATCATAAAGGGATGGCGAATTTTATAGATGGATCTGAATTCATTTTGATAAACTTGATGAATCCAATGCTAAAAACAGAATGGAATTTAGATATTGTATATATAGAATATATTAGTTCAGTCTTTGCTTTGGGATTGTTTTTTGGAACAATTTCCAGTGCTTACATATCGGACAGGCTTGGAAGGAGGCCTACTATGATAATTAGTACGATATTTTAGTTTGGGGTAATTTTATTTGTGGTATTTCTCGCAAACGATATATATAAAATGATTTTAGCCCGTTTTTGGTCTGGATATACCCTAGGTAAAATGAAATATGTTGTATTATAAGTTAATTTTATTCATCTAATTGATCAATTTTATAGGAATCACTCTTCCTCTTTCTTATGTTATTATATCCGAAATCATGCCCTTGCACATAAGAGGTAGAGCTAATATAGTCCCAGTAGTAAATTACAAAAAATTGACATATAATATACTAAATATTAGTAATTTTTTTGGATTTTAAGGCGTTTGAACTTACTGGGATGGCATTTATTATCTTAGTTGGACTATTTTATATGGAATCTTTAGAAAAAGGCAATTGGAGAGCTATGATACTGTGCTAATCTGTCCCATGTTTGATTGTTTGTATTGGAAATATTTTTATATTAAAGGAAAGCCCCAGGTATCTTCTTTCAATAAACAAAACTGAAGAGGCGATTGAAATTATTAATTAAATTGGATTTATAAATAATACTCTTTACAAACCATTAAACTAATCATAAATAGAAAAACTCATTATCTGGCAATAACAGGCATTTAAAAAGCATGACTCCTAATAAAAAGCTACACTATCAGATTTATATAATAAAGAAAATTATAAAATCACGCCTAAACTATGGTGTATAGGATTTATAATGAATTTTGTGGCATTTTCTATAATGTTTCTTTTGCCATTTATTTTAATAGGCTTAAAATTTGGATTGGTTGAGGTATTTAATTTCTATAAATCATAAATATTTCTATGTTAATCTTCAGTTTAACATTAATTAAGTTTGGTATAAGTCAACTTGGCCAAGGATTAGCATTAATTCCAGTGTATTTTGCCATTGATAAACCTGGTATTGGAAGGAGAAAATCTCTATACTGGAGTTATTTGATTCTATTTTTTATATATTTGAGTGGGTTTATTTATCAAGATTCAACCTTTACAGTATTTGTTGTAACAGTTTCAAAGTTTTTTATTCGTATTTGTTACTAAAACTCAAATGTATTGGTAGTAGAAAGTTATTCTACTCCTTATAGATCGTTGGGAGCTGGTTATTATTATGGAATTCAAAAAATAGGAGGAGCTCTATCTCCATTTGGTAAATATTTTGAAAAATTATTAAAAATAATATAATTAAATGTAATATAATAATTGACTATTATTATTAATAGGAATTTAAATATTTTACAATATAAATCCATTCCTTCCATTTTTAGTTTGTTCGTTGCTTTGTATTCCATTATTTTTATTATCTTATTTTTATCCAATTGATTTAACAAATAAGTAAATGGATGGGCATGAATTAGAATCAGACATTGACAGTGATGATTTATATGATAATTAGGAAGAATGTGATGATTTACTATTTTAAGAAAAATAGCAAATTCAAGAAAAGGAAGAATGAAGTTAATATGTATCTTTATCTATATAATTTATTACGTTTTCTTATGAAATATATTATATTCGCACCAATTATTATAATAATATAAAGCTCATTGATACAAAAAAAGCAGCTTAATCCTGAATTTATAAAATTATAAAAAATATATGAGTTATAATTAATCGGTATAATAATATATAAATTTGTAGTCTAACAAATAAGCAAGCCTTAGCTTTAATATTAATTTTGTCATTTCTTTCTAAATTAATCACATAAAATTAAAATTTAAGAAATAAACATAAAATTATAATAAAATATTTTATATATTCTAAAATATCAGCCATGGAAAACTAAACAACAGATTAGTAAAACAAAATAAAAAAATTAAGAGGATATGAATTTTGGAAAAGTATAGGAGAACCTAAACATGTTTGTGCTCCTAGTAATTTTCTATCTAATTTTGTTAATTAATTAATAATCAAACTAATAAAGGATAAATTAATTTTCATATAACTTAGTGGTGGTTTAGTCAGAATTAGCTTTCAGAATTCTTGTTTAAAGATATGGATGTGATTTAGGTATATAATAAAATATAGTATCTCAAAAATATATATAAAATCTTATCTAATTTTTAAAAATCTTTTTCAGTTTATACTCCAATGATTAATTCTAATCACTGGCAAAATGGAAGAAAAAATAAAGCATTTAGAGAAAAAGCATTTAGCACATGTAATTTAGAAAAAAATGTTGTGGCATAAATAGCGGGTCACGATCCAGAATTAATGCTTTCGTTGGCACTTGATTTGCAAGATGAGGTCGTAGCTATAGACTGTAATTTTGGGTGTCCTCAGGGAATTGCAAGAAGAGGAAATTATGGAGCTTATTTGCTAAGCCAGCCAGATCTGGTAAAAATAAATTTTTATTATAATTAAATATTATTATTTATTTTATGTTGTAAAGATTTGTTCTATTGTAAAAAATTGGATGAAAATCTGAAAGTTCCGGTATTTGTAAAAATTAGGATTTTAGATAGTGAAGAAAAAACTTTAGAGTTAGCTTAAAGAATTTAAGATAGCGGGGCCTCAGCTTTAACTGTTCACGGGAGAACAAAAGAAGAAAAAAAGATTTATAAAAGAATTGCAATTGGAATATAATTAAAAAAATCAAATAAAAATTATCTATTCCTGTTATAGCAAATGGAGGTATACTAAAATATACTTTTTAAAAAATAGTATTTTAATCTTAAATTTGAATTAAAATGCATAATTTACTTATTTTATAAGGAATTTATGACTATTAAGATGTGGAAAGATGTTTTTAAGAAACAAATTGTGATGCAGTAATGAGTGCAGAAGGATTACTGGAATACCCTGCTCTCTTCGATAAAAATTAATAGAATATAGATATTGATTAGTTAGCAATGGAATATTTGGAAATTGCAAAAGTTCACAATAATATGGCAAATGATAAAGAAATAAAAGCACATCTATTTAAATTTTTCCACACCTCTATTGAAGTATAAATTATTTTTACTTCTTTATTTTTGACTATCTATAATGTAAATAAAATAGGGAGGATAGAATAAAGAACTAATTATTAAACTAGGAAAAGCCAGATTGTTTGAAGAGTATATGAGTGTAGCGAAAGAGTTTATAGAGTTAAGAAAACACATGACTTCAGAACAAAAAAGAGGATGGTATTTTAGATGGTGGAAAGCAGGATACACTAGAATAGATGGACAAATAATTCCTAATGAACCTGTTAAAATGTTTATTAGAGATAATAATAAATTAAAAAATGAATAATAAAATATAGAAGAAGAAGAAGTTTCAAAAAATTCAAACCAATTAGATTAAAATACATAATAAAACTAATAAAATGAAGAATTAATAGATTAAAAATAAGAAAATCACTTTATAACTGTGGAATAGGAATGAAAGACAGATTGCAAACTTTTATAAATATATATTTTTTTTATTTATTCTCTTAAAATATGTAAAATTATTAGTATTTTCTTAAAAAATAATAGAGTATAATAGAGTTGATTGATAATAAAACAAATAATGTAATTTTTTTCACTTTTTAGCCAACATTTCTTCTTCTTATTGCTTAATTAAGTTGCAAGTTTAATCAATTAAATCAAGAACTCTATTTGTATCATTACTCCATGCATTCAAAACAGCGTTTTCATTTTGCTTTAATCTGAAACAGACCTATCCATCCAATCTATCGACTTTACAAGAAACAACTCCTTCATTAATCATTTCACAAAGTTCATTTTCTACTTCCTCTTCGTTTACTTTGAGAAGTTATGCGAATCTTCTAATTGTAATTTTTTCGTAGTATTTTTGAATATTTCTAATATTTTTTGCACCAATTGCTTTCTGAAGGCCTTCATATGTTAATCAGCAAATTCTGTAACAGAGGGGTTGAACAAAGTGAAGTGAGAAACATTGAAGGAAGAAGTATCAGTGGAAATTAATTCTCTCAACAAAAATTGGTCGATAATGTACTTTAATTAGGGGTGGTTCTGGAATTTGTGTTGGAAGGTTTTTTAAATATCTTCAATGATCTTTTCTTACTCAGAACTGTAGCTGGAAATAACGAGGTACATGATGTAGTTTTCCAAAATGTTTTTGTAGGAAATGTCAAATTTTCTTCCATATCCGTAGTCAACAGTGGTAGGGAGGTCTTTAGGTGAGTCAGGATTGTCCAAAGTTTTGAAAATTTTTTGATAACATTTGGCTACTTCGAATAAAAGGTTTTCGTGATTGTAGTACTCAATGAGATACGCATAATAAGTAAGTTTTAAGTCCAAAATTTCTTTGTTATCCAAATTTTCTTCATTGATTTTCTTTGAAATAATGAGAAGTCTTACATAATCTTTCTTTTTTATCATGATGTACATTTAATATAAAATAAATTCTAGTTTTTCTCTTTTGTCCATCGATCCATAGGTTTCGACTTACACTTCCTACAATATCGAAGCAGCTTGTTCAATCATATTATCATCTTCTTTATGTTTAACTAGCAACAAGCAACATCTGGCGTATTCAACCTGAATTAAAATAAAAATTATGTGATATATAAATACTGTTGGTTGGGTAAGTAAATGTATATACTTCAAGGAAAATTTTTTTATCACAAACATCTTTTATTGTTTCAATCAATTTTATTTTAATATTTTGATCATTGATTTTTTTAACATATTCCATACATTGTTAGACCATAGAAATTTGAGCCTTTTTGCTTTGGCCTCTTCTTTTAGATAAAAGTAACATTAATTCAAACATTTTTTCGTATTCTTTCAAATCATAACAAATTTTGATGATTCCAGTCAATATTTTTTCACTTTCGGGATTATCATTGCCTAATCTTGCTTACTTTTCTTTAACTAATAAATCATCAATCTATTTCCCATAAGTTACTTGGTTTTCTATTTCCATTGTTTATATTTATCAATCTTATTTATTAAAAGTTTCTTATTTTTTTATTTTAAAAAGTTGAATAAAATGAATTTTGTATTACAGTTGTTTGTTTGTTTCTTTCTTAATAAAATTTAGATTATAATTTTTTTTTATGTTTTTAAATATTAATAACTAAATCGATTATTAATAAAATCAATATATTAATATAATATTTAAAATAGCAATATAACAATAGATATATACAATTACATTAAATCGGTGTTCATTATCTATCATATGTTCGGATGTATTATATTAGCAGCTCTGAGATTAGAGTTAAAAATTCCCTTTACATTTTTCCTAAGTCATAATATTAAAGTAAATTTATTATCATTTTTTATTTATAGAAACTTTTCGGATTATTGAAATAAAAAATGTAATTTAACATTATTTTAATTAAAGATAGAATAATATAATATATATATATTAATATAACAAAAATATTTTATATTATAATTATTTAATAATTTATAAAAGTTGCAAATTTAAATGATATACTAATTAGTTTCAATTAATTTGCTAAGAAATATATTTTTAAAACTTTAAATTATTATTTTGCTTTCTTATTCTTTCTGATCTTTCACTATTAGGCTTATCTTTATTTGTTTTGCAATTTTATCTAATTTACAAGGACATTACAATTTTTGTGTCTTTAAATGCTTAAATTGCCACCTACTTCTCAGCATCATCTATAGAAATTGAAGAATTTAAATTACTTTAACTATCACTTTTATCACTTTAATCTTCTTTTTAAATGCTTCTATCAAAGTTTTTACGCTTATCAATTGATTTTTGATCTTATAAGACTCGCTTCATTCTCTTTACATTTGTTTTATCATAGAATCTTAATATTTATTCGTTTTTCATGTCATATTTATTATAATTTTCTTTAACTTAATCTTGAGAGTTTATTGGTACTAATTTATTGCATTAATCTAAAATAGTTCCGCAGATTGATATACTTCGAATATTTTACCTTTATTGTATAATTATTTATTTCTTTCTCAAAAATGAAATGTAAAAAAATTTTTTTATAGATACCTTATGTTATTCTTAAATTATAATCCCTCTTTTAAATAGGATTTTTCTCTATCTAATAATTTTTACTATATTTTTTGATAATCAGATTCATATTGATTCAATATTTTTAATTATTTCAAGGGATTATCTTAATTTAAAATTAGATATTTTCTTCTGCTATCTTATTAGTTAAACCCAACTGTTTGACTCATCTATTTTGAAGAATTTATAGATCCAATCATATTGTTAGGGCTAGTTAAGAATACATTATTATTATTCTAATTTATTTCAGAATATCTCTTATTTAAAAATATCAATGTTTCAATATTGGTTATTATAGTTTTAAAATAAAAAATAAATTTACAGATTCTGACACTTATTCGTTTTATAACGATTCATTTTTTTCATTATTTTCTAATTGAGACCTGTTTAAAGAATTATTAAAAGTTCTATTTAATTTTTATGATGTGGGAGAATTATATGTGGTATTGGGACGAAATCCAAAACTTTTAAACGCAAATTTTGGATTAACTTCGCTCAAACATCTTTCTGATCGTTGGTATACATATTCTTATTCGATTTAATTTGAAGGTTTTCGTTCTTTTGCTTATTTTCTAAGATTTTCAATATGTCTTTTTGATTCATATTTTGTTTTTGTTTTATCCATAATTTCTCCATATCTTGTATAAAAGCACAACCCTTTGATTACTTACGGTTACCCTAATTCGGCTTTTTAATGTCTACTTAGTCTTTTGTTTCGATAATCATCAATCATATCCTCTGAAAAATATATATAATGATGAGTTAAGTTGGAAGTTATAAAATTATTAATTATTTATACTAAATTATGCTTCTAAGTTTAATAAATAAAATAGATTAATGTTAAATAAATAAAAAAATTAATATATCATTGTTATAATATTATATAATTAAATTCTTTTTATTACCTACCATTTCCTTTATATAATGAGGATTTTAACTATTTTTAGGCTAGCTTTCTTAAAATAATTCTCTGGTTGACATTAATGGCGGTCTGTCCCACCTTTTTTTTAAATAGTTGTTGACATAATTTTCTAATTTTCCTTGATTAAATCCTACTTTAAAGCATTCTTATTTCATGAGTAAATGTTTTTTTTCATTGAACTTTTTATGAGCTTTGTTGTAATCAAGTTTTATTTTTTGATAAACTTTTCAAAATGTTGTGCGGCTTCTTATTTTTCGAAAGCCTAATTTCTAAGGTGAGGATTCTCCATTTTATATTTAATTAATTTCACATAATCTCTTTCAACTTTTTCAGATTTTTAAGATTCATTATCATTATCAACCTCCTTATCAATATTTCCCAAATTATTTTTCTATAAACTAAAACTTTTCTTTTACTCCTTTCTATTTTTTTCTGCCATTATGAAATATATATTTAATAATCTTAATTTTTTCTTTATATTATTTTTATTTCAAGTTAATTTTATTAAAGTCAGGGAAAAATAAAATGACAATTAAATTATTCTCTAACTATTATAAAAATTATTACCAATTAAAAAACTGTAAAAGGGTCTTTTTATAGCACTTAGTATAACCTTAAGTTTATAGTAGAAGATACTTAATTAAAAAATATGATATAAAAAAACAAAACATATAATATTAGTTAAGTTTTAATATATTATTTTTAATTATAGTAATTTTATTTTTAATATAAATTATATTTTATATTTTCATGTCTATTCTTTAATTAATTCTAGTTTGATAGCTTATAATTACTACTATGTTTATTAATTGATTTATATATATTAATAATGTGCTTAATAAAGCTAATAAAACTCTCTAATTTATAAAATATTTATTATTTTGGTAATAGTATTATTATACATAAAAATAAATATCCTTTAAAAGATATAAAAAATATTACAAATGGAGGAATAGTCAAATTTTAGAAAATCATTTTATTTTAGCTAGTAAAAAAAGTTAAATAATTATGAAAAGCCTCATCCTCCTATTTCACACAGTTCAAAAAACACAGCAATTGCAAGCAATAAATTTTTTTACAAACTTCCAGATTTTGATAATTCTAACATTATAATGAACTAAAAAGCTGAATAAAATATGTTTATAGCAAAATAATTAAATGAAAAGAAATATGCACGAAGAATTAATGGATAAAAATAAGATAGCTAACAATTTAAGTATATATCTAAATATGATAAACTCAATAGTAGTTAGCATTATAATACTTCTATAAAATAAGAAAATAGTGACTCGCAAGATAAAATAAACAATTAATAGAATTATTTTGTTAAATATCAAGAAAAGAAGTAAAGGAGTATATCTTAAAAAGTAGAATAGCATTATACTCCAATTTAAAAAGCTATAAGAAATAGAATTTTTTCATAGCAAAACTAAACCAACAATCACTACAAAGTTTATTATCCTAATTAAATTGAAAATACACATAAAAAAAGACAACATATGCATAGCACAGATCAATATAAATAAAATAACGACATAAATTAAAGTTAAAATTCTATAAGACTGGATAAACCTATACTCAAGCTCAATTAAATAAATTAAGATAGTATTTAACTTAATAAAATTAATGATTTAAAAAATACGATAGAATGGTAAATTACAGCAGGAGCTTATTCAAAAGCATAGAAAAATAGAAAAATATAATAAAATTTTACATTAGAACGCAAGATCAAATAAGTTAAATAAAATTCTGGGTTGTAAAATAGACAACCTTAAAAATATAATTACAATACGATAAACTCTTTAAATATTCATATAGATGGATAGAATGTTATGTCTCAAAAAAATAAATACATTTTAACTAAAAGTAAACTTAATTAATAAATTAAAGAGACAATCACTTCAATAGTTAAACAGAGTTTAATGTGTTTACTCCTTTTTAGAGAAATTTTTCGCAGTCTAATACCACCGATAGTAAAAAGAAAGAAATTAATGTAATATATTTGGTATATGGTAGTCAATATTGTAATTTTATTAATATTTTCATAAATAGATTTTGAATAAAGGGGCATATATGAAAATGAATGTGAATAGAAACCTAAACCTATCTGCTTAATCAATATATCAAACAAATAAAGATTCGAAAAATTCCTTAAAAGATTAAGAAGAAAAGTCTAAATTCTAATAATTTTATAATTTTACAGTAGAATCATAATATTCTTCTCAATAAATTGAACTTACCAATAAAGAGCAATAACTCAGGAGTTAATCCACTGATGACTAAACAACACAACAAAAATAATAAATAAGTAGCAGTAAAAAATGGGACTAAATAAGTGATTAACATATTTAAAATCTCGATATTATTTATGGAAACTTATTTAGTAAAATTAAAACTGAATAAAACTAAATTTTTTCCCACCAAAAATCTAAATAATCAATCTAATAAAACTCCTTTTAATCTTCAATTTAATAAGAATTTGAAGGTGAAAGTTTACCGACTGATGTTTAAATTGATATTCACTCACAAAATAAATCTAAAAAACTCAATAATGCATATGATAAAAATTTTAAATTAGATTTATTGGATTTTAATAATGACAACTAACTTAGTAATTAAGAAAAAATTAAAAGAGACAAATAATTACTTGATTTTTCTCATTTTAAAATTCCTTTCATCAAATAATAATAAAATGTGTCCGTAAATTTCAGCGAGAAATATTTGAGAGAATTAGATGGGGAGTTTAGGAAAAACATTAAATCAATCAAAAATTTGTCTAATTTTATTTAAAAAAATAGTAATGATATCTTTAGTTAAATAGAAAAAATATAAGTTAAAGATTATTCAATTTATATACACAAAGAACTAAAAGATACAAACCTTAAATATTTTATGTATTAATAATATTTAAAAGATGATAAAATTAAATAATTAAAAGAAAAAATTAAAATTACTAAATTTTGCAATGATTAACAATAAACTATAACTATATTTAAATGCAAAACAGAATAATAGTAACTAAAAACTATAGAGCATATTGGAATATAAAAGTAATAATAAAAATTCAATATATATCATTATTACTTTGTTTGCTTTATTATGATTAAATTAGGTACTTATCTAATAATTCAAATTTAGTGGTTAAAATTATCGATGAAATTTACGTCAATCCTACTAATAGTAAATTTATTAATAAATAATTTAAAAATTAATCTTTTTTATTTTATTAAAAGGTCAATTCTTATGTTAATAAGAAGAAGAGGGAATTTATTAACTTAAAGAGATTATTAAAAAATAAATTTTAACGAAAATTAATTATTAGGTTTATATGATCATTTATTGCAGTAAATAAGATATTTTTAATTAATACTTTTTTAAAATATATAATTATTTTTAATAATTGAATAATTTTTTATTATATTTTAAAAGAATAATAAGTAATTTATAAAATTAATAAATATCTCATAGAGGAATAGGATTGAAAGCCATTAAATATAATAAATAATTAAATATATTTTAAATTGGAGATTTTTTTCAAGCTGTTTCTTATGAATTATATCCCTAATCATCTATAAAAATAAAAGCTAATAATTAAACTATCAATCCCTAAAATTAATTATTTTTAAGTCCTTTTGTAACAAATAATAAATTAACATTTTAAATGTTTAATTTTGATATTAATAAATTATTTTGAAATATAGGACCATGATCTATATTTTATGGGAGTATTGTTTTTATAAATATATTTTAAAGATGAATTTTGGGAAATAAAAAATAACAGTAAATGAATAAATTGCAAACGGTGTTTTATTTCGTTAAGCTTTTAAAAAATAAATAATAAACTATCAAGGGGTTAAATTTTATTGAAAATTTATTATTAAATTTGCTTAATACAGATGCCTCAAGTAGAATGCAACTAGACTTAAGGAATATAGTAAATTAACTTTAAAGAAACAATATGGAATATGATAAAAAAGAATGTAAAATATATTATTATTAGTTAAGAATTAAAATTAAATATAAAAAATTTTATAATTAGATATTAGCATAGTTAATCAAATAGATATGGAAAAATTATAAAATCTTGAATCTAATAAAATATAATTTTATACAAATCAACTAAAAAATGCTAAGGCTTATTTAAATTTAAATTAATTAGAAAAGGGTAAGTAAATCTTAATAGATTTATCCAACAATCTTGAAGATATATCCCAAGATATTGGTAATTTTTTTTTCTTTATATAATAAATTAAGTTATTAATAATATTTTTTTACAGGATTTTTAATAGTAAAAAACTTAGCAACTGTTTCTTTTTCTTTACATGAATACGATGAATCACTTGAGTATTATAAAATAGCCTGGAAATACAACTAGAGTTTATTATCATAAAATTTTTAAGATTCGAACTTTAAAGATATTATATAAATCTAGCAAATATGTATTAATTTAATTAAGTGTAGAATCTATCAATATGAATTTTCCTAAACTAGCTGGGAATTAAGAGAATATTAATTTTGTTTTGATATAGAAAAATTAAATATTTTCCAGGATATGTCAGTTCAAAATTAAATATTCTTCAACTGTAAAATATCAATAATATAAGTTTTATAATAATAATAAGTATATTTAATATATTAAATTTTAGGTATTGTATTTTAAAATTTGATGGCTTAAATATTTTTAAAAATAAATTAGCCAACTAAAGCTAAAATTTATTTGTCTTCATCTGCTAAAATTCATTAATAATTAAAATATAAGATTTAATTATTTATTCTGGTGTAGATTTATACAAATGTATAACTTTACTTTAAATCAAATTAAAAAATAAAAAATAAGCAGAGGAGCAGTTTTAAAATTGTATGAAATACTTTAACGTTTATTATTCTCTAAATAGCACACTATATAATAACTTGAGTAATAATTTATTTAATATTTATAAAATTATAACAGAAATATTTTTTTCTATAGAATATGACTTATTATTTACTGAATTTAAACTTAAAATGTTTTTCTAAAACTACTCAGATGCAATTAATTTGATCTAACAATATAAATAATTTATAAAGTCCACAAAGGGAAAAAACCATCTAAAATGTAAAACATATATATTTAGCAAATTTATATTCATTTTTATAATTATTTACTATTTCATTCATAGATATTAAGTGTATCTATTATAAAGCAAAATTATATTCTTTATCTAAATAGAGAAACAAAGCAAATTAATTATTTGAAAAATATATTTAAAATATATATAGCGATGAAGTATATCATTCAAACGCCAACAGAATAAAAACAGGTATTATTTTCAACAATTCATATATGTCTATTTTCATATTTAATCATTCATATTTTATCATAGATTATATATACAAAAAAATTTGTTATCATTCATTTAACTATGTAAATATCAAGAGGCTAGCAAGATGGCAGAAAATAAAATTAATTTTTATTAATAAAATTTAAATTATCCTAATATCTTAATTTTAATGGTAATTTATTTCATAAAATAAATTATTTTATTTAAATTAATTAATAATAATTTAAATTTTTTTATTTCTAGAAATATTATCTATTATTAAGTAAAATTTCAGAAAAAGAGGGTAATTAATAATTATAATTTGATTTTGCCAAATTTGCTTATTTTAATTATAGAGATGCTGAAGATATTATTATTAAATAATAATAAATTCTAGGTGCTGACTATAAATTTAATTTAAAAATATTATGAATAAGTTTTCAAAATATGTAGAATAGGATTAGATTGATTTAATTAAATATATATTATAATGATTACTATAATAATTATTATATTAAATCTTTAAGAATACGAAATCTATGAATAAATAAAAAAAACTACTATAATAATGTATTTAAATTATTAAATACCTCATTTTAATATTATAAAATATAAATAGTATCATTTTTGAATTTAGAGTTAGTTGATTACTTAGCTCTTTATAGGAAAAATTAAAAAAAATAAGTTATTTACCACTAATTTTCAATAACAAATAAAACTTTTCATTAACTAAAAAAGAAAATCTAAAAAAATATTTTTATTTATAAATAAAAAATAATAAATTATATAAGTGTATTGCTATAAAGAAAGCTATATAAAAATATAACATAGATAAATATGGTATTAGCTAGATAAGTTTTGAAGATCCCACTATTTAGATATTTGATAATAAAGTCATTAAAATTAACTTTGAAGATTAATAAAAAACTAATAAAATCTTAAAATAACAAACTGCTTTTATATGCCTTTATAAAAAAGAAAAGATTTCTATTTTCTTACACATTAATGCTAATAATATACTACACTTACTATTAAATGAAAAAAAGTAATTTATTAACCAAAGAAAGTCTTTTAGAAAGGTATATTATACTATAAATACTACTATATTGGAAATTGTAATTATTTAAAAATATAAAAGATTCAAATTGTTGATATAGTACAACAAATAGAATAAGCAATTGGATAAAATTGTTAGTGGTATGTAGACTATAAAAAAAGGCTATTTTATTCCAACCATGTATTTGTTGAATGGTTTATTATAAACAGCATTTAATGCTTTAAGTAATCCTTCCTAAGTTAATTATACAAGATAGTATATATAACTGTAAGATGGGGGCTAAATAAGTGTTGACTGGGCTAAGCCGATTAGAATTTAAAAAAATAATAAAGGATAGGAAGTAGAAATTGAATATGAACCTTCAGAAGATAACAAAATTCTTTTTATTGTTCATGGTTTAACAGGAGGCTCAAATGTAATATCTTTTTATAAAATTATATTTTTATTCTAACAACTCTTATATTTTCATTTATACATATATAGATGAGCTATATTTAATATCTATGTTATATTGGACAAAAAGCTGGTTTTTTAGTTGCTGCTTTTAATTCAAGAGGAGTAAACACATAAATGACGAGTCCTCTACCTTCTGATGGGGCTGTTCTAACTGATCTAAATATTGCATTATTATACGTTAAAAATAAGTAATATAACAAATTAAAAGCTTATAAAATTTCTTATTGTTTGCAAAATAATTATAGATATCCTAAGTCTTCAATGTTTGCAGCTGGTACAAGTTTCGGAGGAAATTAACTTGTTAGATGGGTTGGAGAATATACTAAAGAACACGGCAGTTGTTTTTTAAAGGGAATTGCTGGATTTTCAGTTCCCTTTGACACTGAGCGAGTTATTAATAATATGGGAAAAGTTTATCACTATGTTTTAGCAGATTATTACAAAAAACATTTAGTTCTCCCCCATATGGACCAGCTTTCTAAACTTTCAGAAACACATCAAATTAATTGGACAGATGTTTAATAAGCAAATAACTTACACACACTGTACAATTTGACAGCGTAATAAAATTAATAAAAAAAAAAATAATGCATTTTTATTAATTGAATGTAAATTTATTTTTTCAAGAGTAAAAATATTTGGCTATAAGAACATTCATGACTTATTTGACAAGTTGTCTGTCAAAAGTGAACATATCGAAAATATAAATATTCCTACTCTGTTAATTCATTCCAAAGATGATCCTATGGTTTCTATTTAATCAGTTCCTATTGATAAATTCTAACAAAACCCTAATATAGTATATATATAAACTTCAATAGGAGGCCATGTATGCTGGTTTTACGGAAAGAATCCCAAAAGAGTAAATATTCTATAATTTAATTAATTGGTTATAAGTAACTAATATTATTCTAATTGTAGTGGTATCCTGAACCTACTGTTGATTTCTTTAATTAAATACTTGCAAATGAAGAAAATTAACATAAATTAGATGAATAACATCTTAATAAATAATAAGTATAGTAAACTATAAATTCATAATGATAATTCTATTTTATATTTTGTATATTTTATTCAAATTTTAATTTTTGTATTATTAATAATATTAAAAGTGCTATTATTATAGTTTTATCATTTTAAATATAACGATATAAGCTATATCATTTTTAAGTGTAGTACTATATGTGATTATTAATAAATTACTTTTCTTCTTTGTATTTTTATTGTATATCTTTGTTAAAAGTCGATGAGAAATTTGAAGATTAAATTTAAATGTTCTATTTACTATTACCATTATGGTGATTTTATTAATACTAGTTTTAATTGATTCCACCACTTCTTTATGAATTTTAAAAATCATAGCTGTGATTAACCACTGATTATGGCTATTTTTTAAAAAATTATCCACTGTTTAAACTAGTTTATATTAATTTCCCTTAATTATTCTAACTATTAGGACTCAAAACTGAATAATATTAAGAGGAAAATGAAGTTTTCATAGGTTGAGTTGTTTAAGCAGATAAAAAGCTGGGAGATTTGGATTTTAAATCAGTTTCTGATTTTTCATAGGCTATATTATTTTAGGGATTCATATTGCTCGTAATATTTTAAAAAATTTCTCTTTACACTTCTTCTTTTTTCTATAATAATGTAATTTGTTATAAATTAGTTTTTTTATTTTCTATTTCCTATGATAACTTTTATTCATATTATAATAGTTATTGCATAAAGGCAGGATTAGGGAAAATGATAGGCCTTCTTTCTTTAACATATTTTAATGATTTTTCCAGTTTCCATTAGTTTATTTTCATTAAATATGCGATAACTATTGAAGCACTTCTTGAACATCCCTGCTAACAATGAACCAATACATTAACTGATTTAATATGTTTTTCTATAAAAGCTATAGATTCTTCAAAATGCTATGACATATCATAAAATTATCTATCAATAGCATTTAAACCTTTAAAAAATGTTGTTTTTAAATTATTTATTTAATATTCTAATAATTATTTTACAGTAATGGAAAGGAATAATCAAGGGATCGTATGATAAATCTTATTTAGAATTAGTTGTTAAAACTGCTTTTATTTATAATCGTTTTAATTCTTCTATATTTCGTGCTGACTATAAATTTCCTAAATATAACCCAGAAACTACTTATCCATTAGAATTTTTAACGGGAGGTATAATACAATTCAAATCATCTTTATCTAAAATATCAGGCAGTGTGGCTGCAAATTTAATTTTCGAATCCATTTATTTTACTACTCAGAAATAATTAATATGTATTTTATTTTATATTTATTATAGTTTATAAATTTTATAGTTATGTTAAAAATTATAATTATATAATACTGTTGACTAATTAAAATAAATTTAAATATTTATTACTTTCACATAAATTGTTATTATTGTATTTAATATTGTTTATATATTCTTTAAAATTAATTAAACAAAATAAATGCAAATTTTATATAATCATAATATATACTTAGACAATATTTTCTACATTATTTTTATTCAAATAGAAAAAGTATATTATTAACCAATACTTAAACTAATAACTTAAGTAAAATCATGTTACATTTCTATAAAAACCTTAAACTATAATTTTTATTTATCTATAAACTAATTACTAACTTTTAGATATTTTATCTATTTTATAAAATTAAATATGATTAATTTTATTTTCTCCAGCATATTATAGAAGCACTATATCCTTTCTTTAATATTACGCACAATTCTATAAATTAATAAATAAAATATTCCATAAAATAAATTAAATTTAAATTAATAAAATGGGACTCTTTTAAAACGCATTCTTTTTTGCTGGTGTAATGTACGCCGTATTTTACGAAAATAAACTGATTTTATACTTCTTGGCATTTGTTGGTGCCTATGCTATTATGTATGCTTTAACTCCTTCTGGAAATTTCAATTCACTCAGAAGAAGAATAATGTTTTCTACTTGGTCGAAACCTGCTGAAGGAAATATTCATGTAAAATAAGAAATGGACTGCACAAATATCTTAAAATATTTCGAAAAATTTGAAAAAGGTAAGAAAACAAATAAAATTTTTAAATTAAATAAATAATTCGTGATATATTTAATAATTGAATTTTATAGAATAATTGAATTAAACTATATTATTAATTTTGATACCAAATTTATTTATATAAATAATTATTTTTTATTAGCTGACAGACCTAGTATTACTCATATAGTAACTAAAGCTTTAGCCTAAAGTTTAACTGTAACATTTTATTTAGTATATAAAAATGCATACATATTGCCTATTGTTTTATCAAATCCGCTATATTCGATTTTATTTAAATTCTAAAATAAAATTAATTATAACCTTATATAAAACTAGATATGTATTATTTTAAATTAATAGTATCTAAAATTATTATAAAATGATATCATTATAAGTTAAATATTAATTTTATTAAATAAATTGCTAATTTTTTTTGTAAAAGAAATCAAGAGATACTTTAAATGGAAAAATTATTTTCGATAAATTTGTTCCTTTCGAAAAAATAGCTGTTACAGTTTTAGTAGAAATTGATGGAGGTAAAGATTTGGCTGCTTTAACAATCGAAGATGTAGATAAAATGTCTATTAAAGGTATTTTATATATATTTAATATAGTAAAGGCTGCTAATTGATAATATAAAATTTTTACGGTAGATTTGTAATAATATATTAGAGCTAAAGGTCGTAGATTAAAAGAAAAAAAAGATGAAGAACACAAAAAAAGAACTGATTCAATTAAATTCTTACCTCCTTTCCTTTTAAGAATTATTTTACAAGTTGTTTAGTGGCTTGCTTTTAACTTTGGTTTGAACATCAAAGCTTTATCTGTGAAAAAAGATACATTTGGAGCTGGATGCGTCACTAGTTTAGGAATGTTAGGAATAAGAGATGCTATCGTTCCCTTTACCCCTTTTATGAATTGGTAAATTTTATTTATATATTTTAATTATCTTTTGAAAATAAATTACTATAACCTTTATTAGTCCTGTAATTGTTGCTGTTGGAGAAATAGTTGAAAAACCAATTGTAAAAAATAAAGAAATCGTTATTGCTCCTATGGTTTATATTAACTTTACTATCGACCACAGGTATTATTTGTATAATATTAAAAATAAATAATTCTTATGTTATTTTTGCTTTAGATTTATTGATGGAGCAAAAGGAACCTAACTTAAAGGTGACTTTATTGATGTGTTTGAAAACCCTGAAAAATATTGATGTATATTTAACTTAATAAAAAAAAATTAATTAATGTTTTCATTTATATTAGTTAATTATTTTATTTATATAAGAAAAATATCTTGTTGTCTATATATATTCTTTGTAAATTTTTACAGATAATTTTTATCTATTTTCCAACATATCAATAATTTAGTGCTATTCAACAATAGTTTATAATTTCATTACTTTGAAATAGTTTATTTATTATCATATTTAATTTTAATTTTTAATATATTCTTAGCATTATTCTATGCTTCTAGATATTTTTTTTTTTTGAGTAATTTAGTAATCTATATTAGAAATCTAGGAAAAAAAAAAAAAAATCGGATTATTTAATTATTGCAAATATTAGGAAACTATATAATAATAAAATAAAAATATATAAAAATAAATAAATATAATAAAAAAAAAATACAATAAATAAATAAATATAAAAAAAAAAATACAATGGGAATTTTTCAGAATGCCTTTTTTTTCTCAGGAGCTATTTATGCTTTATTTTATGAAAATAAGCTTATAATATTTTATTTATTATTCTTGTTGTGCTATGTAGTGCTTTACATATCTACTCCAAGCGGAAAATTTAATTCTCTAAGAAAAAAGTGATGCTTGCAACTTGGAAGAGGGCTGAAGAAGGAAATATTCATGTAAAAATAGAATTAGATTGCACAAAAATTCTATAATATTTTGAAAAATTTGATAAAAGTAATCCTTATTTATTATATTTTAAAATTAATTTATTTTTCTTTTATTTATATTCCATAGCTGACAGACCTACAATAACTCATGTGGTAGCAAAAGCCTTATCACTTTGTTTAGCGGTAAAATAACTTATAAAAACCTATATCTAAATAAAATAAACCAAATTCCTATTATAATATATTAATAAATGGGTTTAAATTTATTTTATCGTTATTTCAATAATACTATTAAATTGTTTATTAAATTATATAGTAATCTAAAGATAGCTTAAATGGAAAAATAATTTTTGATAAGTTTGTTCCTTTTGACAAAGTAACAGTCACCTTGCTTGTTGATATTAACTAGGGCTAAGATTTAGCAGGTCTAACAATTGAAAATAGTGATAAACTATCAATAAAAGGTATACACTATAGATAAATATTAAATTAAATATATCAACAATTAATCAATTTTAATTCAGAACTGTAAGAATATATAAAATCTAAAGCCTAAAAAATAAAAACTAATAAAGATGAAGATCACAAAAAAAGAATATCATCCATAAAATATATTCCCCCTTTCATATTAAGATTGGTATTCAAATTTGGTAATTGGGTTTCTTATAACTGGGGGATGAATATAAAATAACTCAGTGTTAAAAAGGATGGGTTTGGAGCTGGATGTGTAACTAGTTTGGGAATGTTAGGAATTAAGGATGCAGTTGTACCTTTCCCACCTTGGTTGAACTTGTATTTACCAATAATAATATGAAATTTTAATTAATTTAATATAAATATAAGTATATTTTATTTTAAAAAAGTCCTGTCTTAGTTGCTGTAGGAGAAATTGTCAAAAGGCCTATAGTTAGAAATGATGAAATTGTAATAGCTCCAGTTGTTTACATCAATGCTACGGTTGACCACAGGTAAATTAAAATGCAAATTAGTTCAAATATTAAATAAATTAAAAATATTTGTAAAGATTTATTGATGGTGCGAAAGGAAAAAACCTTTTTAAAACTTTTTATGATATTTTTGAAAATCCGGAGAAATATTGAAATAATAAATTGAATTGATATAATAATTATAATGAATATGATTTTGAAATATTTAAAAATTGGTTTCTAAGTTAGATTTAATTTAAATATATATATATAGTAGATATTATGAAAGATAGATATTTTGATTTATTTTAAATATGAGTTATTAATATATACATATATTATCATTTAATCCTACTTATATATAAAAAAATATTGCATCATTTATGACAACATTGTAATATCTTCGATAAAAACGAATCAATTGCTCAAAGTATTATATTTCAAATATTTAAATTGCTATTGATAGGTGATTAATGAGTGATATTAATTATATGGCTATAAACTACAGACTATAAGACTATAAAACATGCATTAAAAAATAATGCATAAATTAAATAAAATAAATAATATTAAATATATCTAAAAAAAAAAAAATTATTATATATATATGATATCTGAATTTCTGCCTTCACCTCAGCCCCTGCAATAAAATAATCGCTAATAGAACTTTTCTACACCTGAAAAAAGAGAAAGCAGTGAAGAACAAATCCAGGGTATTCTATAACACACGCCCAAGGCTAAAAAGACTCCTAAAAGAAATTCCATTCCTGGAAAATATAATAATTCTCCCAGTAACAATGGAAATGATTTTGACACCTTAAATACAATATTGGAATACAATAAAATTCTTGATGATGACTCTAATTCTTTTAAAAATAAACCGTTTTTCTAAAAACTAAATGACTCTCAGTATAAACCCTAACATTGCTACCAACTGCTATTTTCCGAAGATGAAAATCCTGAATAAGATGAAAACTATGACTATGATAAGGAAAACATACCTCCTGTTAATTTTTATAATTACAATCCGCAAATCCATAAAGAATCCTACAATTAAAATTAAAAGAAACCCTTACAAAATAATTTTTAGATGATGAATCACTATAATATTCCACAATAATATATTAATAACAATTTAGATAAGCATGATCAAAAACAGTATAATCATAAGAACACGTGTATAAATAATATGTTTACTACATAAATCAAATAGTTTGATCCATTAAGTCATTTTTTGAACTACTTTAATGAGAAAAATAACGATATTATGAGCTTATTTACGCAAAATGCTGTGATAGAAGTAGTTGGAGAAGAAGAGCATTCACTGATGGAAACTTTGTCTGCTTTTGCATAAATAATAAGTAAATTTGAATTTTCCTAATCTGATATTGAAAAATAAGAATACGAAGGCAGTTATGTTTATAGTGTTTAGGGAACAATTAAGGGATAGGTTCTTTTTGGTGAATTTATTATGAGTGCTATGGTTGAAATTACTTCAAAATAAGAGATTAATAAAATAAGAGTCATTTTTAAGCTTGATTAAGCTAATCCTTAATGAATAACTAGGTTAAATAATCTTAAAAATCTGATATATAAATTTTTCTATTTTTGAGAGGATTTTTTTAATTTTATATAAATATATATAGTAATGGCTGATATAAATTTATAATATGGGTTAATATATATATATAATGTATCAATTAATATATATATATATTTATAGTTTTCCTTTCCATATTATTATAAATTAAATGTTATTAAATTACTTATTCTATTTAGTTATCTTTCACCAATATTATATTATTAAATTAATGGCATTTTCTTTATTTTCATATGTGTAAATTATATTAGTAATTAATTTGCTATTCAAATAAAATTTAAATTTGATTTGAAAAATCTATATACAGGTATTAATAGATAAATATTAAAATATATAACAATGTATACATATACATAAACGTATAAATGAATGAATACATATGTATAAATCCATATTGAATAAATAAAAAGCTGTTTAATATGTAGCATATTTGCTTCAATTAGCTTTTTTTTATTTTTAAATAATGATGTTGTCATTATTTCTTTGTTTTGTTTGTTTGTTTATTATTATTATTTATTGTTATTATTTTATATATATTTTTTTTTTTATATAAATCCACTGTATATATTTATATTTTTGAAAGTCACACTTATAGTTATATTTGTTTTTTTTTATAATTTGTAATTGTTTTATTTATAATTTTTGGTTTTTTTAATTTTATAATTGAAATATAATTTAATTTTTTTTTTTTATAAATCTAAAGTTGTTTATTATCTTTTTCATCATTCAAGATGTTGGGGGTTTTTGCGTATGTGTCGAATGTGGGCATCAATCAAGGAAGGGTATTCCCGGTGGTGGATTTATAAAGGAGTTTTAGAAGGCATTCGCTACTAAAATTCTGTACTTTAGGGGGATTCAAGCCTACATAAGAGCAGTAAAAGTAGGTATGATAAACATATAGAATCTCAAAAACTGTACAGACATAGTTTTTAGTAGAAAATGCCTTCTCAAACGTATTCCCCATACTCCCTTGATTCGGTACTGTGTCCCAGTCACGCGATTAAATTAATTTTTTTTTAAAACCTTTATTTAGGTTATATTTGTATTAATTTAATTTGATTAATTTATAAGAATTTAATATTAACATAGATGTTTTTAAGAACAATATTAAAAACTAATAATAACTATGAGATTAATAATAATTTAAATATTTAATAGAGTATATATAAATAAAAACTTATATATGCTTAAATATGTATATATGTCTTATGATGTTAGTCAATATATAGTATCAAATTAATTCATATAAAAAAATTACAAAAATATTATACAATAATTCTATTTTAAAAACTATTTATGTTATTATTGTATATATAAAATAAATTACTCTATATATTATATTTTAATTAAATAGAATATTAATTTTATTAAATTTCTATAATAAATATGATTTTCATTATTTTAATCGTTTAATTATTTTTGTAATATATAGTTTATATTATAATATTAAAGTATGATAAACTTTCATTGATATGGTATATATTATATTATAGAATAAACTACTAAATTAAATTAACAATATCATTTCATCAATTATAGAGAAAATAGTTAAAATATATCAAATTTTGCTTTTAAAAATTTAATATATTCAAATATAGTAAATAATTCTTAAATATTTTTTTTTTCCCTATTAATTGCTATATTTATTATTATATTATTTTATGTTATTATTTGCAATTATATTTGTTTATAGTTTGATTATACCATAACTATTTTCAATATAAACTTTCTTATCAACATTTTATTAATGATATATAGAATATAATAATTAAAATATATTTTTGCTAATATAAGTTTAATATTAACAGAATATAAAATATTATTGTTATTAATAGTTTGTTTGAATAAATTTTGAATAAATATTTACAGATAATTTTATTAAGCCTTTTCATTAATATAATTAATTAGTAATATATTATATTGTATATAAGAGGAAAAAAAAAAAAAAAATATATCTAAACAATATATATATTTAATTTAGCATTGTCTCTTTTTATTATTTTTAAAAAATATGAAATAATAGCAACTTTATTAACCAATTCCAAAAAAGAATCCCTCCGTCCTAGCTTTATTTGGGGCTAAGGATTCAGATGTAAGCAACTAAGAATAATAAAAATAATTATAATAAATAAAATAATCTCGCAGGTCGATACATTATATTAAAATGAAAAGAAACCCATCCTAGATAATTAAAGAAAGTCCTACTAAAAAACAAAGGTAAAAAATAGGTTATTTACTTTATTTTGAGATTAAATTTATATATATTATTTAAAAAAATTCAATTTATATTTAATTTGTTTTATTATTTAAAGTATAACAAAAGAAAATGATAGCCATAATAAGAATGTTTTGAATTTTTTAAGTTAGGTGGAAAGACCACAGAATCCTTTATAAAAAGATATACATTTTAACAAAGAAATTGACCATATTTTCGAAGAATAGTTTTATTAAAGTAACCAAGATTTCAAAAACTATAAATTTAATAAGCAAATCCTTTAAAAATACTAAAAACCCTCAGCTGAAATATAAAAAAATAATAATAATAAGTGTTTAGATAGTGGGAATAAGTTAAATAGTACTATATCTTCTTATTCAAATGCTATAGAGTATTTAGAAACAGAAGATAGCCTGGCTGAAACTACACAAACTCTTGATGATTTTAATGAAATGATAAAGAAATAATAGGGGACTAATTACGATACCACTGACTTTATTTAATAATCATTGATATTATAAATACAATAACAATTATATTTATAAAAACCAGAGACCAATAGCTGTGGTATAAAAGCAATAAATTCCCAAAGCAAGCACTTTTAGCTCTAAAATCAAAGAAGATCGTTTTCTTAAAAAAATTAAAAACTCTCTACAATCCTTTCAAATTAATCATCTAGAAATTTCAATAAAAAACTTGTTTCAATTAACTCTAATAACATTTCAAATGGATAACGACTACTAGATTGAAAAAAAAATGGAGCTGTAAACTTTCAATAAAAATTTATTAATGTAAATAATTATTATATTTATAATATTAATCAAATATGAAAAAATGTAAACAAACACACTCCCAAATAAAAAAGAAATATATTTATTAGTACTAATAATATACTTTATGTCTAATAAAAGAGGAAAAAAATCTCTTTATAATATTCACAAATAGTAATGACAACTAAATCTCAACTAAACTAGATAAGATCCTATAAAACCTAAGAAAAGAAAGAAATTTGCATGTATTTGAATTATCTAATTTGAGTTCGAATGATGATAATAATAATAAAAGGAATTTTTTCTTTTATTATATTTATTTACCTGTTTTAAGATTTTAATAAATAATATATTACTTTTATCTAAGTTTATAATGTAAATAGTGTAAGTTTTAGTTACTATTTATAGTACTTGTTTTAATAATTGTTTATATATGTTTAAATTTATATAAAATAACTACTTTTACTTCTTTCTTTTCTCTACTTTATATATATTTATTTATAAAAAACCTATACTTCTTTCTAATATATGTGAAATTGCAAATAAGTTTATTTAAAATGTGAAAATTACTTATATATATATTGATTTATTATACTATCGTTCAGGTAGACTGTTTTTTTATTAGTAAATAATAATTATAATTAATCAGCAGCCCAGCAATATTGTAATTAACTTTTTAGTTCAATTAAGCGCAAAATTAATATATTTTTATCAAAATAAAAAAAATGAATTATAACAACAGAAACAATCAGCTTCCCTATATGTAATAGCCTCACTATGGATAGTAAAGATAACCCTTTCCGCCCACAAATTAGCCAATGAATTAATTAACAGCTCCTCTTTAATAGTTTTAACCTACATAAAATTTACATATAAGTTCGAACTTGTACAAGATTGAGCTTACAAAGCCAATATATATTTATCAAAATACATAATAAATTAAAAAGGATCTTAATTAATATGAAGAAATTGATAATGTTCTATATTCTCCTAAATTTTTATAGAATAATGAGTAATATAAGCCCTAATTTTAAAATTTCAACTAAATTTAACACAATATAAACTTAAATTAACTTGAACAGGAGTAAAATTTTGTAAGACTTGAAAGTAAAGGAAAAATTATTTTAAAAATTACTTGAAAAGATTTCTAGAAACTTTTTAGACTATAAAAATTTTTATGGGAACAGATATATAAATCCAATGGACCAAAATAAAGATCATCTTCATTTAACCAAATGGCAATCGATAGAAATTAACATGTAAAATTTCCAAAGTAATGTATACATGCAATTCAATGCCATGCCCTTTGTGTTTAGTAATCAATCAGTAGAGGAAATGATTTCTAAAATGAAAGAACAAGCATGGGATAATTAGGATATTAGAAAATTTTTTTCAGGAAAATTAGTCCTTATTTATGATTATTACCAACCTCAAGTTGTTTATAAGATAATTGATATAGATTTTAGCAAAACTCCCTATTCCAAAATGAATGAAAACTACACTTATTCTGAATATTATGAAGATAAGCATTAGGTTGTAGTTGATAATGTAGATTAGCCTCTTTTAAAAGTAGAATAAATGGAATTGACAAATAAACAACAGATTAAACAAATTTAAAATAAAAAAACCAGCTAATAAGATATAGCATATTTAATTCCAGAGTTTGTAAGATTGGTGGTCAATAATAACAATTTCTCAAGAATTGAATTAATGAGTGATTTAACCTTTTTACCCACGAAACCAGCTCAATTAGTGGTAGACATGAAAAAAATAATAAAAGTTTTTACAGACAATAAATAGTTCTAAGATTTCGCAGATTTTTGGAGTTTAAAAATATAAATGAATCCTACACAGTTTTAATATCAGTTTTTAGATCCTGGATTTCTTGTATTGGGAAATGGGTTAGAGAAAAATATTTAGATTTGATATCTCCGAATGGAACTGGGCAGTTCAACCATTCGTTTAAATTAACCTTTAACCAGGCTTTCTAAAACATTCCCTAGGTACAGGATTGGACGGTCGTATATTATTAGGATGATAGAGAAATAGTTGACAAATTTATCAATCATATTTCAGTAAATATTAATTATTTTCTTACGTTTTCTTTAATGTATAATAATTAATTATATTTGTTAAATTTTAGTAATTCAATAATGCTTACAATTATGATATACAACCCCCTACATACCGACCCATTTAATCCTTAGAATTAGAAGATTGGCAAAGAAATATATTCTCCGCAGATAATAATAAGAATTAATTCCTGATGATTGTTTTAAGGCCTGAAATAGACAGCTCAACACTGTATAGATAAATCAAAGATGGAATTACTTGCTAAATAGGAGTGCCTTGCTCAATAATGAAAACTGTAAAATAAGCCTATATTTATTAATTAAATAAAAATAATTTATTCATTAAGAAAAATTAAATTAATTTTTTCGATAGGATACATTGTTATAATTTGAGTTTAACCACAATCTTGATGTTTTAGCTAATAAATTTATTTGTTAAATGGCCGCTAAGTTGGGAGGAGCGCCCTGGATATTAAAAAATTTGCCTTATTCTGAAAAGCCTGCCGCAGTGGCTGGTATTAATGTAAATCGTATTGATTTACTTAAGAAGGTAATAGTAACCTGCTGTTGTTCTACTAATAGATTTTTTTCAAGATACTTTAACAACTTTTCAATTCTCGATATTGAAAACATGACTGAATTACAAATAGCAGAATAAATTTCAATTTGCGTAAAAGAACTTTCTATGTCAGCCATTGATAATTTTATCAAATAACATAAAGTGGATATTGAGAATATAATAATTTTCAGAGATGGGTATTTGATTGAAAATATTCAGAAAGAAATTGAAGGAATAAACAAAATGATAAATGATAATTTCAGAAAAGAACAAAATAAAAATTATAAACTAGCTGTCATTACTTCTCAGACAGTTTCTTCAACCTTAAGGTTCTATTCCAACCCCAATTAGGAAAGAGTAGATGAAAATTTAATAAAAATGTGGGGGTTGGAGCTCACTTAATAAACTAAAGCGATTCAGATTTCTTTATAATGATTAAAAAGAAGTAAAATATATTTCCATTATAAAACAATTTTTTTATTTTTAATTATATACAATTAATTCAGGTTTATGGCTGTTCTCGATTGAATCATATTAAAATAGAATATTCCGATTTTGCTACTTCTGATCCTAAAAGTGCAGAAAAACTGAGAAATCTCACTTTCAAACTTTGCTTTTTAAATTACACTTTATCACCTGCTACCAGTACGTGTGTTCCGTTAATGTATGCCTGGAAATACTCGAAATTTATAGAGCTTTTACTTCCTTTAGAAAAGTAAAATTCTGATGAATCTTAATAATTTAATCATTTAAAATAACTAGCGAGAAATGGATATTTGTTCTATATTTGAAAATTTTATCGATATCAGTTGTATTATTTAAAACTTTAACAAAATTAAAAAAAAAAGGCAATTATATAATTTATAATTGTTAAAATGAAGTCATATTATTTTTAATAATTAATATTATAATCCAACTATAAATAAAATAATAATTAATTAATTATATTTTTTTATTAACAATAAATATTCGAGTATTCATTAATAATTAAAAGTAAAGTATTAATAAAAAAATTAAAATAATTTAACAACTATTTTTTTCTAAAAGTATATTATAATATGCAATTAACTTTTTTGCCAATTAGATAATATTAATAAATTTTATATGCTTAAATATTTAATTATTAGCGAACTCTTAAATTTAAAACATACCTAATCAATCAATTATTAAAAAAATAAAAAAAAATAAGCAAATCCCCAATTCTATTATCTTTATATTATAACATTTAAAAAAACACAAATCTGTATAAAACATATGGGAAATACTCATGCCTCTGATTAGGAAGAAGTATAATCAGCTTGCGATTCAAGTGAGAGAACAAGCACAATTCAGTCAAGTATTCATAGGCCAATATCGGTTCCAGTTTTAAGGAAGAAATCCGTATTTTATAAAAATCCAGAAACAAGAAATTTTGTGATAAAGAAATAGCCTGGAATAACAAGATTTTCTTAAATTTCTCCTAACAATAATTCTTCTAAAAAATATAACATATTTAATAATTCTGGCAATAAAAATATACACGCCCAAAGCATTTAACTGAGTGATACAAAATACACATACCGACCCTATTCCCATGAAATCACCAATAGAAAACCTAACATTCATTAAATATCATAATTTTAAACAAGTGTAAATAATGCAAATAACTCAAATCAGCGAACGAATGCTAATATGATTAGCAATTAGAATCATTCTCAGTCAGTCAACTCTTAAGGTGTGTATACATAGAGACCAATATATCTGTAAAGTAGAAGTGTAGATACAACAAGGCCTAAAAAAATATAACAACTCATGTTATAAAACCATCAGTTAATCCATTTATTAACGCAGAATTGCCAGCCAGAAAGGATAATCGTACATTTACAATAAGCCCTGTCAAAAGCGCTGTAGTTATAAAGAGCTAAAGAAAGGTGTTGCAAGAAGTAGATCAAAAGAAACATATATTTTATTTATAGCAACACTAATAACAATAACAGCCTCCGAAACGATATGTTTATCAAGAGGTCCATGTGCTCCCTGTGAGTTTGCATAATTAATCTTATTATTTACAATAGTAAAACATTAATTAATAAAAATAATATTTGCTATAAAATCAGACAACATATAGCACTCAGCCAATACATTACAGTCCGTCTAAATGTCCCTATACTCAATAGTCCGCTTCTTAAAGCATCTCCTATAAAAGTCCTATAAGAAAAGCTAATTTTATTTAATCTGATTATTCTCAACCATAAAATTAAAAATAAAAAGATTATAAATAATCAAGCTCTCCTTTAATTTTAACTCCATCTAGAATTCAACTGATGTCATAATCCAATCAATCCTCTTAACGAGGCTCTACTTCTATCAACTAGTTAAATAAGTTTTAATATAGTAGTCACCAGCTGTCTCATCTATAATAATAATAAGAGAAATAAAAAGAATAGGATTAAAAAAATTATGAAAAATAAATTCCCTACAGTTCTCCTGAAAAATATCAATATAGAAATCAATATATTTAAGAAACCAGCAAATATGGATATTTATAAAATTACAATAAAGAAAATGCTGCAGTTAATATGGAATATTAAAAAATTGCGGAGTTTAAACTGATGGCTCTGAAAGAAAGTTGAACCAAAATACTTAAATTTATAGCATTTCTCTAAAATCTAAAAGCAAAGAAAATTATCCTTCAAATTCTTATTTGTCAAGTTATAATAAAGAATCAGAAAGATAATATTAATCCTATGACTTTCCGCCAATGCAATAAATCGTTCCAGAATACTAAGATACTTAACAATAATAATAATAATTTTATAAAAAGCCTTATTAAAAAGATTATTATAATTACAAAAAATAATAAGGTGATGAAGAAATATAACCCTCCAACGATTAGGCAAAGAGCAATAAATAAGATTAAGAATTAATGACTAATTTTACCACTGTGTATATTAACCAAAAAAAAAGGAAATGAAAGAAGAATATATCCCTTCTAATTAACACGAATAATAGTATTAAAGTTATAACGATGGATAAAAAATCTAATAAAACAAATATTACAATGATAGTAAAACTGAAAAGCAATAATTAAATACTTATGAAGATGTTCATGAAATCAACACAAGCTATCCCATTAAAAATTCCTAAATTGATTCTTATTCTGATAAATACCAATCTTAAAGAATATATGATTACCCACACAGTGAAGTCATGTATCCCTAAAAATAAGAAAATATTTAATAAGAAAAAACTCAACAAAAAGAAGTCTATATAGGAAGTCATCTAAAATGTGATGAAGAAGAAAAGCCATACAAATAATATACCTTTGATAGTTAAAATTAAGATGATGTTTCTGTTAATAAACCTCTAAATAAAAGTCTCGTATTTGCAACAGATACAGATAAAAATATAATAATGAACTCCTTGGACTATAGTTACAGTTATAGTAAGAGTAGATAAAATCCTGAAAACCAAATTTCTGGACAATAGTAACATTTAGATTAAAGTTAACTAAATAATTATATTTTGGAGTAAAACAAAGAATGGGAGGCAAAATAGTTGGAAGAAATAAATAAGAAATATAAAATTAACCATCAAAAATTGGATAAAATTATAGGCGAGATTTCTAAATAAAAACAGAATAAGGAATAAAGTAACTTATCGAACAGATAGCAGTAATCTATAGATAATATAGATTTGCAAACTTGTAATAATACTGATTCTAAAAATATTTCTCACGACCAATCTTCTTCCAACAATAACTTAATTTAGATCTAAAATGAGGAAGGAAACTAATAAAATGAAAAATAAGTAATTTTAGAAGAACTTTCATAAGAAAAAGTAAAACATTAATAAAAATAATAAGAAAGAAAAAATACATTAGAATTGGAACCAGAATGTAGTAAAGAAGAAATTTTATAATAGGAAACATAAGAAGAAAATAAAAAGAAGAAGAATAAGAGGCAGTATAGGAAACAAGAAATATTGAATATTCCGAAAGAGAATTAGTTTCTAATTCCTTTACTTAATCGTAATTAAATAGTAGTCAGGGTTATAAAGGCTAAAACGAAAAGGAAAATTAATTTTAAGACATATCTCACCGTACTAATTTTATAGAGCAAGAACCAAATTAACAGGAAAAAAGCTGTGAGGATTAACCTCAAGGTGATTTGGAATTAACTTAAAGCAAAAAAGATTTACTTAATTCTGTAAAAATAAGCATTAATCAGTGCACCAATGAATAAATTGAATTTTTATCTAGAAGAGAGCCTCTTTAACCTTCTTATAGAAAATAATATCAAGTCTCTCCTTCTCAAAGTCCCTAATAAAACAAAAATTAAACAAGTATTGGAGTACCTGATAGTGTAAGAAGCGGCGGCCCTTTATAGCCAAAATTGCTTAATTTCTACATAAGTATGCAAAGAATTGCGTCAGAAAATGAAGAAAAAAGCGAAGATAATGAATAAATACTATAATAAGAAAAATAATAAAATTCTAAAAATAATCCTATGGAAGAAAAGGCAAATCCTAACAAAAACGATAAAGTTGAAAATCAAGAAAATATAGCTATTTCTTCTTAGTAAAAAAGTATATAGCAGTCTATTCACTTTGAAAGTTTCAATGATAATTTCAATTAGTATAATTCAAAATTAAAGTAATCACAAGATTCAATAAAACGAGTAAATTCTTAATCAATGGAATAGTCAGAAAACAATAAGAACCCTAAAAAATAGAGCCTTCTACCTCCTCATCATTAATAAATATAAAATTTTAAAATTAAATGCCTGAAGTGTAAAAATAGGCCTAAGAGAATAATTCTTTTAATGGATTTTCATTATAAAGTACAGAAAGACATTACTTAGAAACACCGAAACTTGCGAATTAAGAATCGGTGTCAGAATTATAGTAATTCAATATCCAGATCAGTTCTAATTGTAAGATTATTGAAGGAAATGATTTTGAAAATGTGCACCAAATGGAAGCGGGAAATGATATTAAAGATAATTAGCTAAATTGTGAAAATATTAATCATTAATTGAAAACGGTTAATTAAGATCTAAATAATGATAATAAAATAAAATTAACTCTAAATGATTTGAATGATTTAAAAATTAATGTCATTATGGAGCCCAGTTCGGAATCAATGCAACATAATCACAGCAGCATTTAAAACTCAGACTAAAAAATTTTAGAATCTTCCAAACGATTTTCGGAAAGACATGAAAACATAAATACTGAAAATCAAAAGCCATAAGATTTAAAAAATACTTAATAGTAACACAATAAATAACAAGAAATTGATAGCATAAAGATAAAACTTTCAGAAAAAAAGAATTAGTCACTGAAAGCTCCTCTATTAAAGATCAAAAAAATAATTCAAAGAGAAAAGAACTATTGGAGCCTGAAGATGAAATAATGCCAGCCTAGCTTAATTTTAACACTCCTAACTCAGCCTATTCAAAATAAATAATTTTCAATGCATAGGATGGTCAAAGAAACAATCAGAATAATCAAGTCTTTTTGAAGTAGCAAAGTTTCGGATTAGAAAAATCTAATGATAGTCAAAAAAGCAGTAATATTTAATCTCATACCGAAATGCAAAAGTAAAGCAACTTAAATCTTCCTATTTAACAAGACAAAAATTCTTAAATTATTTCTTAACACTCTTCTCCATAACACACGCCTTTATTTCCTAAAACTACGGAAGAAAAGCTTGGAAAATAATTTTCGTAATTTATAAATGAATTTATAATTATAAATTTATTTACTTATTTTTAAATTTGAAATAGACTTAAATCTTATTATATTGGATATGAAAATCCTGATATTTCTGAAATAAAGCCTCCAGATTAAGCTTCTAGTTTTTCTCCGAATCAAAGTTTATTACATGAAATTAATCCTGGCATTCATGATAGCATTAATGAACGAGCTTTCAGTAATTTTTAGGGTGAAGGGTTTGATCATTTATCATAATTTGGGTACTTATAATATACATTTTTATATCTATAATTAAAGCTTTATAACCATTTCAGGTAAGTTAAAACTTATAGGAGCTCTACAAATGAATAAATAAATAAACTTAGAAGTTAAAGTGTAAGTGATAATAATAATGTGTCATTACATATAAGTAAAACTAATAAAGATAAGACAAAACATCCCAAATAATACATCACTTCGCCTCTATAATAAAATAATAACATAGAAAGTAATGAAGTAGATTAAAAATAATAAGAAATTGGAGAAAAAAATAAAATTTAATAAAATTCATTTTGTTAAAGTGGTATTTTTAAAATTTGCTTAAATAATAATAAAAAGGTAAATAAAATTAGTAGAAAAGCATAAATGATAATAGTTAGACTTAAAAATGTAATATTAGTATATATAATAAAGTAGATAGCAATCTCCAAATAATTCTCATTAAGTTTCTTAAATGAACTCAAGTACATAGCAATATTTGTAAGAGTATTAAACATAAAGGTAAAATTAGTAATTGTAGAATAATAATATTATTAATCAATAAATTAATTAGCAACAAATAAATAGCAATAATAATTAGAAAAATCTATAAAAAAAATAAAAGGAGGAAAGTAACTATAATAATAACCAAACACTTTATATGCAGATGTTTTGAGATAGTATGTTAAAAAAAATAAATTATGATTTAAATTTACAAATATATAAATTTTGTATATATCCTTATTATTATATAATACACATTCTTAATCATGTAAAAATACGCTCTACAATATTTAAAGCGATGTAGTGTTAATATTAAAAATCAATTAAATAATTAATTTCTCTTATTTGAGTTTGTTTATAATGTATTAATGAATGATTAATAAAAAAAATTTAAAATAATTACATGTAATTAAATACTTTAAAAATTAAAACTTAATAATTAAACAACAAGAAAATAAACATATTTTATATATTATTTAAAATTTATTAAAACAATAACAACATCAACTCTTATAGAGCAATAAATAGATTTTCTTAAAAAAATAAACCTAACATGCAAGCTATTAAATAAATCCCTGATGGTTAAAGAACCAAAACAATTTACACTTTGATAAAAGATAAAAAATACTAAGATGTAAATATATATAAAAACTAATAATTCTATCAAAAGAAATTATAATTAATATAATGAATGATACCATTTAAATAAGTTGACGTTAAAATATATATATTTTTTAAATTTTCAGGCTATATAATATTTAAATTACGAATTGCAATTCTGTCCTAAAAGTAGAACTTTATCTTTATTGGGTTATTGCTACTATATGTCTTAAGATTTCACAAATGCGTCCAAAATGTACAATTGATAATCAATATTTATTAAAGCCAATTATAAATTCAAATGTTTGTTATTTTTTGTAGCTATGAACAATTAGTTAGATTTTGTCCTGAAGTTGATGAATATAAGTTGTATTATGCTTAGTCTTAATATAAAGAAGGATTATTTGATGATGCATTAAAAACAATTTAAACAATAGAAAATAAAGAATATGAGGACAGGTTAATATAATTACAAATTTTAATCAGATATGAAAAAGATGAAATTTCCCACGCCAAATCTATTATTAAAGCTGGAGATTAAAATGGTAATAAAAATATAATAAATTGAAATACAAAATATTTTGCCTCATTTTATGCTTTACTTAGATCCTGATATGATATGCAACGAAGGTTGTATTCTCTTTAAAGAAGGAAAATTCGAAGAGGCTAGAGTTAAGTTTTAAGAAGCTATGCAAGGAATGGGATTTAGTTGCGAATTAGCTTATAATATAGCTTTATGTCATTACAAAATGAAATAACTCGCTCCATCTTTGAAAAACATTGCGGAAATTATTGAAAAGGGAGTTAGAGAACACCCGGAATTAGGAGTGGGAAGTAATGCAGATGGAATAGAAGTAAAATCTGTTGGAAATAGTTAGGTAATGTTAGAATAAAAATTTTACTTATAATTAAAAAATCGTTAGAAACTATAATTCAAATAAAAATTTAGGCTTTAAAAGAAAGTGCATTAATTGAAGCCTTCAATTTAAAATCTGCCATCGAATTTTCTATTAAAAATATCCCTTAAGCAAAAGAGGCTTTATTAGACATGCCACCCAGATCTGAAGAAGAGTTAGATCCGGTAACTTTGATGAATCAGGCCTTAATGAATATAGAAGATGATCCTTCAGGAGGATTTAAAAAATTAAATCATTTATTATCTAATCCACCTTTCCCTCCCGAAACATTCGCTAATCTTTTACTTTTATACTGCAAATATCAATATTACAACTTGGCAGCAGATATTCTTGCCGAAAATGCAGATTTAACATTTAAGTAAAATATTTGGGAAATATAATTTTAATAAAATATTTTACTAAAATTCCTTTTAGATGCATTTCTAATGAAGATTTCGAATATATCGATGCTTTGATTTTGTAAAATACCAGTCCAGAAGATGCCTATTCTAAATTTGAAAAACTGGCCGATAGCCATATCGACACTTTAAGAAATATTTCAAAAATATATAAGATGCAAGACTTTCTAGAGATAATGAAGGAATTAAAAAGTCTTTAAAATAATTTGATGAAAGTCTGGAAAAATATATTCCCGTAAAAATTATATTAATAATTTATAAGGAGACATTGAATGCAAATAATTAAAATACTTAATTTTCAGGTTTTAATGCAACAAGCCAAAATCTATTGGGATAAGGAAAATTATCCTTAGGTTGAAAAATTATTCAGATCAAGTGCCGAATTCTGTGCTGATCACGAAACCTGGAAACTAAATGTTGCCCATGTATTTTTCGTATAAGATAATAGATATAGAGAAGCTATTAGATACTATGAGCCTATTGTTAATAAATATTAAGAAAAATTATTAGATTTGACGGCAATAGTTATAGCCAATCTTTGTGTTTCTTATATCATGGTCAATGAAAATGAAGAAGCTGAAGAACTTATGAAGAGATTAGAAAAAGAAGAAGAAAAATTAGCTGCTTAAGATCCCGAAAAATAAGTAAAAATCTAACTAACAGGAATTTCGTTTTTTAATATATATTGATCAATTTATATTATTTTAGGTCTATCATTTATGTATTGTCAATTTAGTAATTGGTACCTTATATTGCTCTAAAGGAAACTTTGAATTCGGTATTTCTAGGATTATTAAATCACTTGAACCATACAATAAAAAAGTAAATTATTATCATAATTTTGTTATTATGAAATATAATTTTTTATGCACAACTTATTAATTATAATAATAAACAAAAAGTTAACAACAGATACCTGGTTCTATGCTAAAAGATGCTTCTTAGCTTTAATAGAAGCTCTTGCTAAACATATGTTTGTACTTAAAGATACAAGTATAAGTGAAATTATTGACTTTTTAGATGAAGCTGATAAGTAAGGAAAAGCTATTCCTACAGTAACTATTATAAATTTTATTTAAATTATATTTCTTAATATTAAAAATTATTTTAATAGGTTATAAACGTTCTAGAAACATTAGATGAAAAAAATACTGTTTCTTATGAAGCCAGATTGCTAAAACAAATGTTTTTCAAGTTAAGAGGAATATGAAATAACTTATATTTCTTTATATTCAATATATAAAATAAATATATTATTTTATATATACCAAATTAACATTATAAATATATAAAAGTTATAAGAAATTACAATGATACTTGTTATTTTGTTAAAATAAATTTTTAAGACAAATAAATAATTTTATTATTAGATAATTATAATATATTTATATCGCTGAACTTTTATTCCACAACATAGAACAAATTTGTATATTTTATATTATGTAAAAATAATATGAACAAATAAATATATTACTAAGAATAATTCTTACTTGCTGTTTATTGGTATAACCTATCATAGGAATTATATACTTTTATTACTTAGTGAAATGAAGTATTATATGCAATTAACATTAGTTGAAATGAATTTCTTATATCTATTTAAATTTGATTATCTTTATTAATTAAATACAATAAAAGTGCTTAAAAAAAAAAATATCATGTGCTTTTTAAAAAAAAATAACGAAACATGCAAGGTTTATAAGGAAGAATAATAAAGAGAAAGAAGACCCTAAACCTTAATCTTAACAACCAATTCCTAATAAGGAGATTAAATTAGAAAAACCAATTTATGAACGGAATACTCAAATTGATACAATGAATGATGAATTAGATTAATTTGAGAAAATAATCGAAAAATTGAATGAAGAAGTAAGGACACATATTATGCAAAAATAAAAATAAGTAAAAATATAAACATCTACATAATTCTTTAATTTCTAAAATTGATTTCAATTTTATTTATAATATCTTTTAATAAAAATTATAGGAAGCTTTATAAAAAATGAATTAAGCCAAATAACTATCAAAGTAGCTGATAAGATTAAAAAATTAAAGAAGTGATAACTAAGAATAAAAATCATTTCAAAAGAGAATGCTGCGATCACTGAAAACGATTATATGTAATTATGACCGAATAATATTTTTTTAATAAATAAATAAATAAAGTATGATTAAAATTAGAGCTATGAGATAAGCCACAAACATTTTAAAAGAGGTAGAAAATACAAAATAATAATAAAAAGATTGTATGTTATATTCATAAAAATTAAAACATAATAGATAAATATTAAATTTTAAAATTTTAATTTATACAATTTATTCTAATTTATTTTTTATTATTATTAGTAAGAGGGAAACATTTTATGTGATTTATCAGATGATATTTTTATTGAATTGGAGGCTTGATTGAAATTAGGAGATTTATATGACCATCCTAATGCTAAGACAGATCCTACTTTATTATAATATAAACCATAGAAATTCCATTAAATATATAAACCTTAATCTAATTGAGATACTTTTATGGTTTTATTATTTAATTTAATTAAAAACTAATCTGATAGTTTCTTAATATTGGTTATAAAATTAATATACTATATTATATAGAATAAACAAGTTAAAGCTACTTTAACTATTATATATATGACAAATTTTTTTAAAGACAATATCTATTTATAAAATTAAAAGTTATTTAATACCTATTACGGAAAATAAATACTTACCAAGAGTAATTTTTATATTCTATATGATAGCAGAAGCTATCATAAGAATTACATAAATTACTAAGTCAAATAGATATATTATAAATAATTATTATTTGGTGAAATTTTATGCTCTTTAATAATCGGAATTTGTATGACTTTTATTTGTAAAACATAATAATATACTTTATATTAGACTAAAAAATAAAATATTACAAGTTTTTATAAAAAAATAACTATAAATATATATATTATTCTGAGGATGTAAAAAAATATAATTAACCCAAGCCATAATCTCAAAACCTATTCATAGTAAGGAAATAAAAGAGAAAAAGCCATGCATGGTATAAATATATACGAAAAAAAACTATAAAGATTAAGAGAACATATTTATAAAATTAATATAATAGAGAGTAAAATATTAATTTATTAATATTTAATAATTTTATTAAATAATTTTCTTAAATTATTGATAATATTTTAAAATGGCTAAAGCCAAAGAGATTCCAAGCACGCTACAAAAATAGAAAATAAAATACTATTAAGCCTACTTAAAAATATTTTAAAGAAAGTGCTGTCTATGATGAAATTTATTATTTTTTTAATTAATTTAATATATTAAAAATATTTTAGTACTAAAAAATGAATATGTTCAATTTTTAGAAAAAAAGTAATACATTAAATTACAAACACCCAGTTACAGTTTCATATATATATATATTACTACAACATATTATAATATAGATAAATATATAACTATATATATAATATATATAAAACAAATGGAAAATAAAGCTTTAAATTACGAACCTTAAATTAATTCAGCTCCTACTTTATGATAATAAACTAAATAAATATACCCTAATTATAATAAGAATTTGAATCTTAAGAATCATACAATAATCTTGAGGCTATATTAAATTAAATTTTTAAAATAAAATCATTATTTTAAATTTAATTTAATAATTTAATAATAAATAAATTTGTTTTTGTAAGATGTTTAAAATTGTATTAATTAGTAAAATATTTAAACAAATTATAAATTAATAATTTATTTATCAATAAATTATTTATTTTGATTTATAATATAGTTTCTTAATGTTTATTGTAATATAAGTTTATATATATTACATTAATATTAATAAATATGTTTAAGGATATTCTAATTACTATATTAATATAATATAACTTATTAGAAGTATATATATTCTAATAAAGTTTATTAATATCTATTAAAAAAATAAGTTACTAAGAGAAATTTTCACTTGCTCTATATTATCAAGAAGAGAGTCCAGATTTGATAAGAATTAAAAACTTAAATTACTTTATAGCTAAATAAATGTATGATAAAAAATTAAAATATAGAGAAAAGATAAGCTTATATCAACTCAAATCGGAATATTCATGACTTTTATTTAATAAATATTATAAAGGAACTTAATAAAATAAATTATTTAAAATATTAAATATTAGTAAGATAACACAAATAGTATTATTTCTTATTAAAAAAACAAAAAAATGTTCGGATTATTTGGAGGAAGTAAAAAAAAGAAAGAAGAACCCAAGCCTTAACCTCAACAACCTATTCCTAATAAGGAAATGAAAAGAGAAAAAGCTATGCATGATGTAAATTCTCAAATTGATAAAATGGATGATGCAATTGATAAATATGAAGAAAAAATAGAAAAAATTAATGAATAAGTAAGAACGCTTATTTAACAAAAGAAAAAAAGAGTAATTATTAAACTTTATAATATGTATTAACCATATTTAATATTCTATGTAAATTTATTAAAACATTTTAAAATATTTTAGCAAGCTTTATAAAAAATGTCTGAAGCTAAAGAGTATTCCAAACACGTGACAAGAATGGAAAACTAAAGAAGTGCTATGTCTAAATTAAAAATATAATTAGAAAGTGCTGCTACCAATGAAGATGCTGTTTAGTAATTTAAATCGAATAATTCGATTAATAATACATATAATATTTTTTATTAAAATTAGAGCTATGACAGGAGCCACAGATATTTTAAAAGAGTAAGATAAAATAAATGAATAATTAGAAGATTAAATGTTAGATTTATAAGAGATTGAAGCTAATAGAGAAAGAGTTGATGATTTATGGGCCGTAAATACATATTTTTATTATTTTTAAAATGTTATACTTAAGCAATTAATCATTTCTATTATTAGTAAATGGGAAATACTTAAAATGATGAATTAGAAGACGAATATGCTTAATTGGAAGCATAAATGCAATCAGAAGCTTTAAACGATGTTCCTTTAGTAAAGACAGATCCTTCTTTATAATAATAACAACAATAGTAATAACAATAAATCAATAAACCTTAATCTCAACAAGTGTAGTAACCTTAATAATAAAACATGGAAAATGCTCTTGATGCCATGTTAAATTGATTTTATAATCTAAAATCATTATTTTAAATTTATTAATATTAAAATATTTATGAGGAATAGCAATAATTGTTATGTTAATATTATCATATATTTCTTTAAATGAATTAAGTAAATACTAATTTAGTATAAAAAATATCTTTTTAATTTATTAGTATATATTTGTTTAAGATATTTTATAAATTAAGTAATAAATAAATATTATATTTATATCATTAAGATAAAATTCTTAAGATTACATAAATAGACTAATACTTACTATTCTATGTAATAGATTAAAATTAATCCTAAAAATAATGTATATTATAAGATAAATAGCAAATTTATGCAAAACATCAATTATTTTATTTAAGTTCTCTCATTACTACTTTCATTATCTTATATATATTTTAATAGTATGAATATTTATATAAGTTACTCATTTCCATTCTTCTTTTCTTGGTAAAAATTTTCTATTTATTTCTATTTATTAATGTATTTATTTAAATAAATAAATAAATAAATAAATAAATAAATAAATAAAATAATTAAGTTTCTGTAAATTATAGAAATACTTAATCATTAGATTAATTTTGAAAAAAAAATATACCCTAATTAGTGATATAATATATAATATATAGATAATGTTTTAATTATTTTTTGTGATAAAATTTATATATTTTCACAACTATAAATTAATCTCATGAGATTTTTCAAATTGTCTAGCATTTTATTACATTTTAACTATCTTCTTTTTCTCCATAACCAATAATGCTTTTCATATATTTTTTTCCATTAAAATCTAATATTTTCAAATAATTATTAACCAAAACTTATTCCTGGCTTAAAAAATTTAATGACCAGAGATAAATTATGGTACCATATTAAACAGTGAGTAGATAACATTGTCTCAGGTCAGTAGGTATTACTTGTACAAACTTTAAACTATGTATTTATAAATTTATCTGAAATAATGATGAAATCTAATAATTAAATGTAAATTCAGAGATATATACCAATTATAAATAAAAAATTTATAATTTTCTAGCTAAAACTATAAGAACAATATAAATTTTTTATAAAGATGATATATTTCTAAAATAATAGTTCGTAAGTATCTAATAAAAAAAGAAATAATAAACAAGAGTGATTTTGTTTGCTCTTTATTAAAAAGAAGAGTCCAGATTAGATCACAATATAAACATAAATTATTACTTAGATTAATTCTATTTAAATTATAAAATACTTTTATTTAATAAATGTGTTTTTAATAACAAATAATTTAAAAAAAGTAAAAAAAAAAAATAAACTTATATTTTATTATTAAGAAAATAACAAAAAATGTTCGGATGTTTTGGAAGAAATAAAAAAAAGAAAGAAGAACCCAAGCATTAACTTCAGCAATGGGAAATAAAAATGAATAAAATATTCATGAATTAAATTCTCAAATTGATAAAATGGATGATGAAATCCTTCTTTATAATAATAACAACAATAGTAATTACAATAAATCAATAAACCTTAAACTCAATAAGTGTAGTAACCTTAATAATAAAACATGGAAAATGCTCTTGATGCCATGTTAAATTGATTTTATAATCTAAAATCATTATTTTAAATTTATTAATATTAAAATATTTATGAGGAATAGCTATAATTTTTATGTTAATATTATCATATATTTCTTTTAATGAATTAAGTAAATACTAATTTAATATAAAAAATATCTTTTTAATTTATTAGTATATATTTGTTTAAGATATTTTATAAATTAAGTAATAAATAAATATTATATTTATATACATTAAGATAAAATTCTTAAGATTACATAAATAGACTAATACTTACTATTCTATGTAATAGATTAAAACTAATCCTAAAAATATAGTATATTATAAGATAAATAGCAAATTTATGCAACCTCAATTATTTTATTTAAGTGCTCTCATTACTGCTTTCATTATCTTATATATATTTTTTTTTAATAGTATGAATATTTATATGAGTTACCTATTTCCATTCTTCTTTTCTGGGTAAAAATTTTCTATTTATTTCTATTAATTAATGTATTTATTTAAATAAATAAAATAATTAAGTATCTGTAAATTATAGAAATACTTAATCCTTAGAAAAAATAGTTATTCCCTAATTAATTATATAATATATAATATATAGATAATGTTTTTATTATTTTTTGTGATAAAATTTTATATATTTTCACAACTATAAATTAATCTCATGAGTTTTTACAAATTGTCTAGCATTTTTTTACAGTTTAACTATCCTCTTTTTCTGCAAAATCAATAATGCTTTTCTTATATTTTCTCCTATTAAAATCTAATATTTTCAAATAATTATTAACCAAAACTTATTCCTGGCTTAAAAAATTTAATGTCCAGAGATAAATTATGGTACCATTTTGAACAGTGAGTAGATAACATTATCTCAGGTCAGTAGGTATTACTTGTACAAACTTTAAACTATGTATTTATAAATTTATCTAAAATAATGATGAAATCTAACAATAAAATGTAAATACAGAGATATATACCAATTATAAATTAAAAAATTTATAATTTTCTAGCTATAACTTTAAGAACAATATAATTTTTTTATTAAAATGATATCTTTCTAAAATAAAAGTTCGTAAGTATCTAATAAAAAAAGAAATAATAAACAAAGAGTGATTTTTGTTTGCTCTTTATTAAAAAAGAAGAGCCCATATTAAATCACAATATAATACATAAATTATTACTTAGATTAATTCTATTAAAATAATATAATACTTTTATTTAATAAATGTGTTATTAAAAACAAATAATTTTAAAAAAAGTAAAAAAAAAAGTAAAAAAAAAAAAAAAAAAATGTTCGGATGTTTTGGAAGAAATAAAAAAAGAAAGAAGAACATATCCTTTAACTTCAACAACGGGAAATAGAAAAGGAATAAGCTATTCTTCGATTAAAGACTCAAATTGATATAATAGATGATGTAAATGATAAATATGAAGAAAAAATAAAAGAAAATAGTGAATATATAAGAACGGTTGATTAAAAAAATAAAAAAAGAGTAATTATTAAACTTTAAAATATTTATTAACCATATTTAATAAGTTTTTCAATACTTTTTAAAATATTTTAGGAAGCTTAATAAAAAAGAGATGAAGTGAAACATTATTTCTAATAAATTAAAACTAGATAAAACGAAAGAAGTGAACTATCTAAATTAAAAATATAATTAGAAACTGCTACTACCAAAGAAGATTTTGTTTAGTAATTAAAATCTAATAATTAGATTATTAATACTTATAATATTTTATTAAAATTAGAGCTAGGACAAGAGCCTAAGATGTTTTAAAAGATTTTGATAAAATAAACGAGTAAGTTGACGTTTAAATATAAGATTAAATAGAAATTGATGTTTATTCCTAAAGATATGATGATTTATTAGCTGTAAATACATATATTTATTATTTTAAAATGTTATATCTAAGCAATTAATCATTATTATTAGTAATAGATAAATGTTTCAAGTGATGAATCAGATGATGAATATGCCTAATGAAAAGCATAAATGTAATCAGAAGCTTTAAACGATGCTCCTTTAGTAAAGACAGATATATCTTTAAAATAATAACTTCAAAAAATAAAAGTTCGTAAGTATCTAATAAAAAAAGAAATAATAAACAAAGAGTGATTTTTTTTGCTCTTTATTAAAAAAGAGTCCAGATTAGATCACAATATAATACATAAATTATTACTTATATTAATTCTATTTAAATAATATAATACCTTTATTTAATAAATGTGTGATTAAAAACAAATAATTTTTATAAAAAAAAAAAAAAAGTCAAAAAAAAAATAATAAACTTATTATTTATTGTTAAGAAAATAATCAAAAAATGTTTGCATTATTTGGAGGAAATAAAGAAAAGAAAGATGAACTCAAACATTAACCCCAACAACCTATCCCTAATAAGGAAATGAAAAAAGTAAAAGCTATGCATGATGTAAAAGATCAAATTGATAAAATGGATGATGCAATTGAGAAATATGAAGAAAAAATAGAAAAAATTAATGAATAAGTAAGAACGCTTATTTAACAAAAGAAAAAAAGAGTAATTATTAAACTTTAAAATATTTATTAATCACAATGAAATTTCTATTTAAGTTTTTCAATAAATTTTTAAAATATTTTAGCAAGCTTTATAAAAAATGTCTGAAGCTAAAGAGTATTCTAAACAAGTGACAAGAATGGAAAACTAAAGAAGTGCTATGTCTAAATTAAAAATATAATTAGAAAGTGCTGCTACCAATGAAGATGCTGTTTAGTAATTAAAATCAAATAATTCGATTAATAATATAAATATTTTATTAATATTAGAGCTATGACAGGAGCCACAGATATTTTAAAAGAGTAAGATAAAATAAACGAATAATTAGAAGAATTAATATTAGAATAATAAGAAATTGATTAGAACAGTTAAAGAGTTGATGATTTATGGGCTGTATATATATTTATTTATTATTTTTAAAATGTTATATCTATGCAATCAATCATTTTTATTATTAGTAAATGGGAAATAATTAAAATAGTGAATTAGAAAAAGAATATGCTTAATTGGAAGCATAAATATAATCAGAAGCTTTAAACGATGCTCCTTTAGTAAAGACAGATCCTTCTTTATAATAATAACGATAAATAGTTTATAAACCTTAATATCAATAGGTGTAATAACTAAAATAATAAAACATGGAAAAAGCTCTTGATGCTATGTTATATTGATTTTTAATCTAAAATCATTATTTTAAATTTATTAATATTAAAATATTTTTGAGGAATAGCTATAATTTTATGTTAATATTATCATATATTTCTTTTGATGAATTTAGTATAAAAAATATCTTTTTAATTAATTAGTATATATTTATTTAAGATGTTTTATTAATTAACTAATAAGTAATATATTTATATTCATTATGATAAATTCTTAAGATTACATAAGTAGACTAATACTTACTATTCTTTGTTATAGATTAAAATTAATCCTAAAAATAAAGTATATTATAAGATAAATAGCAAATTTATGCAAAACCTCAATTATTTTATTTAAGTGCTCTCATTACTGCTTTCATTATCATATATATATTTAAATAATATGAATATTTATATGAGTTAATCATTTCCATTCTTCTTTTCTGGGTAAAAATTTTCTATATATTTCTATTAATTAATGTATTTAAATAAATAAATAAAATTATTAAGTTTCTGTAAATTATAGAAATACTTAATCCCCAGTTTAATTTTGAAAAAATAGTTATTCCCTAATTAGTGATATAATATATATATAGATAATGTTTTTATAATTTTTTGTGATAAAATTTATATATATTCACAACTATAAATTGATCTTAGGAGTTTTTTCAAATTGTCTAGTATTTCTTTACAGTTTAACTATCCTCTTTTTATGCACAGCCAATATTGCTTTTCTTATATTTTCTCCTAATAAAATCTAATATTTTCAAATAATTATTAGCCAAAACTTTTTCCTGGCTTAAAAAATTTAATGTCCAGAAATAAATTATGGTACCATTTTGAACAGTGAGTAGATAACACTATCTCAGGTCAATACGTATTACTTGTACAAACTTTAAACTATGTATTTATAAATTTATCTAAAATAATGATGAAATCGAATAATTAAATGTAAATGCAGATATATATATCAATTATAAATTTAAAAAATTATAATTTTCTAGCTATAATTTTAAAAACAATATAAATTTTTTATTAAAATGATATATTTCTAAAATAAAAGTTCGTAAGTATCTAATAAAAAAAGAAATAATAAACAAAGAGTGATTTTTGTTTGCTCTTTATTAAAAATAAGAGCCCAGATTAGATTACAATATAAAATATAAATTATTACTTACATTAATTCTATTTAAATATAATAATACTTTTATTGAATAAATGTGTGATTAAAAACAAATAATTTTAAAAAAAGTAAAAAAAAAAGTAAAAAAAAAATAATAAACTTATTATTTATTATTAAGACAATAATAAAAAAATGTTCGAATGTTTTGGAAGAAGTAATAAAAAGAAAGAAGAACCTAAACTTTAACTTCAACAACGGGAAATAAAATATGAATAAGTTATTCATAGATTAAAATCTCAAATTAATAAAATGAATGATGCAATTTAAAAATATGAAGAAAAAATAGAAGAAAATAGTGAATAAATAAGATAGCTTGGTTAAAAAAATTAAAAAAATGTAATTATTAAACTTTAAAATATTTATTAACCATATATTTAATAAGTTTTTCAATACTTTTTAAAATATTTTAGAAAGCTTAATATAAAAAGAATGAAGTGAAACAATATTTCTAATAAATTAAAAATAGATATAACAAAATAAATGCTATGTCTAAATTAATAAAATAATTAGAAGATGCTATTACCAATGAAGATACTGCTTAGTAATTAAAATCTAATAATTCGATTAATAATACATATAATATTTTATTAAAATTAGAACTATGGCAGGAGCTACAAATATTTTAATAAACTAAGATAAAATAAGCGAATAAATAGACGATTTAATAAATTAATAATAATAAATTGATTGTTGTTTATAAACAATTGATAATTAATTTCCTGTAATTACATATATTTATTATTTTAAAATGTTATATCTAAGCAATTAATCATTATTATTAGTAAATGGGAATAGCTTCAAATGATGAATCAGATGAAGAATATGCTAACTGGGAAGCATAAATCTAATCAGAAGCTTAAAAAGATGCTCCTTTAGTAAAGACCGATCCTTCTTTATAATAATAAAAACGATAAATAGTAAATAAACCTTAATCTCAATAAGTGTAATAACTAAAATAATAAACATGGAAAAAGCTCTTGATGCTATGTTATATTGATTTTTAATCTAAAATCATTTTTTTCAGTTTATTTAAATATTTATGAAGAATATTTATAATTTTTATGCTAATATATTCAAATATTTCTTTAATAGAATTATGTAAATATTAATTTACTTTAATATATTTCCTATTGATTTATTAATATATATTTATTTTAGATATTTTATAAATTTACTAATAAATAATAAAAAAAATTACATTCATTTATTATAATTCCTATAGTTTGCATAGATAGAATAGTATTCAATATTCTATTTTTACAATAAATTAAATAAAAATAAAAATATAAATTATTAGATAAAATTTGAACTAAACCTCAATAATTCTATTTAAGTTCTCTCATTACTGATTTCATTATCTTAAATATTTTTTAATAGAATGAATTTTTATATGGTACCCATTTATTTATTTATCTATATATTTATGTTACTAAGAGCTTTGCATATTCGCCTTCTCAGTCATCTTCGATATAACATGGTTTGCAGTAATATTTAAACTAATGAAACTCCGAACAAATTAGATGGTCTTTAAAGAAAATACAAATAAACCACGGGCAATTAAATTAATTTTCAAAATAAATAATTCGAAAACAAATTGCATAGCCAGAAACTTTTAATAATTTCATTTACTATCAATAGCAACAAAGACATCATATAAAAATTTGCCTTTGCCTTGCACGCAAGGAACTCTATATGAGATTTTTAAAATTTGATTTTCTTAATTTGGATCGCATTAAATGCTTATTAATATATATGGTGAATATATGTTGACCATGGATATACTTTACTAACCCATTGAAATTTATATATGTATCAAAACTAATCCGTGGAAAATTTTATTAAACCAAAGGATATGTTTTAGTAAATATGAATTTTTTTAATTATATTTACCAAGATTATACTCTAATCACTTGACTTTTATGGGAGTTTACACATTCTTTTATACTCCTGCTAGGCATAGCAATTTAAATATGTAAATCTTTAAAATTACTAGTTATCCATATAAAAATTCCAGGAAAGCCCATTATTCTATATTTTTTCTAATCTTATATATTAATAATACTTCTTTATTTTATAAACTTATTAGTTCAATAAGGGAAATATCGTTCTTTATTAGAATTTTTATCTTATTAAATTGCAAATTTATTTAAATGATTAATACTCTAATATATACTTACATGTATTTTATATACTTATAATTTATATAAAATAAAATCGTATAAAAATATATTCTATTTTAATACTTTGACACATTATTTAATATTTTATTTTTAAATTTTTATTCTAAAATAAAATTTCCAAATTATCATATATTATGAGTCAATAAATTTTTTAGGTTGTTTTAGATTGCCTAATTATTTTCATATATTTGGTTTATGTTTTCAGAAATTGATTTAAAAATTAAATCTTTAATTTAATGATTATCCTCATTTATAAAATATAGTAAATTATATATAATTTAGATATTAGCTTAAATTTGAAAACATATAGAAAAAAGTTAAAAAATTCCGAAAAATTTAAATTACAACAAAATCAACAAAAAATTTATAAATGATGTTATATATATTATTTAAAAATGGGATTGATTTTTCAAGGTAGCTTATTTATTTTCAACAATTGAGTCTATTAATTAACAATTGATTTTATTATTTAAATATTTATAAAACGGTGAATATCGTATAAAATACATTAAGTCAAATAATATATAATAATTTCAAAAATTAACTTAAATTCTCAAAATTAATAATAAAATTAAACAATAACACACAGTTTTAAATTGTTAAGAAAATAGCTTTAAATCTGAAATAAATTAATATTAGCATTTTTTTTAAGTTTGCTATAATATAAAAAAAAAGTTTTTTATAACATTTATAAATGTTTTTTTTCTGTAAAAAATTCTAAAACCCATTATGTGAGCTCAGATTACATTGCCAATTTTTAATATATTTTAGTAATTTAATACTATAAGATTTTGTAGCTATAGGAATCAATTAAGAAGTTCATGAGTCAAGATGTAATTTATTCAGTATGTTGGGTTACTGAGATCCAAATTAAAAATCTGCATATCGATATACTTGTAATATTATTGGGAGAAAAGAGAAGTATTTCCAATATTGAAATCTAATTAAATTCCCATACATTAGCAAGGGTTTTTTTCTGCTGCATTATCTTGTCCTATTTCTAATTTTTATTTATCCTATAAACCGTAAGGTAGGATGTACCCTATATTAATCTATGATATCATATATTATTATACTGCTTATGGAATCAAAAGAGCAAGAAAATTATATTATTTTTTAAAAAATAAATTTTATAATCACTATATATCAAACCGTACTTCTTAAATAAGTTTAACTCTTTTTTCATAATTCTCTTATTGAGGATAATATTTAAATTAACTGTTAAATAAAAATATATATATTTATAAAGTGGAATTTTTACAGATAATATAAGTAAAATCTTAATTTTCTGTGTAATCTTACATTTATTTTTATTTATATACATATTAATATTAAATCATTTTATTCCTGATAAGTGTCAATCTATATTTAATGTTCATAATTTTTCATAAAAATGAATAATCTTTTGATTCATTATTTTATAGTTGCAACTATTTTAAAGATTATGCATCTACAATTAATATTTCAAAAACAGCATTAAATAAAAATATACTCAATAAAAAAATATAGCATTCTTTTCTGAATTATCTTAGCTTTTTTATATCATATACTTTTATATAGTTTGTATTTATTTAAAATTTATGTAATTGCTAATTTTATTTAAAAAATTAATACTAATACTCTTTAATTTAAATATTCTAATATTCTAAAGATTATATCGCATCGCTGTATTTCCCTCAAAATAAAAATGTATAGGGTTGAAACACAATGAATGTCCTTTGTGAATAGTTTAATAAAATACATTTATATTTGTACAATATTGTGCAATGATTAATATCGGATTTCATAGAAAATAAATATTTTTAGGATTCATCCCATAAACTAGTGCTTTTCTCTGTGAATTTTCACATTTTATTTCTATGATAATATATATATTTCTATGGTTTTGGCTATTTTAAATCCATCGGAAAATATTGTAAAATGTGGACTATTTTGGACTAGTTAAAATAAACGAATAATTAGAAGATTATATATTAGAATAGTAAGTAATTGATGCTAATAGCTAAAGAGTTGATGAATTATGGTATGCAAATGTATATTTTTTTAAATTTTTTAATGTTTTATCTAAACAATTAAGTATTATTAGTAGTAAATGGGAAATAGATAAAATGATGAATTAGAATATGCATATGCTTAATTAGTATTATAAATTCAGTAAGAAGATTTTTAAAATGTTCCTTTAGTAAAAACAGAATCTTCTTAATAATAATAACATCAATTATAGTAACGATAAATGGTAATTAAATCTTAATCTCAATAAGTGTAATAACTTAAATAATAAAACATAGAAAATTCTCTTGATGTTATGTTAAATTGATTTTATATTCTGTAATCATTATTTTTAATTTATTAATATTAAAATACTTATGAGGAATAGTTATAAATTTTATGTTAATATTATCATATGTTTCTTTAAAAGAATTATGTAAATATTAATTTACTATAAATAATTTTATTTTGATTTATTTCTATAGTATATATAAATAAAAAAATATTTAAAATTCTATTTTTATAATAAATTAAATTAAATCAAAATAAAATATAAATTATAAGATAAAATTTAATCTAAACCTCAATTATTCTATTTTAATTCTCTCATTATCTTATATATTTTTTAATTATAGTATGCATTTTTATATGATACTCATTTATTTATCTACATATTCATATTACTAATAATTTCCTTATTAAACCTTTATAGTCTTTCTTAATATTGTATGATTTGCTGTCAAAATAACTAATTCAAAAGCTAATTGTATAGTCGGAAACTCTAAATAATTTCACTTACAATCAATAATAACAAGGATATCATATAACAATTGCCTTTGCCTAGCACTCAAGGAACTCTAATATAAAGGTTTAAATAATGATTTGCAAAATTTGGATTACATTAAATTTGTTTAATATATATGGTTAATACATGTTGACTATGGATACAATTTATTATCCATTGATATTTATATAGGTAAATTTTAATTATACCTTGAATACGTTTTGGTAAATATAAAATTTTCTTAATTATATTTACCAAGATTTTACTCTATATCACTTAAATTTTATGGGAGTTTAAATATTCTGCTGTACTCCTTCTAGGTATAACATTTTAAATATGTAAATCCTTAAAATTACTAGTTATCTTTATAAAAATGCCAGGAAATCCCTTATTCTATATTTTTTTCTATTATTATATTAATACCCATTTATTTACAACCTTATTTGTTTAATAAGGAAAATATTAGCATCTTTATTTGAATTATTTTAGCTTTTATATCTCATGTATTTTAATATATTTTTTTATAGCTATATAAAATGTATTAAATTGTATATATATTTACAAGTATTTTATATGCTTATAATCTATAATTAATAAAACCGTATTTTAAAATATTATATTTAAATACCATTATACATTTTAAAAAAAATTTCCAAATTATTATATAATAAAATTCAATAAATTATTTAGGTAGTTTTATATTGCCTAATTATTTTCATATATTGATTTATGTTTCAGAAATTGATTTAACTATATAGTCTTTAATTTAATAATAATCTTCACTTATAAAATACACTAAATTATTTATTATTTAGATACTAGCTTAAATTATAAGAAATTAATATAAGTTAAAAAATTCCAAAAATTTAAATTAATATAAAAACTATGTTTTTTATATTTATAATTTTTTTTTCTGTAGAAAATTCTAAAACCCTTGATATAAGCTCATATTACTATTCCAATTTTTAACATATTTTATTAATTCATTACCATATGGTTTAGTAGCTTTAGGAGTCAATTAAGAAGCTCTTGAGTCCAGAGGTAATTAATTCAGTATCTTCTGAGATTCAAATTAAAAAACAGAATATTGATAATATTATAGGTAAGAAGGGAAGTATTTGAAATATTGCAACGTATTGAAATTTATACACTTTAAACCATGTGCAAGAATACATATCAGAATAGATAAAGATTGAATAGTTAAATAACTACTTAATGTATATATTATTAATTCTATTTAGATTTTGGAATATTAATTAAGTATATAACATTTAAAAATTGATTAAACGTGATTAATAAAAAAAAAAATATAATTAATATTAATATAAAAAATAAAAAAAAATGATTAGAAAATGCTTTGGAATTATATAAAATAAACTTTATGATAAAGCTTAGCCTCAACCATAAACTAAACTGAATATTGATAATGATTATGATCAACAAAATACAGAAAAGAATATTAACAATATTAATGCTAAAATTGAATTATTATTAAATAAAACTAAATTATTTGAAGAGAAACTCTTAAATGCTAAGAAATAAGCAATAGAATTTCATAAACAAAATAAAATTAAAGTAATAATGAACCTTTTAAATATATATTTACCAAATTTATCTGGCTATGTTATTCAATGCATTTAAATTTTATTAGCAAAGAAATTTATAAAAGAATATAATCTTATAGATAAAAAAGGATATAAATAAATTTCAGAACTAAATACATATATTGAATATTAATAAAAATAAATTAGAAAGTACTATCTCTGATAAAGATTTTACTATGTAATTCTTGATTAATAACTCCATTAATAACATAATAAATAATTTTTTATTAAAATTAGATTAACTGGTAATGTATAAAGACAGATAATAAAAAACCTTGATTATGATTAAGATGGTTTAGCATTAAATTAGAAAGAAATTTATTAATAATTAGAGAGTCATGATAGACAGTTGAGTGTAAATAAATTATTATTTGGTTTTTTAAAAGTTTAATCGTAAGATTACTAATTTTTATTAGGAATTATTAAATAATGATGATTAAAATGATGATTAAAATGATGATTAAAATGATGAATTTATGGAAGAATTGTTATAAGAATATTTAAACAATGTTCCTATGGTAAAGACAGATCCTCATTTATAATAACAACAACAATAGAAATAATAATAAATAACTAACTTAATAGTAAAACAAGTAAAATACTCTGATTAAATGTTGAATTGATTGTATAATATAAAATTATTATTTTAAATTTATTAATATTTTAATATTTATGGAAAGTATGAAAATTTTAATGTTAATATTAACATATATTTTTTTAAAATCTATTAACAAAATATTAATTTTGTATTAAAAAAAAAAATACTTAAAATCTTATAAATTTTTTGCTAATATCTGAGTTAGCTTAATGTCATTTAATGCGATCTTGGTCTAAATTGCATAGTTATTTCCTGCAGTTAAACAGTTACAACTAACAAAACCTTCTTTTTAAGATATAGCAGGAACTATATTTTATTTTTCCATCTATAGGTATATATACTGTTAGATTTCATGATGCTTATATCCTCCCATACATTAACATGGGTAATCTGCATTTGCACTATCTTGTTATATTTCTTATTTTTATTTATCCTTTTACCGTAAAGTAGGATATACCCAATATTCATCTAAGATATCTATATTATTAGATTGCTTAATGGAATCAAAAGAGCAAGAAAATTATATAATTTATAAAAAATATATATTTATAATCGTTAGGTTTGTAATTGTAACTCTTAAATATGAAATCAAGTGGTTTACCTCTTTATTCATAATTCTTCCACCTATTTAGGATAATTTTTAAATAAACTGCTATACAACAATACTTATATGCCTCAATATCGAATTTATCTTGATATAAACACTGTTGATATTCTTTCTAAATAGTTTAATAAAAAATATTTATATTTCTATAACTTGTTAATTAATATATATTGGATGAATAAGAACTGTATATAATACCATAACGGAGTATAAAGTAGCAACAATTGTCTGCTATAAATATATAAAAGTAAAGTCAGAAGGTTTAAATTAGTATATATTAATTAAATATATATTTTCACTTAAAAAATTTAGTTTATACAATATTGAAAAATTACAAAAAATTTTTATCAATAGTTAGAGAAATTTTTATTTCCGACTCAAAGAATTTCATTATTCAATAAATTTATCAATAGTTAATAATTTAACACCATTTATATACAAAAAAACCACTGATTAAAATATTAATAAAAACTGAAAAGCAAAGAATTATAGTTTTTATTTAATTTTCTGATTAGTTTTTTTAAACTATTGCTTATAAATTTATTTAAAAAAATGAAGAGAACGAAGAATCAAATATAAATATAGAGATATGAATACATGAAAAATATAAATTTGCAAATCCATTATTTTTCTAATGATTATTCTAAGAGTAATGTAACTTTTGTATAATCATAATATATTTCTAAAATAAAGAGCATAAGTATCTATATTTGAATAGTAATTTTTGTTTGCTCTATGTTAACAAGAAAAGTCCTGATTATATTTGGATTTAATACATAAATTATTACTTAATTAAATGATATATGATAAATAACTAACTAAGAGTAATTTTTTCTATTTCCTTATTAATGAGAATAGATCTTATATTTGATTTTAATTAAATAGTTAAATTACTACTTAGTCAAATAGATGTATGATAAATAATTATAATTTGTAATATTAATTCTATTTAGATTAATATATTCATGATTTTTTTAATATATGATAAAAAAAATAATATTTTAAACATTAATAAAAAAAAAATAATTATAAAAGAAAGATGGCTTTAGAAAAGAAAAAAAATAAATCATGTTGTTTATAGTTCTCAAGCAGTAGAAAAAACAACAATAAACAACCTTAAACTTAATATCAACAATCTATTCCTATTAATAAACCAATAGAAGAAGATTAAATAAAAGAAGAAAAATCAAAAGTAGTGCTGAATTAATATATTAATTAACTTGAGGATAAGATTGTTGATCTTAAAAATGAAATAAAAGAAAAGAAAGAATAACAAATAAACTTTGAAAATGAAGATAAAGAAAAGGCAACAATTTTTTTTAAATATTTATTTATTATATTTTTTCAATATTTTAGGAAGCTAAAGAAAAAAAAAAGAAATCAAAGTTTAAAAAAAATTATTAAAATAATTTGAAAATTAAAGAATGTCACTGTTTTAAAAGTAATAAGAAATAAAAGGTGCTGATGTTGATAAAAATGCCTACGAGTAAGTATAAATTTAAAATTTCATAAGTTAGGAAATAATATTTATAAAAATTAGAGCTAATGCTGCAGCAATGAAGATAATATAAAAAAAACACAAGATACAAATATTTATGATGAATTAAGGGATATTGATCAATTAAATAAACAAAACCAAAAAATATCTGCTGATTTTTGGGAGGTATTACTTATATTTTTGATTTTAAAATGCTTAATCTAAAAATGTAATCTTTGTTATTAGGATATGGGAAATATTTCTAGTGATGAATCAGAAGAGGAAAATATCAAATAAAAAGCAAAAAAAAAATTATAATAGGATTTAAACTGTGTTCCTAAAGTTAACACAAATCCTTCTTTATAAAAATAATAAATAAATTAACCTTAATCTCAATAGGTATAGTAACGTTAATAATAAAATATAGAAAAAGCTATTGATGCTCAGCTAAATTGATTTGATAATCTAAAATCATTATTATATATTTTTGAAATATTATAATATTAAGGAACAATCTGCCGCAATTTAAATATATGCTTATAGTATTATTAAATTTGTATTCCAATAAAAAAAATATTCTTATTATTATTAAATCATTTTTACTTAAAAATTTTATCTCTTCTTTTTGATTATAGTATTATATATTTTAATAAATGATTTTTTTGTTTACCCAGTTACGGTTACATATTAATAAAATAAAGCAAACATCACAACATAAATTTTTAAAAGAAAAGCAAATTATATAAAAATAAATTAGTAGAACAAATAATAAGTTTAAATCAGAGATTTTTATTTTTTTCTTTAGTAAGTTATTTAAGCAATTCAGGGATATTAGGATAGAACTCTAAAACTGAAGTAAGGTAAGTTAATGTCTCAAGGAGGATTAAGCATAAAGTCCTATGCAGGGTCATCATCCTATTTCATGAATTAGTTATCAAGGCTCGAGTGCTCTTCATATTAAGGGATATCATCAGTCTCTAAAATTCTTGGGTCCTAAGAGCTTGGGTAGTCAAGCTCTGTAAAGCTTTAGTCATCTTGGACAGAACTTTCATAATAGCAGAGAGTATTGTAAAATGTTTTTGTTTTCTTAGAAGTAAACAAAACATGAAACTCATGAATAAATCTCTCATTTATCCTTCTTAAATTCTTAGCTCTCATAAAACTTTTCAGTGTTTAAAGTCTATTCGAAGATCTAGTCTAGTATTCTGAAAGATAGATTTTTTGGAAATCCCATTTACTGTTTATAACTCATTCTCCAAAGGCTATAAAAACGATTCTATAATCCTAGTGGATAGGTCTGCAAGAGTGGTGCAAAATATGGACGGGTATATACTTACCATACAAGGAACTGGTTCTCGAAGCTGAGATCTTTAACAATATATTTACTTATAGCATATATGTAATTTGAGCATTTCTTTATAAAATCTAAATGCTCCTAAATCGTTCCAAATTTGTTAAGTGTAATTCCAAGGTACTTGTAATCTCTTACAATAGTTATAACTAAAACTAACTCTATCAGTATTTCTATTTTTTAAAAAGAAGATTGTTTTTTTATTCGTTTAGCTAGAGTTCTTAATTTATCTTGAAGGTGATTTTGAGTAATTTTCTTAAATCTTTTCTCTTACACATCATAATTAAATCGGCAGCATAAATCTTATACAGGAAATTAATGAAATTTATTGTTATCTCTTTTTCATTTCTTCTTCCGTATATTTATTGAAGAAAGCAGGAGCAAGAGGGTCACCCTAATTCGTTCTATCTCTCAGACAAGTAGTTTAATTTCCATCGGAAAAGAAATTCTTTTAGAAAGGAATTCTAAAAAGTTGCATTCATTATCTTTGAAAATATTTGATTTCCTAATAATTTCTAATATCCTGTTTTATAAATGGTATTATAAGCAGAAGAGAAGTCTATGAAGATAGTGCACTAATTATGCTTAGAGCTATAGCTTGCAATTTTATAAAGAACCAGTTCTGCTTAATGGGTTCCGATGATAAAATCAATTTAGTTTTTGTCCATGGAATACTACATGTAATTTTTTTAATTTTAGATAGAACTTTAATACTATCTAATTAAAGGCTGAGCTATGCACCACTATTGGTCTAAATTGGTTGTATCTAGTTATATCTGGGTAAGCTTTATTCAAAGGGATTAATCTTGCATTAAATAATAAATTTCTCAAAAAAGTCATAGTGCTATTGTTCCTCCAGTTGTTAAGTAGTTAAGGTTTTTAGCATTTCTTAAACTAAGTATCTACAAAACCATCAAAGGTAGTTGCTTTATCTCTGGAAATTAACTATTTCAGGAAAATGACTTAGGTATCATTTGGTGGTGGTAAATTGGGAAATCTTTATTCTCTTAGAGTTTTCATCTCCTAGGGATAAAATTTCCCTCAGAGTTTAGAAAGGTGTCATATGCAACTTTTAAGAATTTCTTCTTACCCATATAGATCTCATCATTCTCATTTATAAAGCAATTCATTATCACACCTTCCCTTTTATTAGGGTTCAGAATAACCAGTCTTTAAATTTTAGTAAAAGCTATATACGAGTGTTTACTTCTTATAAGCTAATCAATTTAGTTTTTCATTGCATCTAAAGGGTTCTTTTAATCACTTTTTTAAAATATTCTCACTCTATGTTTAATTTTTAGATTAAACCCTTTTTTTAAGGATAAATGAGTTTTTAAGAAATCGTCAAAGTTAGCATTTCTTGAATAGAGCTAATGAGTTTTTTTATCAGGTAGAATAATATGTTTTTTCTTAGATTTAGAATTACCAGCGATTTCAATAGATGCAAGTAGTATTAGATCGTCTGAAAATTCAGATTCCTAAAAACTCAGTTCAGCAAATTAAGGTCGTTTATTTATTAGTATCCAGTCAGTTACAGATTTCTTTAGACCTCCCTAGATGGTGTGATGATGTCCATCATAATGTTGTGAAAAATGTCAATAACTTTTTAACAGAGTTGAGGTTTTTCCAGGTTTTTAATTAGTTTTTTTTTATTGATATTATTAAGGTAAACATTAACTACTAAAATTTCAAAAAATTCATGGGTTAAAAAACCATTAGTATATCCAGGTTATCTACAAAAATTGATGATATAATCTGTGTCAAGTTTCTGAATGTCAGATATTTAGAAATACCAATTGCAACTCCTCCTCCTACTTTTTCTTCGTTCCCTTAGGAGTAAGTTTCTCAGTTATAACAGATGATATTGTAACTTGGAGTGGTGTCAAGTTTGTAGCCTCTTATTCCTAGTGACAAAAAATATGTGAAGGGTTAGAAGTCTAACTTCCCTGAGGATAGATGATATTTATGTGTTATTAGTGAAATTCAAATCATTAAGAATCGAATTACTACGACTGAGAATGGGGAAGCCTTACGGAGTTTCTTTTCTAACCATTTTTATCGTATTGATTATTTTTTGGGAATATGCCTTAGTGCTTATTACGGATATGGGAATAATAAGATTTCCGATTTCTCTAAATAGTACACTCGCTACCATCATCCTTAATGCAACCATAAGAAAATTAGTTACCTTCCGAGTCAAGGTGTAAATTTTTTAACTTTCTACCTACTTTATTTTTCTAACTTTATTGTTAAGGTGATTTAATTTTAGGCGAGAGCGGGGACTATTTTCTGAGTTTATCTAATGGTCCAGTTTCAGTTCAATATCAAATTCGGAACTATTCCAAGACATATTATTATTATATATTTTTTATATTACTTTCGTCAAAAAAAATATATTAAAAAAAATTTTATGCAAAAAAATTTGAAGAATTTATTTTGTATCTATACTATATGGTATTAATTTATGATACATATAACTTTTATAATTACTTATAATTATTTTTTTTTAGTATGAAGCTTATTTTTGCAAATTATTATATATTTTATGCAATTTAATGTTATAATCATTGCTTTAATATGAATATTTATTAATCATTTATAATTTTTCTAAAATTAAATTTCGTTATTTGGTATTAACTCCTAATTATTCAAATGTATTTTTTTAAAAATAATAAAAAAATAAACTTAAGTAAAAGACATTATAACATATTATATACCTATAAAATGAAATTTATATTATAAATTAATCAACTTAAAACACCATAATATAATTTTCTTGTTAAGTTGATTATGTTAAGCAGGCTTAGATGAATATAGAGTATACTTAACCATATAGGATAAATAAAAATTATAAGTTGGACAGGATAGCAGATTACCCTTGCTAATCTATGGAAATATATAAACATCAGGAAATCTAGCAGTATAAACATCTATAGATGGAAAAATATAATATAGTTCCTGTTATATCTGAAAAAGAAGGTTTTGCAGAAATAATTATAACTCTACAAGAAATATATGTGAGAGTCAGAACAAATTTGCATTAAATAATATTAAGCTAATTCAGATATTCTCACAAAATTAATAATATTTTAAGTATATTAAAAAAAATGCTTGAAGATCCGGTACATCAAATCTATCCTAAATAATTATATATTAATAAAAGATATTATTTTATATAAAATTAATATTTTGTTTATTATTTTAAAGAAATATATGTTAATATTAACATCAAATTATCATACTCTCTATTAATAAATTTAAAATAATAATTTTAAATTATAAAATCAATTCAAAATGATATGAACTTCCCTTTCCATATTTTATTATTTAGATTATTATTCCTATTGAGATAAGGTTTTATTTACATATCCTTATTATTTGTTATTACTATCTATATCTACTTAAGGAACATCATTTTAATAAATTAATGCTTCTAATTTAGCCAATTTTTCATCGTATATATTAAGGTCAACTCCTCCCATTTACTAATAATAAAGATAAATTTTTAGATTAAAAAATTTAAAAATCAATAATAGATTTTTTTACAGCCCATATATCATCAATCATATCTTGATTTTATTAATTAGCTTTTAAATCTTATTATATCTCTTAAAATTATCCTACTAATTCACTAAACTCATTTATAATTTATTAGGCTTATCTTAGAACTCTAATTTAAATATAATTCGTTTATTATTTGAAATAAATGTTTATAATTACGTAGAAGCATCTTAATTATTATCAACAGTTTCTAATTAATCTTTATGTTTAAGCAACGCATTTCTTTTGCTTTCCATTTTTTTACAATTTAATTTCTATGATTTATATTCTTCAAATTTCTTCTTAGCTAATTAAATATATTAAAATGTATAGATATATTTTATAAAATGTTTAATATGGTAAATAAATATTTAAAAGCATAGTATTACATCATTTTTGTTTTCATGCTCGAGTTATTATACTTCTAAATAAATATCTTCATATTTTTTTCATATTAATCAATATCATTTGTTTTTTCAATAAAGCAGATTATTTTGTATAATACTTGTTCGTTTGATATTTATTTATTTTCTATAGATTTAGCGGGTTAATGATTAGGTGCTAATTTATTTATTATAAATCCTAGATTATTATTATTAACTTTTATTAATAAAATTATATTTCTAAAATGAATATATTGATATAAAAATAGAATTAGTAACACCACTTATATAAATAGAATTAATAACACCACTTATATAAATAGAATTAATAATATCACTTATATAAATAAAACTAAAAGAAAAAAAAAATAACAAGAACCAAATATACTTCTTTTTTATTAGAGAGTATAGTTATATATAAAATATTATATTTAGCACAATGTAATTATTATGAAAAAAAAATCTAACTAAGATAAATTTTCTTTTGCTCTTTATTAATAAGAATAGAGCTATTATTAGATGGGAATTACTAAAATGGATTTAATTCTAGTTAAATTAATATATTTATTATTTATATTTAATAAATATAATATATGTGATTAATAAATAATAATATTTAAAATATAAGTTTAAAAAAAACATTAAAATAATTTTATTCTTTTATACAAAAATAACTATATATATTTGAGTTATGTATAGGAAGTTGATTTTATTATTAAATTAAATATTTAAAATGAAATAAAATAAGGAAAATCAATGTAGAATAAAAGCATTTAAATTGAAACACTGGATAAGCAAATCAGTGTATATGATTTTTTATAAATAAACATTATAACTATAAGCATATAATAAAATTTTTTTAGATCACATAAATATACTAATACTTAACATTCTATTAATTAAATACTAAATACAAAGTAATTATTAGATAAATAAACAAAAACTTAAGCAAAATATCAGTGATTATATTTTTAATGCTCTCTTTAAGGCTTCCAGTATCTTCCATATTTTTTAATAGTATGAGGTTTGATATGTAGTACCCATTTCCATTCTTCTTTTTCAGAGTCAAAATCCTCCATTTCTTTTTATTTATCAACATATTTATGTTACATCATTTTACTCCTGATTACTGCTAATCTATAATATTCATAACTTTGCACTTTATATGTGAAAAACCTTTAAATTTTTCTTATAAACTACTTATCATTGTAGTAAACTAGAAAATTGAGAATAAAATTTGTTTTAAAATTTATAATATTAACATTTATAACAATTATTACATTATTGAACTAATTCTTGCAATTTATTCATGAATTTTGTGTGACTGAGCTATTAATAATTAATTAATAATTTACAATACTCTTTGAATAAAATAATAATATTTTTTAATAGTAATTATAATTTAATTTAACTTACAAATACTTTAAAGATTATATAATTATAATTTATATTTCATAAAGCAGTATTACTAATTTATTTAAATATTTTTATAAATTATTAAATATTTTTTTTTTAAAATTTTAATTTATTTATCTAAAATATATTTATATTATAGTATTGTAAAAGTATAATTTAAATTAATTTCGTTTGATTAAAAAGAAAGAACCCGATCAGAATCGTTCCAATCCTACCACTGTATTTCCCCTCAAAATCAAAATTTATCGGGTAGAAACACTGTGGATGTTCATCGTGAAACGCAAAGGAAAGTAAGCTGTTAAGCCTTCCTCCCAATGGATTCGATATCGCATTACGGATTAGAACGTACTCATTATCATCGCGGGTTGAGTTATTGTCTATTTTGAAGATTAAAATAGAAAGAGATCACTATAGAAATGATCCTGTTTGAGTACAGTCTTAAGAAAAGTAAAATTATAATTTTGCCCTTTTTATTTAGTAGATGTTGTTAATTAATTATGGGTCTTAAAATACAAAATTTCGAAAAGGATTAAATTAGACTTTATTTAAATAAACTTAACTATTATATATTCTAATTATTAATTAAAAATGTATACCTTATAAATTAAATATTCTTATAATTAAATATAATATTAAATTTTAAATATTTTAATATGACTTAAATTTTAAATAGAGAAAATTATGATCCCCATTAATATTTTAAAACTTTTCTAAAATCTTATACTAATATAAAGTTACTTTAAATAATTAAAATTTATGATAAAAAAATTCATTATTATAAAAAAAATTAAGTAATAATTATTTATGGATTGGAAATAATTCTTTAAATAAAATAGTAGCAAAAATTTATCATTGAGAAAATACTATATAATAGAAATTATATTATTATTGTAAATATAAGAATAATTTAAATTTTATTTAAAATATTTCCAAGTTATTATGAGTTAAGATATTTTAATTAAATTATAAATTATATAAAATTAAATTATTATAAAGGATTTTTTTTAAAATAATAAGGAGGCTAACATAACTCTAATTATATGATAAATATTTTATTATCAATAAAAATTATAGTAGATCAAAAATTTTTTAAAATAACTTTTACAATTAATACTAACCTTGAATTAAAAATATTTCATATATAATATAAAAATTTTATCATAAAATACTTATTTATTTAAAATTTAATCTTTTTTATATACACTAAAGTAACTATATAGAAATTATGATTTAATCTACATATTTATGATCTACTATCCTTAAGATATTATTAAAAAAACTTTCTAATAAACTAAAATTTTTATATGGTTGAAATAATAGATGATTTTACTGAAAAATTGCAAATATCCCATGAAATTGAATTTTACTTAAATTACCTTTTGTTTAATTTTTTGCTTCAAGCATTTAATATAATTAGTTGTTTGCATTATTAAAAGTAGGCTTTTCCTTTAATAATTACCAAATCCATAATTTATATGGTAATACTAACTTTAATGATATTAAATAACAATACTTATTAAACTCTTATTGGTAAATTTTGTAGATATACTATAGTTCTATCAAATTTAGAAACCATTAGACTAATGAATATTATTCTATCCCATCTTATTATTTATAAATAATTATATCTTTTATATTTTATATTATTATTGTATCATTACTACATAATTACACTTGAATTATTTTTAAAAAGTTTAAGTAAAAGAATAATATTTATTTTACATTTTGAATTCATATAATTTACATATAAAAAAAGTTTTTACCATAGAGCTTATTTCATAAAATTTTATAAAAAATTGTTTACTGAACTTTATGTGATAATTATATTAAGGCTAGAGAGTCTTGTCGTTTTGGAATTGTAATAGTTATTTGTTATACCGATATAATGAAAATTGAGTCAGGTTCATAATTTAAATTGGTATTAAATTTTTTATTATTAATTCAGAACTTATTCATTTTTATATATTATATTAACTTGAGTCTGATTATATTTAATATTAAAAAAAAATTAATCAAATAAAAAAAAAAAGAAAAAAAAAAATTAAATACTACGTGACTATCTGCCTAAACTAAAGTATGAAACTATCTTTTTTAGTCATTTGCTTAATTTTATTTGTATCCATAAGAGGGTAAAATAAAATTGAAGTATAATAAGGAAGTGATACTAGAATAACATGGAATGGAAAGTAATTATAACCATAAAAGAATAATTAAAATAATTTATTTTTATATTTTAGTTGTCAACATATATTATAATGTAATAAAAACATTGGAAGATATTTAGATTATGAAATTAAGTTCCAATAAGCTTTTAGCTAAAAACCAGATGTTCTTATATCCTACAAAACTTTGGATAATTAATAGGGATTTGCTTTAGCTTTCGAAACTACGCTTATATAAGTGACTTAAACAGGTAAAATATTTAATATATTTTGATTTTTTCATATTAGCTTAGTTTTAAGCATTTACTTTAATTATTTAATTAAAAATGTTTTTATTTTTTAAATTCATGAATGTATTTTTTTTAATCATATTAAATCATTAAGAAAGTTTAAATTTACATTCTCATTTCATTTAATTAAAAAGGTTTCAAATATAGAGTTACAGCATTAGACCCCAAATGGGTTGGAACCATTCATATATATTGGTTTGCTCATACTGACCCTTCCATTAGAATCCAATACAAACATTAAGTCGCTACACCTTAACTTAAAAATTATAGTGCTGGAGGTAATAGTTTATTTATTTATTTTCAAAAAATTAAAACTATATTAAATTTTTTTTTAAATACAATTATAGAAAGATCATAAGATATACAAGTCAACTTTGATACAGCTATGAACTGCAAAGATGGAATAGTAGCAACAGCATTCTTGTTGGGAGGAAGGGCCACTGCTAGATCATAAGAAATGAGGGTTTCGTAAATAATAATTTTTTTTAAATAATATATTTTAATATTTTTAATATTCTTTTTAATAGTGTTAAGTCCGTCGATACTCAAAAAGCTATTATAAAAACTCATGCCTTATAGTAAATTATTTAAATATATATTTTATTTTTGTTTTTAAATATATAATATATATCTATAAATTATTAGGGGATAAGTAGATTGGATTAGTTTTTCCGTCATTGCTGCTTGTGATACTAGTATGGAAACTTTCACTATTGGTACTCAATAAAGTGGAACTACTCTTGAATGGAATAAAAACAGAAATAGATTATTAGCAAGAACTATTCCCTTCAGTAAAAAAATTTCAAACACTGATTTGATTACCAATGGATTCATATTCCAAGGAATATCACAATATGACTTAAGAGATGAAAGTGCCAACTAAAGGTAATTTATCATAAAATAATATAAATTATTAGAATGAATTTTTATACTAAAATTTTTAATTAAAAAGATTATCTATCTCCCATCCTATTCTTGAAAAAGACGAGTATTCTGCCTAATTAACAACATGGTACGATACTTAAGTTGAAGGATATTTTGTGAATGGAGTAATTATTATTTTATTTATTTCAACCAATTAATTTTTATATCCAATAATTTATATTTATAAATTAGTTTGTTTATGTTCCCTAAGCTTGTACTGAAAATTGTGTTAAACTTAATGGGCTATATTACCCCAGAATATGTCTTAATCAAAACTTTGATTTAAGAGCGGAAGTTACAAAAGTAGAAGGATAAGCTGCTATTGACTAAGTTGAATCCGAAGTAGATGCTTCTATTTAACTCAAGGCTTTACCAGGAAAAGCAAGAAATTCTCTTACTTATGATTGCTTCAGTGACAAATTGTTTGACAAAAATGGAGAATATACCTACAAAAAACAATCTACCCTTGAACGAATTGATTTTAGTATTAAGCTTGATTACGTTTTAGACAATTGTCTCCTTAACAAATTTACTAATGTCTACACTTGTGAATTTACCAATGTTTACTATATTAACAAAATTGTTTAATATATCATTGATATCCAAGTAAATTTGAAAATCAATCTCACAACCAAAGCCGCTACTGATCTAGTTATTGAAGCCAAAAATAAGGAATTTAATATTGAAGGAGAAACCATTGAGGTAGGATCTATCATTGAGCTTTTTGAAAGTAAAAAATATGATAAACCCCTCACTAAGCCTTAATTTACCTTGGGAGACTACATTTATGCCTAAGTCAGATTGACTAAAGGATTTATGGGTTCTGAATATAATTTGAAATTTATGAGCTCTTTACTTTTCTCAATTGATAGAAAAACTGAAATTCCTATGTATCCTGTTAAAGAAGATTTAGTTATTATCAACGGAATTGCTCATTTAAGACTCAAATTGGAAGCTCTATTTGCTGGATCATTAAGACTTTCTATTAAATCATAGATTACTTAAAGAATTCCTGATATTCTTTACGGAGGTAGAAGAGTTTTACAATCTTCCTATGAAAAAAGTACTAAATTGTCATCTTCTGATATTGAATTTGGAATAGTAGAATCTAAGAAGGACTCTAAAGATAAGGACGATGATAATAATTTGGCTATAATATTGATAGCTGTAGGATGTAGTTTAGTTGTATTAGGAGCTGCTGTAGGAGGTATATTCTATGTCCTGAGAATGAAAAAAATGAAATCTTTGAATAATGAAAGAAGAGGATGTAATTACAAAACATATATACTTTAATGTTAATTTAATTTAATCAATATTTTATTAATTTCCATAATTTTATTAGCTAAATACAGAAGATAAGAAAGCTAAGATGTAAATTCTTAAAATCAACCTTAGAACTGTATATAATCTGAAAATCAATTGAAATCTATTGAAAAAATGGAATCTAATCCTAATACTGAAAGAGATGAATAAAAAATTGATATTAAAGTTCCTCAATCCATATCTGAAAACACAGTATAAGGTCTTTAGGGACACGGTATTGCCAAAAAAAGTGAGATTTGAAATCATCTATATTAAATTATATAGATTTCTATATTATTAAATTTACAATATATAATAATAGTATACAATATTATATTTAAAATAAAGACATGTTTTTATAGGAATATGCAAAAATTAAAAAAAATAATATATCTCCTCTTTTTTAACAAACTAAAAATTAAATTATTATTTATTATTATAAGAATAAAGGAATATTTTAATCTTATAATAAATTTTTAAGGATATAATAAAAATTATAATAGATATAAAATCATATATTATTTTAATGGTTTAATGTACAATTTTAATATTAAAAATTAATAGAATAAATACTTATAATTCTAACTTAAATTATTTATATAATATAAAACAATTTAATATGAATATTTATAGATAAAATTTGGACAATAATATTTTTAGAATAATAGAATATAAAACTAATCACCCAAACCTAAATTAGCTTGACATTAAAATACTTATTATCTAATATAAACAATATTATAAAATTATAATATTATTGTTATGTAATCAATATCTGATAAGATGGCAAAGGGCCAATAATAATAATTGTTAAAATTTTTTAAAAACATCCTTATATAAACAAATAAATATATCTTTAAAATTTGTAAAATATATTGGAATAAAATAGATATAAATTAATAAATTTAGGTAATAATAATATAGTTTTTGTGATTCTTAACAATAGCCTTGTTTAATCTTTTAATCTAAGTAAAATAATATCTAATATGGAAATTTTAGAATTAATATAAATTATTTTTTTGTTTAGATTATATTTTAATGATAACCAGAATTTTAGACAATAATTTTTACAAATTATACAAGTGTAGAATTTTGATAAGTTTCAATATATATAGGTAGATAATTTTTGAAAAAATAAAGGTAATTAGACACAAATATTAAAAGATTAAAAGTAAATTTGATTTAACTGATTATTTATATATAAAAGTTACAACTTATATTATTAAAATAAATATTATTTAAAATGTATGAAACATAAAATATTTTACTAAATAAATAACTCTGACAATATAAATGTTTTAGAGATATTAATTTCTAGAACTAATTAAATTATATATTTATCTTTCTTTATCCTCGTAGTTTATATTTATTTAAGAAAAAAGAAAATTATTATTAAGCAAACCAATATATTATAATATCATAGTATGCACCATACAAATCAATATAAAGCATAACCTATTATGATAATAAGTATATTTTAATAATATTTTATAAAATGATTTATATTAAATCATTAAAAAATAATATAATTTAGATATAATTTTTAAATTTAATGATAAAATAATTTATTGTATTTATCTTATTATTTAATTATATTGTTACCGGCTACCTAATAATTAGGTAATATTTTCTAAATGCTTAGATATAATTACTGTTTTTAATATAAACCAATAGAAATTATACTAACTCATATGTATAAATTCGATATGAATAAATTATATATATACCTCATTTAGAATAGCTCAATAGTAAATTCTAAAATAGAATTAATATAATAATATAGTAAAAGTTTAAAATAAAAATCATTGTTTTGATTTTTAATAGAAATTTTAATAGAAATATCACTAATAAATTCTAAATACAAGATAATAAAATCTTGTTATACTATTTCTAATTTTATAATAATATAATTTAGAGTTATTAAAATCTAACTATATGCATCAGAGTTTATTGTTTTAGTTGTTATTAGAAGCAAATTTGAAATAAAATAGACAAAAGATAACTAAACAAACATAATTATCAAATTATAAAAATTATTCGATTTAATTTATAAACACATAATTCCACAGTCAAAAAAAACAAATTATAAAATTGGTAATTAAATGACTATTTGTATCTATTTTTATTTAGACTTAATATAATGTTTATATATTTTATTGTATAAATAATATTTTACTACATATATTTATTCATTCAAATAAAGTGACGATCTAAGTTTATTTAGAAAATTAATTATGATTACATATGTTTTGATTTCATTTTTGAATAATCTTAGATTAATAATTTTAACTTCTATTTTACATGAGTCTGGAAGAATTTCTAAATTATTTTTTGTTTTTCACTACATAACTAAACATGAATTTGTTCTAATAAATTGATTATTATTATTAGAATGTCTATTTATAATGTATGTATATACGAACAATTTTAAATTAATCATATTAATAAAATATATATTAAAAAAATAATATTTTATAGGTATTTTTATTAAAACATAGGGATAAATAAATGTTTCAAATATTATTTGGGATTATGCTTTTAGTTTTTTCGACATCAAGTAATCTGATTATAATACTAATTATAATTGAATTAATCATAAATTTTTAAACAAGAGCTGAAATAGATCACTTATGAATTCCCACCTGATTTTAAGTTAGCAGATGTTCAAGGATGGCAAATTCCTTCTAAATTAGGAAATCCTATTATTACATGCACTGAAGGAAATTTATATGGTATAAAAATATTTCATATAATATATGATAATAATAACTCACTTTTTATAATGTAGGATGGCTGGCTTTTAATTTATACAAAGGGAGCTGGGCAAATAAAACATACACAGATTTACCTCCTCATTATTCTGTCAGTGCTTCAGTATATATTAATTTAATGGGAGATTGGAATAATGTATATATATATAAATATTATAAAATTTAATATTTATAATGCACAATAATTAGAATAGCAATGAAATTAGAATTATAATAGAAGGTCAAAAAGTATTTTCTAAAAAAATTACTGACTTTGATGCTAATAAATTTAAAAATAAACCTTGTCCAGGAATGAAAATGGATAATGTTATATCTATACCTATTTCAGTAAATATTACTCATAGCTTAGAATCTCTTAATTTTACAATTAGCTCTAGTGTATGGACATAGGATAATACTACATAAAGTTGGGCTGTAATTTATTCTTTATATAAGAGTTAGAATATTAAATTTTAAGATTACTATTTATTGATAAAATTTTAAATAGTTTTAAGAACTTTATATTCATGTAGATGAATGTCATCCTTCTTGTCTTACTTGTGGTAAATAAAATTATAATAATTGTTTATAATTTAGTTTATTATTTAAATTAATTCAGATGGCCCTAGCCATGATAATTGCATTACTTGCCCTCCATAATCTACTATTTCGGGAAATAAATGTACATGCCAAAATAATTTAGTATTTCATAACAGAGTTTGCATTAACAAGTGCCCAGATTACAATTATTATAAAATTGATCCGATTACGAAAACTTGTGAGCAAAAATGTCCAGATTATTGTTTACAGTGTGATGTTAAAGCAGTTTGTTCATAATGTTAAAGTAATTATAAATTATTGAATGGATTATGTTATGATAAATGCCCATTTTTTGCGCCTGAAAATGCTGGTACTTGCTAAGATAATACTTTTAAAACCTAAACAAGTAAATAATTAATCAATTATAGAGAATATATCTGGAGTTTTTATAAATATTATAAATCAAATAGGACCAGCGGTATTATACTAAGACTTTATCAATAAAAATTTCGTTAGCGCTGATGCATCTAATTAACAATGGGGCTATTCAAAAAAGTTATACACAAATATAAATAATATTGACTATGAATACACGTCTTATTCTCCATAAAAGTGTCTTGGGTTATCTTTGCTGGGAGGATTTTCAACTCATAATATCGAAAAATTTGAGTCTTAGGCATTAGAAAAATAATTTAGCGGATTACCACCTCACTACGATATATCTATTGCAGCTTAACTTTGGACTGGAGATTCTTGGGATAAAGAAGAAATATATATTAAAATAGATAATAATTAAGTTTATAGTTAACAATTTTAATAGTAAATAAAATTTTAATTGAAAATAATAAAGTAAATTGATATAAATTTGTTTTATATTAATTAAGAAAAACTTATGGCGAGGCATAAATATATTCCTGTGGTGGAAATCCAAAAGTTCATGTTAATGCAAATGATTTTAAGAGTGATATGACAAAAAAAATATTTAACACAATAGCAACACACTAAGATTATAATTTACTAATAATTTAAATGAAGATACTTATAATGAGTGGTAGGCATTTAGAGAAATCTAAATTTTGCTTTAACAAGTAATTTTTATAATATATTCAATTAAAATTAATTAAAAAAATATATTAATCTATTATTTAGTGTCATCCTAAATGTTCATTATGTAATGGACCTAGTGATAGTGATTGTTTACAGTGTAACCCCACTAGAAAAAATTAACCTAAATGTGATTAACCTGCTTCAGTAGATTATTTAAATAATGGAGATGATATATTGCCAAGTAATTTTATATAGCTATTATTTGTATTTTTAATAAAAAAGAATTATATTTTTAGAATGTGCTGGTAAATGCCTTGGATGCACTGGAAGTGTAGACAACTGCATTAAATGCCGATTTAATTAGGAAAGCAATACCTTACCTGGATGTAATGTAGCACCAACTGACTGTTTTAAGTATGTAAAAGTAGAGTCTAAGGGTTTAAATTAAGGAAATGATTTTAAGGTTTACGTCGATGGATCAGATATCAACATATAAACATCAAAAGGAATAACGGTTGTTAACTTTAATAAAAATACTCTTTAAGTAGACAATTCCAAAACCTTTGATACCAGCTCGGATTACTTTTCGAATTTTTAATTAATATCTTTCATTAATTCGATCCCATTAGGAAATTTTGTAGCTTTAGGAATCAATTAAGAAGCTGCGTATAACTTGAGTCCGGAGGCGATCACTTCGTTATCTTTGGTTGGTTGGGATCCAAATTAAAAAATAGAATATGGAGATAGTTATAGTATAATAGGTGTTAAAGGAAGTACTTATAAAGTTGCTATAGATTCTTTTTTTAGAAATTCTTATTAAATTAATCCTTCTGTTTCTGAAAGTTGTGTCATATGTAATATTATATATAATTATAAATTAATATTGATTTACTTAATTTATTTTTAGAATGTAGTTTCAGATGCAAATCTTGTAAAAATGATATAGATAGTTGCACAAGCTGCCCTGATAACAGCCATCGTGACTTATCTAAAAAATGTTAATGCGAAGATGGTTATTATGAAATTCTAAATATTAAAATATGCTAGTCTTGTGTGGAAGGGTGTTTAAGTTGCACAGGGTTGACTGATTGCTCTGCATGTGATCATGGATATTTCTTGAATTCTAGTAATATATGTATTAAATGCACTCACCCCTGTAAGAAGTGTGCAAATTAATCTGATCAATGTACTGAATGTGTGCCCGGAAATAATAGGAACGGAATAAATTAAAAATGCAAATGTGAAGACCATTATTACGATGATTCAACTTTATGTTAGAGTAATAAACTATAAAAAGTAGTAATAATATATTATAGTTTTGATTATTAGTTTGTAGTCATAAATGTGGAAACTGCAGCGATTCATCTACTTGTACTTCATGTTCAGACAAAAATCGTATAAATGATAAAGATTGCAATTGTTCTGATGGATATTATGAGATTTCCAATAACCCTATTTGTGGTAAATGTCCAAATGGATGCACATTATGCTCTAGCAGTACATAATGCTCTGGATGTGAATTTGGGTATTTTATAAATCCAACTACCTAGGTATGTGAAAAGTGTTCATACCCATGCAAGTAATGTAAAAATTCTGCCAGCAATTGCACAGAATGTGCTACTACAGACAATAGAAAAGGGTCAACAGATTTGTGTAAATGTCAGGATAAATTCTATGATAATGGAAGTGAATGTTTAAGTAATGAATTAGACAATTTTATATATTATATAAATTTATTATAATATATATTATATGTATTTAGGTTGTGATAAAAAATGTTAATCATGTAGTAATTCTTCAGATAATTGCGATATATGTTTTGATAATACTAGAGATAAACAAAACAATTGTGTCTGTACTAAAGGATATTTAGAAGTAAATAAACCTTCGTGCGATAGTAATTATTTAATTAATAAATATTTTTTATATGTATATAAATTTATTGATATTGAAATAAAATAGAATGTTCTTATAAATGCGAAGCCTGCCAAAATTTGAGTTCTGAATGTTTAATATGTTCTGATAAAAATAGAAAAAATGCTCCAGCATGTGATTGTGCTGACACATTTTATGATAATAAGGTTGATTCCGCCTGTGTTAAGTGTAAAGAACCCTGTCTTAATTGTGTAGAAGATAATATTTGTACATCATGCATAGGACCAAATAGAAAGGAAATTACTTGTTAGTGCTTAGATGGATATTATGAGGATGGAAATGGAGACTGTTAGTGTAATTATTTAATATAATTATTATTTGATTACTTTTATTACAAAAAACCACTAACACATTTATTCATTATTTTAATTAGAATGTGATGCGTAATGTAAAAGATGTGAAATATCAGCTGACAATTGCTTAGATTGTTCTAAAGGAAATATGAGAGATTTGGATAGTAAAAACTGCTCATGTAGTACTGGTTACTACGGAGTTTCTAATACGGCAGATTGTTTCTTATGTGACTTAAAATGCAGTAGTTGTACAGAATACAATTCCTGTATAAAGTGTAGAAATGAAAATTATTTGCCTCCATTTTGTACATAAGAAAGAAATGGTACATTTATAATAAACACATAGAGTACACCTCTTCAAGGGAAATGTAATTAGAAATGTGAAACCTGTACTTTGAAAGAAGATAATTGTTTGACTTGCAAATAAGGAAAAAGAAGAAAAAATAATCCACCATCTTGTGATTGTGAAATTAGATATCATGATAACTATGGTTAGCTAGGTGATTGCTAAAAATGTCATCCTCTATGCTTTCACTGGTACAAACAGATATTTATATTACAAATATTTGCTTATTATTTAATTTTAATTATTTATTAGTATGAACGATAATATTTGTTTATAATGTAAATAAGAAGAAAACATACTATTAAATATGAATAATTAATAGTGTGAATGTGCATTAGGATACAAGTTTGATTTAAAAAATTCTAAATGTTTAAAGTGTTATATTTATCAAGGTTAATGTTTATTCGAATGCCCTGATAATACAATTGTTAATGATAATAAGGGAATATGCATACATATTATATATTCAACTTATGATTTATCAACTTTACTATTAGTATTTGGAATTGTAGTTGTAAATATATAATTATGTTTGACAGGAAGCATAATGAAATTATTTAATTTTAAATCAAGTATTTTAAAATCAAACTAAAATAAAAACGATAAAGATGAACCAAATGAAAACATAGAAATATAAATATATGATTAATATAAAAACACTAATTGATGCAATTATTAAAAATTAAATTATTTATTTATAAATTATTAAATAAAATTATTTTAATTTTCATTATATTAATTTAAAAAAAATATTCCCTTTGTTTTTATCTTTATATTTATTATTTTAATTTATATATTAAATTATTAAAAGAGATTTAATGGTGGTATATATACTCATTATTTATAAAATAAGACTATAACTTTTTTGTTTTACTAAAATATTAAAATTTTATGTATAATTATTACTAAATGCGAAATAAAATTTCAAATCAAAAATTTATACTAGGTATTTTAATAATTTATTATGTATCTATAGTATATGCTTTAATTTTATGATATATAATTATAATTTTTCATTCATAAATTATGAAAATCAATTTCAAAATAATAATTTTTTTTTTCAAAAAAACATATCTAAAAACATATGTATTATATGTATATTTAAAATTAATCATTTTTTTTTAGAAAAAATAAATAATTTTGTAAAAAAAAGAATATTGTGTTGACAAAATAATAAAAGCATTAATCAAAATATGTAGAAAAAACTGAAAAAAAACAAAATAAAACAAAATGATGTTTTTTAAAATTTTATGATTCAAAATTTTATTTCGCCGTTAGTAATAAACAATATATTTAATTTTATTCTATAATATAGTTTTAAATATTTATAATTTTATGTACTGATAGTAGATTTAGTTTTAATTCCTGTTTATTTTATATTTATATAGAAAAAGATAACACAAATCCAAATATTGTTATTAAATTTATGTAAATCCAATTATAAGTATAAAATTAATTATTATTCTTATTGGAGGTAATCATACAGAATATTAGATTTATTAATATTTGGAATTAAAAAAAATTAGTTAAAAATTTCCTCTCCTTTTATCACAGCTATAAATATTTTTAAACTTATTTGAATAAATGTATAAACTTTATAAAAATTATTTGAATCAAAACTTAAAAAAGTCAAAGAAATTAATAAAAATTATTTTTAATTGTAGTAATGCTCATTATCATATTAGTTAAATAATATTAATTTTATTTTATTTACAAAATAATAAAATATGGCATGTTTTAAATATATACTAATTTTTATATACATTAAAATTTAAGATATACTTAGGTAAATAATTTATAAATTATAGAGTATAAGAACTAAACTAAAGCCAATTTATCATAAAATTATTTTATATTTTTATTAAAAATTTTTATAAATTTATATAGAAATTTTAAGGAAAAATGTGATTCATTGTATTGCTTAAAATTGTTAAAACAACTAAATAGGAATCAAATCTATCTCTAAATATAAAATTGATAATTTTTTTTTTTTTTTTTTATTGTTATAAAATACAGTATAAATATATTTTAAAAAAGATAATTTATCCTCTTATTTTAATGACATATAGTAATATAATATTTAATAATATATTAATTATAAAAATACTATAAAAATTCCATATAATTAATGCATGTACTATAGATTCATAATTAATTCTTATAAAGCTAGCATAAAATTTTAAATTAGTAATTTTATTTTGAAGAAAGTAATATATATATAATAAATTAAAAATTAATTTTACTTAACATATTATTAGAATATTAAAATTAATAGAAATAGAAATAAATTATGTTAACATGGTTGTCAAAAGCATATTTCTTAAAATATTATAGAAAATATATTTATTTTGTAAAAAAAAATAAAAATGGATTGAATATTGTTTGTAAAATATAAAATACTAAAATAATAAACTAAGTTTATTATGTATTTTAAGAAATTATTTTAATATTTTCTATTTAAAAATCAATAGTATACTAACTTCTACCTAATTAGTATTTGTTTTTAACAAACTTTATTATGTAATAAGAATAAATTCTAATAAAATGAATTATTAGAGTAATTAAATAATATTTATTATATAGTGAATTTTTAAATTAAGTATATAAATATATGATAAAGCCTAATAAAATAACTTCAAATTAATCATATTAATTATAAACAAAAATTTTACATAATTTTACGATTATTCTTATAATAAATTAAAAATAAAAATATGCTACAATTCATAATTGTAATTCTGATAATAGCATTATCATCATCTAGTAATTTTATTTAAAAATAAAAAAATTATATAATTTATAAATTTCATAATAAGAGCTTAAATAAATAACTTACGAATTTCCCCTAGCTTTAAGTAATCAGATGTAAAAGGATGGGTTCTCCCGCCTAGTTTATAAAATCCTATAATATCCTGTACTGAAGGAAATTTTTTTGGTATCATAATATATAATTATAATCAAATAGAAATAAAAAATAGTTTTAACTAATTTATATATATATATGTTATTTGAAGGATGGTAAGCTTATACTTAAAGAGAAGGCAGTTTTGCGAATAAAACTTACACAAATTTACCTCCTCATTATTCTATAAGTGCTTCAGTATATATTAATTTAATGGGAGATTGGTCAAAGGTAAAATATAATTATTCAATTTAAAGAATTTAAATATATCCTACATATATATTATTTTTTAATATTTAGTATAAAGTTAATAATCAGATTAGAGTTGTGATTGAAGGAAAAATAGTATTTAATAAAAAATTACTGACTTTGATGATACTAAATTTAAAAACAAACCTTGTACAGGTATGAAAACCGGTAATGTTATCTCTGTACCTGTTGCAGTAAATGTTACACATAACTTAAAAACTCTTAATTTTTCTATAATTGCTATAACATTTTAAAATGATAGGACTGTGTTTGGTTGGGCAGTAAATTATTCATTTTTTAGAATTTAATATATTAAATTTTAAGATTAATTTTTATTAATACGAAATTTTAAATAGTTTTAAGAACTTTATATTCATGTAGATGAATGTCATCCTTCTTGTCTTACTTGTGGTAAATAAAATTATTATAATTGTTTATAATTTAGCTTATTATTTAAATTAATTCAGATGGCCCTAGCCATGATAATTGCATTACTTGCCCTCCATAATCTACTATTTCTGGAAATAAATGTACATGCCAACAAAATTTAGTATTTCATAACAGGGTTTGCGTTAACAAGTGCCCAGATTACAATTAATATAAAATTGATCCGATCACGAGAACTTGTGAGTAAAAATGTCCAGATTATTGTTTACAGTGTGACGTTAAGGCAGTTTGTTCATAATGTTAAAGTAATTATAAATTATTGAATGGATTATGTTATGATAAATGCCCATTTTTTGCGCCTGAAAATGCTGGTACATGTTAAGATAATACTTTTAAAGCCTTAACAAGTAAATAATTAATCAATTATAGAGAATATATCTGGAGTTTTTATAAATATTATAAATCAAATAGGACCAGCGGTATTATACTAAGACTTTATCAATAAAAATTTCGTTAGCGCTGATGCATCTAATTAACAATGGGGCTATTCAACAAAGTTATACACAACTATAAAGAATGATGACTATGAATATACGTCTTATTCTCCATAAAAGTGTCTTGGGTTATCTTTGCTGGGAGGATTTTCAACTCATAATATCGAAAAATTTTAGTCTTAGGCATTAGAAAAATAATTTAACGGATTACCTCCTCACTACGATATATCTATTGCAGCTTAACTTTGGACTGGAGATTCTTGGGACAATAAATAATTATAAATAAAAATAGATAATAATTAAGTATATAGCTAGCAATTTTAATAGTAAATAAAATTATAATAGAAAATAATAAAGTAAATTGATATTAATATGTTTTATATTAATTAAGAAAAACTTATGGAAGTGCATAGACATATTCCTGTGGTGGAAATCCAAAAGTTCATGTTAATGCAAATGATTTTAAAAAGATATTGACTAAAAAATATATCTAACATAATAGTAGCACATTAAAATTATCATTTTCTAATAATTTAAATGGAGACACTTATAATTAGTGGTAGGAATTTAGAGAAATCTAAATTTTGCTTTAACAAGTAATTTTTAATAATATATTCAATTAAAATATATTAATCTATTATTTAGTGTCACCCTAAATGTTCATTATGTAATGGACCTAGTGATAGTGATTGTTTACAGTGTAACCCCACTAGAAAAAATTAACCTAAATGTGATTAACCTGCTTCATTAGATTATTTAAATAATGGAGATGATATATTGCCAAGTAATTTTATATATATATTATTTGCATTTTTAATAAAAAAGAATTTAATTTTTAGAATGTGCTGGTAAATGCCTGGGATGCACTGGAAGTGTAGATAACTGCATAAAATGCCGATATAATTAGCAAAGCAATACCTTACCTGGATGTAATGTAGCACCAACTGACTGTTTTAAGTATGTAAAAGTAGAGTCTAAGGGTTTAAATTAAGGAAATGATTTTAAGGTTTACGTCGATGGATCAGATATCAACATATAAACATCAAAAGGAATTACGGTTGTTAACCTAAATAAAAATACTATTTCTGTTGAAAATTACAATACCTTTGATACCAGCTCAGATTACTTTTCGAATTTTTAATTAATATCATTCATCAATTCGATCCCATTAGGAAATTTTGTAGCTTTAGGAATAAATTAAGAAGCTGCGTATAACTTGAGTCCGGAGGCAATCACTTCGTTATCTTTGGTTGGTTGGAATCCAAATTAAAAAATGGAATATGGAGATAGTTATAGTATAATAGGTGTTAAAGGAAGTACTTATAATGTTGCTATAGATTCTTTTTATAGAAATTCTTATGAAATAAATCCATCTGTTTCTGAAAGTTGTGTCATATGTAAAATTATATACATAATCTATTAGTATTGATTTACTTAATTTATTTTTAGAATGTAGTTTCAGATGCAAATCTTGTAAGGATGATATAGTTAGTTGCACAAGCTGCCCTGATAACAGCCATCGTGACTTATCTAAAAAATGTTAATGCGAAGGTGGTTATTATGAAATTCTAAATAATAAAATATGCTAGTCATGTGTGGTAGGGTGTTTAAGTTGCACAGGGAAAACTGATTGCTCAGCATGTGATCATGGATATTTCTTGAATTCTAGTAATATATGTATTAAATGTGCCCTCCCCTGTAAGAAGTGTGCAAATTAATCTGATCAATGTACTGAATGTGTGCCCGGAAATAATAGGAACGGAATTAATTAAAAATGCAAATGTGAAGACCATTATTATGATGATTCAACTTTATGTTAGAGTAATAAACTATAAAAAGTAGTAATAAAAAAATTTATTATAATTTTTACTATAAGTTTGTAGTCATAAATGTGGAAACTGCAGCGATTCATCTACTTGTACTTCATGTTCAGACAAAAATCGTATAAATGATAAAGATTGCAATTGTTCTGATGGTTATTATGAGATTTCCAATAACCCTATTTGTTGTAAATGTCCAAATGGATGCACATTATGCTCTAGCAGTACATAATGCTCTGGATGTGAATTTGGGTATTTTATAAATCCAACTACCTAGGTATGTGAAAAGTGTTCATACCCATGCAAGTAATGTAAAAATTCAGCCAGCAATTGCACAGAATGTGCTACTACAGACAATAGAAAAGGGTCAACAGATTTGTGTAAATGTCAGGATAAATTCTATGATAATGGAAGTGAATGTTTAAGTAATAAAAGACTTTTTTATATATAATATATAATAATAAATATTTAGGTTGTGATTAAAAATGTTAATCATGTAGTAATTCTTCAGATAATTGCGATATCTGTTTTGATAATACTAGAGATAAATAAAACGATTGTATCTGTACAAAAGGATATTTAGAAGTAAATAAACCTTCGTGCGATAGTAAATATTGTTTAATTTATATATTGGTCTGCAAATGATTTATATAAATTTCTGAATATAATATTATAATTAATATAAAAGAATGTAGTTACTAATGTAAATCTTGTGAAAATGCAAAAAATAATTGCACAAGCTGCCCCGATAACAGCCATCGAGACTTATCTAAATAATGTTAATGCGAAGATAGATTTTTCGATATGGTAAACAATTAGATATGCTAAGCATGTGTGGAAGGTTGTTAAAGTTGCACAGGGTTAACTAATTGCTCATCTTGTGATCATGGGTATTTCTTGAATTCTAGTAATATATGTATTAAATGTACTAACCCCTGTAAGAAGTGTACAAATTAACCTGATCAATGTACTGAGTGTGTGCCAGGAAATAATAGGAATGGTATTAATTTAAAATGCAAATGTGAAGACCATTATTACGATGATTCAACTTTATGTTAGAGTAATAAACTATAAAAAGTAGTAATAACAAAATATATTATAAATTTTTACTATTAGTTTGTAGTCATAAATGTGGAAACTGCAACAATTCATCTACTTGTACTTCATGTTCAGACAAAAGTCGTATAAATGATAAAGATTGCAATTGTTCTGATGGATATTATGAGATTTCCAATAGCCCTATTTGTGGTAAATGCCCTAATGGATGCACATTATGCTCTAGCAGTACACAATGCACTGGATGTGAATTTGGGTATTTTATAAATCCAACTACCTAGGTATGTGAAAAGTGTTCGTACCCATGCAAGTAATGTAAAAATTCAGCCAGCAATTGCACAGAATGTGCTACTACAGACAATAGAAAAGGGTCAACAGATTTGTGTAAATGTCAGGATAAATTCTATGATAATGGAAGTGAATGTTTAAGTAATAAAAGACTTTTTTATATATTATAATATATAATAATAAATATTTAGGTTGTGATTAAAAATGTTAATCATGTAGTAATTCTTCAGATAATTGCGATATCTGTTTTGATAATACTAGAGATAAATAAAACAATTGTATGTGCAAAATAGGATATTTAGAAATAAACTAACCTTCGTGTGATAGTAATTATTTAATTAATAAATATTTTTATATGTATATAAATTTATTGATATTGAATTAAAATAGAATGTTCTTATAAATGTGAAACCTGCAAAAATTAGAGTTCTGAATGTTTAATATGTTCTGATAAACATAGAAAAAATGCTCCAGCATGTGATTGTGCTGACACATTTTATGATAATAAGGTTGATTCTGCTTGTGTTAAGTGTAAAGAACCCTGTCTTAATTGTGTTGATGAAAATATTTGTACATCATGCATAGGATCGAATAGAAAGGAAATTACATGTTAGTGTTTAGATGGATATTATGATTATTGAGCATTTCAACGCTATTAGAATAATTTTATTATATTATTCTTAATTTCTATTTTAAAAAATATCAACTTAGAAAAATCAACAAAAATTTTTCTAATAATTTTATATTTAAATTATATTGATTTAACAAGATATCCATAGTTTTTAACATTATATTCTATTTTTTAACATGTATTCAATTATTAAATATAAATTATGTCATATCCGCTTATAATATACATTAAATATAATATTTTTTTTTTTTTTTTTTTTACCGTTTAAATGACATACACTATAAATGAAATATAATATAAGCAACAACAAAGTTATATTATATATTTAAAAATAATAAGTAATAAATGTATCAATCAGAGTAATGAATTAGATTCCTTGATGGATGGTATCTCTTCTTTTAATAGAATCTTATTAGTTGAATCTAGTAACCTATAGATTAGTCTAAAGTTTAGTCTTTTTTGTACAGAGCTACTTACCTTATGATCATTGTTGATGTGAGGAATGAAGAGTTTGTCAAATAATTTATCCTCCGTCCAAGATTTCTTAAGTTCAAAGTGAATTAACATATTTTTAAGAGTTAATCTGTATTTATGGCATTTACAAAATGATTGCTAAAAATAAAAATTTTATTAAAATTTGTAGGTATTATTTTAACAATTTTTCTAGAATTTTCATCAATTTCTATTAGATCATCATTCCAATCGTAATTATATCGCTAATTAATTTTAAAATTAACTTTAGCTGAGCATTTTTTGGAAAAAAGGTGGGTGTTTTAAAAAATTCTATCTAGGATGTTATTGTTTAAGTTTTTTGGTAAATTAAGGAATTTTTTATAGGAATTTCTCCATAAGCATTGGAATTGTTTCTATCTAGTGATAGGCTATGTATCGATTATAGAACATATATAGATAAAATAAGGTCTAATATAAATTGTCCATATTAGGTGTCTATTTTCCCATTATAAATCTCTGGATAAGTATTTAAGGTGAGATTCCAGGTAAGACTAGCGTTGATTTATTTTTTCCAGTTGTTTTTCTAGACTGCCTTTGTGGTCAACCCAAACTTCTAAAAACTTATATACCTATTCATAAGGGATATTAAATATCTCATTTTCCTCCCATTCGCCTTTATGGTTTTTTATATTGACTATCGCAGATTTTTTAGCATTAAAAGTTAAATTAAATTATTAAAAACTATATATTAGTGAGTTTAGGAAATTTGGTAGTTCCTAATGTTTAATTATCACAACCATATCATCTGCATAGAGTTTATAGAAAAATTATTTATTATAAGATGTCTAGGCAGTGGTAATCATTTCTTCCATGTATATATTAAATAGAAAGGGGCTTAAAGAGGAGCCTTAGTGGACTCCATTTTTAAGATGGAGTTTGGTGTTATTAGCAACAAAATATAGGTTATCATTTAGGGATTTTAGGAATTAGACTTCATTCTGGTGGAGAATCCTTTTTCTTAATAAGATTTCAAAGAGTTTTGTTCTTTCTAAGGTATTGTAAGCGGATTTATAGAATAGACATATTATCTCTTTTTTTGTATTATTTTATTTCATGAATTAAGGATTTTATGTTTAGTTGGGTTCCAGCTCCAGGTACGAATCCTGTTTAGTTCTTATCTAAATATCTGGTAGTGTAATCATGTAGTTTTTTATAGAAGCGCAATTCTAACCATTTATAGGCTGGGCTTAATACAATTATAGGTCGAAATTAATCTTGCTGAGGAATATTTGGCCATACTTTATTCAAGGGGATCAGTCTAGCGTGGAAAATCTCCTAACCTAACATTTTTATGGTTTAATCATTCCACCAGTTGTTTAGAAAGGAAACTTTCTAAGTCTGGTTTATCCATTTATCTGAAAAACCATCATAGGCGACTGCTTTTTATTTGCTCATTCTTTTTTATAGTAATTAGGTTTATTAAAGACTAAATGGTTGTAAGCTTGGGAATATTCTATCAAGGAAGTCCTGCTAGAATGAAATAGTGTCTTGAATATCAGCTAGGTGGCTTAGACATCCAGAAATAACATTTTCTGGGTTAGTGATTATTCTATTAGATTAATCTATGTAACAATTCATGATACCTCCTTCCCTTTTATTCGGGTTCAGTATAGTTAGATTCCTTATTTTATTGAAAGCTAATTTAGATTTAACTGTTTTCAGGGTGATGTCTATTTATTTTGTAATGTCTGTAAGAGTAAGTATACAAGGTTCTTTTTATATCATCCTTATTCTATGTTTTTGAACAGGTTTAATAGAGTTTTTTAAAATATTTTTGAGATGTAGGAATTCTTAAAAGTTATGACTATTTTATTCATTTATATGACATAAATATAATATTATATAATTATTTTAAATTTTAGCTTAATTTTTCAAACAATTTATGATATAAATCAATATTATCACAAAATTTTACATTTAAATTATATAGTGCCATATCTGAACTAAATTATTCAAAAAATTTTTTTATAATATATATTCGTTATTTTTTTTTAAATATGCTATATAATGTAATAGATTAGATTATTCAGAAGATAATTTATAAATTGTATTATAGGAAATATGAGAAACTTGGATAATAAAATTTGTTTATGTATTATTTGTTTCTACAATGTTTTTAACTAAGATATAATTTGTCTAAAAAGGCAGTATTCACACTGAATTCATTTACTGTATAAAATATATAAATGACTATTATTTGCCTCCATTTTACTCATAATTAAAAAATGATTAATTTATAACTAATACATAGAAAACCTGTACCTTGAATCAAGATAATTATTTTACTTATAAATCTAGTTTAAAAGATAAAAATAACCTATTATCTTGTGATTGCTATAATGAATATCTTGATAAATATGTTTCTAGCTATCAGATTTCTACAAATGCTATTTGTGTATTATTAAATTTCATTATTTTTATTAATATTAAAAATAATATATTTATTTAATTCAAATTAGAAAAATGTACTTCTAAATATGAATTGTAAATGGTGTTTATATACTGTAGTAATAACATTGATAATTTTTATACCATATATTTAAAGTGGTATATTTAATATACTTAAAATTTATTCAAAAAAAATACATTTTTTAATGATAATAAAGGAATATGTATGTATATTAAATAATTATGGAGTTTTATTTTGACTAATTCATAATATATATTTAATTTTATATATATTTAATATTCTTTATATTTTTTATACAATAATAAAATGTATATAACGAAATTTGATTTTGGAGAAATTATATATTATTTATAAATAATCAATTATCAAGGAAATGCTCATGAATTTGAATTATTAAAAATAAAATATCATAATTAATAAAAGAATATTGGACTATGTTATGAAATAATGAGTTTGCATTAACATGCAAAAATAAATTATGTAAATAAATTAAAATAAATAATAATATTATAATTATAAAAATACTTAATGAACTTCTTAGTACTTAGAAATAAAAAATAAGCTTAAAATTAATAATAGATTCACACAAATTTTCTAAAATTTGGAAGAAATAGTCAAATAAGAACTAGCTAATAATAAACTAATTCCAAATAATTTCCATTCTCTTTTCCACTACTCCAAGTATGTTTATTCTTGTTGCAATAAACATCTACACTTTAACACAATTATTAGCACACAAACTTTAATAAAGAGGAATTTTTATTCCGAATGACAAATGTTTTAAATTAAAATTATCCTCGAAAAAAAGCAAAAGAAATGAATACTAGAATGATATATAAATTAAATGATTATATATAATCTTTAATAAATAATTGATTGACTTCTATTCATTAATTAATTATATTAGTAATATAGTTTCATTTAATATTATATAATAATAAAGTATGGTATATTTTCATTGATATGGTACATGTTATGTTATTATAATTATAATATAAAATATGAATTTTTATACCAAAAACTCCATAACTTATAATTTAATAGCTTTTTAATTCGTATTAAAAATTGTAATTGTTAATATATAATTTAGAATTAAAAGAAGTATAATTGCTAAATATTTATGAATCAAACTAAAATATAAATAATAAATGTGAATCAAACAAAGATGTTGAAAAATATATATATGACTAATATAAAGTAATCTATTGATGTATTTATTACTAATTTAAGAATTTATTTATATTTTTTTATATATATATATTTTAATTATTATTATATAAAATATCCCAACTTTTTTTATTTAAATATATATATTTTAATTAATCTTAACAAAATAGTATTACAGATTAATTAAGGTATCTTTGTTTTACTAAAAAATTAAATAAAATCTCTTAAACATAAGTTTATATATTTAATTTTATTCTATAATATAGTTTTTATTTATTTATAATTTTATATATTGATTCTAGATTTAATACCAAACCCCGTTTTAATTATATTTATATGGAACGTATTAAACTATTCTAAAAATTTAATTTATAATAGCTTTTAGACATAAATTTAATTATGATGATATGGTTTTTATTATTAACTATAGATATCTAAAAACTTTTTATAAAATTTTATACTAAAAATATTTCAAGATAACGATTTAACAATAATAGTATATACTTAATACCGTAAGAAATTAATTTATTATAAAATGTTCATTTTTTTTATCTTTAAACATTAATTAATTTATATAAAAAGGTGTGAAAGTACAATATAAAACATTGGTATATTATTTATGTCAAATCTTAAAAATAAAATTGACAATACATATAATAAACCTTATTTGAATTACTTAAATCCAATTATATATATAATAAAATTTTCTTTAGACGTAATATTCGATTTATTAATATTAAGAATAAAAAAAATAATTTAAACATTAATAATAGATTCCCCCAATTTATCTAAAAATTGATAAAAAAAAAGGAAGCATGAATTATATAATTTTAAATTAATTTCCAAAAAGTTTTCTATCTTTCTATCACGACTTTTAATATGTTTAAACTTATTTGAATAATTGTATAAAATTTATATTCATTATCTGATATATAAAACTTAAAAAAAATTAAAAAAATTTATAGAATGATATTTAACTTAAGTAAATATAAAATCTAATATTTAAGCATTATATATATATAATTCTCATTATAATGTTATTTACATAATATTAATTTCATTAAATATACATAATAATAAATTTGGCATATTTTAAATGATATATTAATATATTTACAATATTAATTTAAGATATACTTAGGAAAATAATTTCTTAAATTATAGAATATAAAAAACTAGTATTCTAAAACCTAATATGCAAATTAAAAAGATTATATAATTATTACAAATTTTTATCAATACTTTTAAAAAATTGATATAAAAATTATAAGGAAAAGTGTGGCTCAGGTTATGGTTTAAAATTGCAAAAACCACTCAATAGGTATGAAATCTATATATAAAAAATATTGATAATTTTTTTATTACTACATATTTTAAAAAAAATTGTAGTAGAAAAATAATAATTTATTATCAAATTTTAATGTCATATTATAATATAATATCTAATAATATGTTAATTAGAATTAGAATAAATCTATATTTCAATGATTCGCAGAGATATTTTATCAATCATTTAATAAATACAATATATTAGCATTAATTCTTTTAATAAAAGATAAAAATATTAAAATATAATTTTATTTAAATGGTAATTATAAAAATAAAATATTATATTAATTTTTTAATGTTTTGTATTTGAAAAATTATAGACTTAAAATAAAATAAATATATAAAGAATAAAGATTATAAAAATATTTCTGAATTTTAATAAATTTCATTCTATTTTATTATTTATTATGTTAATAATTCTAATAATGTAAGCTTATATAATTAAATTATATAAATATATAGAAAGTAATATTAAAAAAGAATTTGTTTAGTAATTTAGATTATTGCTTTAAATAAAAAAAAGAATATAATAATAATAAAATTTTTAAATAGGAATAAAAATAATATTAATATTAGGCTAGTTTATTTATAAATATAAAAAGTTTATATATAAATTTAAAATTAAGTTAGCTAAACATATTGTTAAAATATTAAATAATATACAAATAAATTATCTTAAAATGGTTATCAAAAGCATATTTCTTACAAAGTATCAAAGAAAGAAAATTTATTTATTATGTAAAAAAAAAAATAATAATTGTTTACTATTGTTTGGCAGTATATAAAAAAAATTATTATATATGTTTAGACTTTATTTTCATAAAATTATAAATTCTATGAATGCTCTTACCTATAAATAAATTAAACAAAAAACTAAAATTAATAAACTAAGCTTTTAATATACATTGATATTTAAAGTAAATATTAATACTAAAATTCTAATGATAATTATAGTTAGAATATATTATAAATATTTACTAAGGAATGGGGAAAAACTATAATTAAAATAATAAAATAAAATAGACAGAACACGATTAAAAGAATTTATTTAGTATAAAAATAATATTCCAATTAAAATTAATTTTATATGTAAATATTAAATGTAATAAAAATCAGATAATTATATATAAATAATTGTATTATATTTTATTAAATTAGAAATTAATGGAATTATAATGGTTTGGTCTAAATTTAATAATAATAATATATATCTATAAATTTAATAAAGTATTATGTATTAAAAACGGAAGATATTTATCATTCTATTTGCTATATTTGGAACACTGTAGTTTTGTCAAAAATTAATTATTTTAATTTTATCTATTTTATATTTGAAGAGAATACTAAACATTATTGTCATATAAGAGTATATTCTAATAAAGTGATTTATTAGATTATTTAAATAAAATTTATTAGATTGTACATATATAAATTCATATGTATATATGAAAAGAAAAATGATAAAGCCAAATAAAATAACTTCAAATTAATCATATTAATTATAAACAAAAATTTAACATAATTTTACGATTATTCCTATAATAAATTAAAAATTTAAAAATATGCTACAATTCATAATTGTAATTCTGATAATAGCATTATCATCATCTAGTAATTTTATTTAAAACTAAAAAAATTATATTATTTATAAATTTCATAATAAGAGCTTAAATAAATTACTTATGAATTTCCCTCTAACTTTAAGTAATCAGATGTAAAAGGATGGGTTCTCCCGCCTAGTTTATAAAATCCTATAATATCCTGTACTGAAGGAAATTTTTTTGGTATCATAATATATAATTATAATCAAATAGAAATAAAAAATAGTTTTAATTAATTTATATATATATATGTGATTATAAGGATGGTAAGCATATACTTAAAGAGAAGGCAGTTTTGCGAATAAAACTTACACAAATTTACCTCCTCATTATTCTATAAGTGCTTCAGTATATATTAATTTAATGGGAAATTGGGCAAAGGTAAAAGATAATTATTCAATTTAAAGAATTTAAATATATCCTACATATATATTATTTTTAAATATTTAGTATAAAGTTAATAATCAGATTAGAGTTGTGATTGAAGGAAAAATAGTATTTAATAAAAAATTACTGAGTTTGATGATACTAAATTTAAAAACAAACCTTGTACAGGTATGGAAACTGATAACGCTATGTCTGTACCAGTTGCAGTAAATGTTACACATAACTTAAAAACTCTTAATTTTTCTATAAGTGCTATAACATTTTAAAATGATAGAACTAAGCTTGGTTGGGCTGTAAATTATTCATTTTATAGGATTTAATATAATAAATATTAAGATTAATTTTTATTAATACGAAATTTTAATAGTTTTAAGAACTTTATATTCATTTAGATGAATGTCATCCTTCTTGTCTTACTTGTGGTAAATATAATTATTATAATTGTTTATAATTTAGCTTATTATTTAAATTAATATAGATGGCCCTAGCCATGATAATTGCCTTACTTGCCCTCCATAATCTACTATTTCTGGAAAAAAATGTTCATGTCATAACAATTTAGTATTTTATAACAGAGTTTGCGTTAACAAATGCCCAGATTACAATTAATATAAAATTGATCCGATCACGAGAACTTGTGAGCAAAAATGTCCAGATTATTGTTTACAGTGTGACGTTAAGGCAGTTTGTTCATAATGTTAAAGTAATTATAAATTATTGAATGGATTATGTTATGATAAATGTCCATATTATGCACCTGAAAATGTTGGTACTTGTTAAGATAATACGTTTAAAACCTTAACAAGTAAATAATTAACTAATTTTATAGAATATATCTAGAGTTTTTATAAAAATTATAAATCTAATAGGACCAGCGGTATTATACTAAGACTTTATCAATAAAAATTTCGTTAGCGCTGATGCATATAATTAACAATGGGGGTATTCAACAAAGTTATACACAACTGTAAAGAATGATGACTATGAATATGAATATACGTCTTATTCTCCATAAAAGTGTCTTGGGTTATCTTTGCTGGGAGGATTTTCAACTCATAATATCGAAAAATTTGAGTCTTAGGCATTAGAAAAATAATTTAGCGGATTACCTCCTCACTACGATATATCTATTGCAGCTTAACTTTGGACTGGAGATTCTTGGGACAATAAATAATTATAAATAAAAATAGATAATAATTAAGTATATAGCTAACAATTTTAATAGTAAATAAAATTTTAATTGAAAATAATAAAGTAAATTGATATTGATTTGTTTTATATTAATAAAGAAAAACTTATGGAAGTGCATAGACATATTCCTGTGGAGGAAATCCAAATGTTCATGTTAATGCAAATGATTTTAAAAAGATACTGACTAAAAAAAATATCTAACACAACAGTAGCACATTAAAATTATCATTTTCTAATAATTTAAATGGAGACACTTATAATTAGTGGTAGGCATTTAGAGAAATCTAAATTTTGCTTTAACAAGTAATTTTTAATAATATATTCAATTAAAATATATTAATCTATTATTTAGTGTCACCCTAAATGTTCATTATGTAATGGACCTAGTGATAGTGATTGTTTACAGTGTAACCCCACTAGAAAAAATTAACCTAAATGTGATTAACCTGCTTCAGTAGATTATTTAAATAATGGAGATGATATATTGCCAAGTAATTTTAACTAGCTATATTATTTATATTTTTAATAAATAGGATTTATATTTTTAGAATGTGCTGGTAAATGCCTGGGATGCACTGGAAGTGTAGACAACTGCATTAAATGTCGATATAATTAGGAAAGCAATACCTTACCTGGATGTAATGTAGCACCAACTGACTGTTTTAAGTATGTAAAAGTAGAGTCTAAGGGTTTAAATTAAGGGAATGATTTTAAGATTTACGTCAATGGATCAGATATCAAAATATAAACATCAAAAGGAATAACAGTTGTTAGCCTAAATAAAAATACTATTTCTATAGAAAATTCCAAAACCTTTGATACCAGCTCGGATTACTTTTCGAATTTTTAATTAATATCTTTCATTAATTCGATCCCATTAGGAAATTTTGTAGCTTTAGGAATCAATTAAGAAGCTGCGTATAACTTGAGTCCAGAAGCAATCACTTCGTTATCTTTGGTTGGTTTTGATCCAAATTAAAAAATAGAATATGGAGATAGTTATAGTATAATAGGTGTTAAAGGAAGTACTTATAAAGTTGCTATAGATTCTTTTTTTAGAAATTCTTATTAAATTAATCCTTCTGTTTCTGAAAGTTGTGTCATATGTAACATAATTATATACAATTATATATTAATATTGATTTACTTAATTTATTTTTAGAATGTAGTTTCAGATGCAAATCTTGTAAGGATGATATAGTTAGTTGCACAAGCTGCCCTGATAACAGCCATCGTGACTTATCTAAAAAATGTTAATGCGAAGGTGGTTATTATGAAATTCTAAATAATAAAATATGCTAGTCATGTGTGGTAGGGTGTTTAAGTTGCACAGGGAAAACTGATTGCTCAGCATGTGATCATGGATATTTCTTGAATTCTAGTAATATATGTATTAAATGTGCCCTCCCCTGTAAGAAATGTACAAATTAATATGATCAATGTACTGAATGTGTGCCAGGAAATAATAGGAATGGTATTAATTTAAAATGCAAATGTGAAGACCATTATTATGATGATTTAACTTTATGTTAGAGTAATAAACTATAAAAAATAGTAATAACAAAACTTATTATAATTTTTACTATTAGTTTGTAGTCATAAATGTGGAAACTGCAGCGATTCATCTACTTGTACTTCATGTTCAGACAAAAATCGTATAAATGATAAAGATTGCAATTGTTCTGATGGATATTATGAGATTTCCAATAACCCTATTTGTGGTAAATGTCCAAATGGATGCACATTATGCTCTAGCAGTACACAATGCACAGGATGTGAATTTGGGTACTATATAAATCCAACTACCTAGGTATGTGAAAAGTGTTCATACCCATGCAAGTAATGTACAAATTCAGCCAGCAATTGCACAGAATGTGCTACAACAGACAATAGAAAAGGGTCAACAGATTTGTGTAAATGTCAGGATAAATTCTATGATAATGGAAGTGAATGTTTAAGTAATAAAAGACAATTCTATATGTTATAATTATATTATAATATATAATATATGTATTTAGGTTGTGATTTAAAATGTTAAACATGCAATAATTCTTCAGATAATTGCGATATTTGTTTTGATAATACTAGAGATAAATAAAACGATTGTATCTGTACAAAAGGATATTTAGAAGTAAATAAACCTTCGTGCGATAGTAAATATTGTTTAATTTATATATTGGTCTGCAAATGATTTATATAAATTTCTGAATATAATATTATAATTAATATAAAAGAATGTAGTTACTAATGTAAATCTTGTGAAAATACAATAAATAATTGCACAAGCTGCCCCGATAACAGCCATCGAGACTTATAAAAATAATGTTAATGCGAAGATAGATTTTTCGATGTGGTAAACAATTAGATATGCTAAGCATGTGTGGAAGGTTGTTAAAGTTGCACAGGGTTAACTGATTGCTCATCTTGTGATCATGGATATTTCTTGAATTCTAGTAATATATGTATTAAATGCACTCACCCCTGTAAGAAGTGTACAAATTAATCTAATCAATGTACTGAATGTGTGCCAGGAAATAATAGGAATGGAATTAATTAAAAATGCAAATGTGAAGACCATTATTACGATGATTTAACTTTATGTTAGAGTAATAAACTATAAAAAGTAGTAATAACAAAATATATTATAATTGTTTACTATTAGTTTGTAGTCATAAATGTGGAAACTGCAGCGATTCATCTACTTGTACTTCATGTTCAGACAAAAATCGTATAAATGATAAAGATTGCAATTGTTCTGATGGATATTATGAGATTTCCAATAACCCTATTTGTAGTAAATGCCCTAATGGATGTACACTGTGCTCTAGTAGTACACAATGCACTGGATGTGAATTTGGGTATTATATAAATCCAACTACCTAGGTATGTGGCAAATGTTCGTACCCATGCAAATAATGCAAAAATGCGGCAAGTAATTGCACAGAATGTGCTACTACAGACAATAGAAAAGGGTCAACAGATTAGTGTAATTGTCAGGATAAATTCTATGATAATGGAAGTGAATGTTTAAGTAATAAAATGCAATTCTATATATTATAGATTTATTATAATATGTAATAATAAATATTTAGGTTGTGATAAAAAATGTTAAACATGTAGTAATTCTTCAGATAATTGCGATATCTGTTTTGATAATACTAGAGATAAACAAAGCAATTGTCTATGTACTAAAGGATATTTTGAAATAAACTAACCTTCGTGTGATAGTAAATATTTATTTAATAAATTATTTTTATATATATATATTAATTTATTAATATTGAAATAAAATAGAATGTTCTTATAAATGCGAAACCTGCCAAAATTAGAGTTCTGAATGTTTAATATGTTCTGATAAAAATAGAAAAAATGCTCCAGCATGTGATTGTGCTGATACATTTTATGATAATAAGGTTGATTCCACCTGTGTTAAGTGTAAAGAACCCTGTCTTAATTGTGTTGAAGATAATATTTGTACATCATGCAAAGGACCAAATAGAAAGGATATTACTTGTTAGTGCTTAGATGGATATTATGAGGATGGAAATGGAGACTGTTAGTGTAATTATTTAATATAATAATAATTATTTTAAATACTATTAAAATAAAATATCACTAACCTATTAACTCACTGTTTTATTTAGAATGTGCTGTGTAATGTAAAAGATGTGAATTATCAGCTGACAATTGCTTAGGTTGTTCTAAAGGAAATATGAGAGATTTGGATAGTAAAAGCTGCTTATGTAGTACTGGTTACTACGGAGTTACTAATACGGCGGATTGTTTCTTATGTGACTTAAAATGCAGTAGTTGTACGGAATACAATTCCTGTATAAAGTGTAGAAATGAAAAATATTTGCCTCCATTTTGCACATAAGAAATAAAAGGCTCATTTATAATAATAAATACATAGAATAAACCTCTTCAGGGGATATGTAATTAAAAATGTGAAACCTGTTCCTTGAAAGAAGATAATTGTTTGACTTGCAAATAAGGAAAAAGAAGAAAAAATAATCCACCATCTTGTGATTGTGAAATTGGGTATCATGATAACTATGGTTAGCTAGGTGATTGCTAAAAATGTCATCCTCTATGCTTACACTGGTACAAACAGATATTTATATTGCAAATATTTGCTTATTATTTAATTTTAATTATTTATTAGTATGAACGATAATATTTGTTTGTAATGTAAATAAGTGGATAATTTACTTCTAAACATGAATAAAAAGTAGTGTGAATGTGCTCTAGGATATAAGATTGATTATAGATATGCTAAATGTATGAAATGCTATAATTATAAAGGAAAATGCTTATTATAGTGTCCTGAAAATACAGTTGTTAATGATAATGCAGGAATATGCGTTCATATAAAATTTACAATATATGAATTAACTACATTAGTATTCATATTAGGAACTGTTGTTGCAATTATTTAAATATTAATGGCAGGAAGTATAATAAAATTTATAAACTTTAAATCAATTACTTAATTATCTATCTAAAATAAAAATAAAAAACATGAATCTAGTTAAAATATTGAGATTCATATAGATAATAACTATAAATTTATAAATTGATATATTTATAATATAATTATAAGTTTTAAATTATTATGCTATTTTATTGATATATAAAAAATTTAAATACAAAAATTTTTAAAAATTTAATTATGCTTTTTAGTTATTTTTATTTGAGATTTTAATATTTTTTCTTCACAATATTAGTATTTTTGGCAAAAATTATTAATTTAATTTTATATATTTTTTGGAAATTTAAAAAAATTTTTTTTAATTATAATTTGTATATCATAAAATTAAAGTATTTATAATTTATTCTTAAAATACTTAACATAAATATTATTATTTGTAATTTATTTTTAAAATTGTAATATTTTATTTATTAATAATTTTATTATATTTTTAATCATATAATTTTTTTTTTTTTAATATAATTTTCATTTAGAAACATTTTAATCAATCCATATATCACTAGTACAGTCTCCACCTGGATATCTCATTTCATGCGCGACTGCAGGTCCAAACGGCTAATCATTAAAGTTTACATAGAAGTCTTAATTAAGTTTCAGTCCTCCATCCTTGACATTTACATCAATCATGATAATTTGTCCTCCCTTTTCTGACATTTCTGGGTAAAATTATTTATCCCATGATCTCAAGACTGAAGAAGTCACATATAATCTTTTTCCATCTCTGCTGAGTTAGAGCATCTAGATTTTTATTTTATTTTAAAATTTGCATAACAAAATAAAGTAGTTAGCGTTAAAATTATTTATATACCTAAGGTCCTCCCTATAACTTATTTCCTTTCACTAAGGGAATTGTATGGAGGAGATCAAGTCTTTCTTCGCCATCTTCATTGATCGGAATAATATCTCCTCCTTTTCTCAAAAGTCCTCCTACATAAATCGAACCAACCAACTTAGGGTACTTAGGGTCTTTTATGTAGTATTGGTTAATTTATCCTTATAGCCAGCAGCTTGCCTATCATTAATTTTTAAATTATAAATAAGACTATTTATCCTTTTTTATAAAATGTATTGAAATAATACATATAAAAACCTGTCATCTAAAGATATAACAATATCAGACAATATACCTGGCATCATATCTAACATCCATCCCTTTACTCGTTATGGCTTTATTTCAGCTACTACTTGACTATACCATTCTTTTTTTTCGTTTTAAGAAAAGTAAACTAAGGTGGTGCTAAGTCCAATTCCTAAATAATTGTAAAGTTTTATTAATAGAAATTATGTATCATAAAATACACTTACCAACATATCCGTAGTTTTTTTTAGGATCGTGTGCAAATCTTACTTCTAATGGAATTAATCCCATTTCTCCCAGGTTTACTTTATTTATAATAGTTCTGTCCTTCCAATTCCAAAATGTTAAAGAGCTTCCATACTTAGAACTTACATCATCTGGGTTAAACCCTTTAATAAAAGACTCTGGCTCACCAAATTCTGAAGAAACCATGATATTATGGCCCGGCTATCCAAAAATGTCAAATGTTTTTAAAAATTTTTATTTTTATTTACAAATCATTGATTTTATTTATTACTTAATACCAAAAATCGTAACCATACTGAATATCTTATTCGTTTTTAGTTTTTTCCCATCTTCCTTTTATCTAAGATAAAATTTTATTATAATTATTTTTTTAATAATTTTTATTTTACTTCAAATGTTTAACCATCTAATAATAGGAATCCACCACCAGCTTTCTTATTTTCTCTACCCATGAAGCTTATCATGATGTCTCCCGAAGGCAAGCAATGAGAACTATGAGGATAAGAACCCCCTGTAGCTTTTAAAATATCCTCACTTTTTGATATATATATTAACATATATTTAGTTTATAATAATCCATTATATTATATATTACCCTTTCACAATATGGAATATTTTGGGTTTCAAAGGATTAGTTTATACATCTACGACGTATACATTTCCAGAAACAACTCCAGGAACAATCAAATATTTGTGTTTATAGCTATGAGGTTGTTTGCAGCTTGCACATGCATTCCATCCGAAATGATGTAATTCATCCCCAACCTTAAAAATTTAAAAAATTAATTTAATAAAATACTTAAATTCTTGGATAAACATATTACATAAGGCATTTATAATGTAGCAATTATCTAGGAATAGGTTGGTGATTAGGGATTTGTGTCAATTGTCACTAATTAATCTGGTAAATTGGTATCAACAGGTAAAGCCACTGTATAAAGTAATAGTTCCCTTTCACTATTGTTATAAGCATCGAGTGGGGTTTTAAATCCTGTGATAGTTTGTACTTTTTCGGCTAATATATATTTTAAAATATAAATTATTATAATTAGTTATTAAAATTTTAATTTTTTAGATTTACAATGGCAACATTAGCCTGTTTCCTTTTAAGCTTAACCTTTAATTTCTTTTCCAACGGGTTGCATTATTTATTAAATTTATTTATTTTTTTTTTTTATTTCTTTATTTTTTTCTTTTTTATGATTAATTTCTTCATTCTACTCCTATCCTTAAATTATGTGGGTTATAAATAAATACGTAATATATAAATAAAGAATTGAATGATATCTTATAGTTAGGATATGAAAGGAATTTTTAAGAATAACTATCAATTACAATAGGTTATTAATACTATATCTTTAAATAATTATATAAATTAAATTGATATCATATCATATCTTATACTTTACTATTATTAATTATCACATTTTCTATAAGAAAATATATAAATAACATAATTACATAAATTATATTTAACTAACTATATTTATTAAGTCAATAATAGTATAGTTTATAAAAAATCAAAAATTGAAATTTCCATTTAGTATTTTATAATATCAAAATGCATAGTGTATTATAGTCTATAATTAGAAATTTAAATTCCATTATATTTTTATTCGCAAAATTTTTAGATTGAAATTAAATCTTTGAATATAAGCCACAAAAAGTAGTACTTTTAGTATATTACTTATGTTTTAATATAATTAAGCTATTTAATATCAATAGTGCAATACTATTAAATAAATTAGGTTAATAAAGATGATAAAAGAATAAAAAGTACAATAAACTGAATCGTAATAATTCAATGAAAATTAATAATTCTAAACTGATGATGAAGAAAGATAATCAATGATATCTAAAAACATTTAATAGTATAGTAACTAGAAAGCAAATGAATCTTCGCTGTAATTAACTAGTAATAGTTCAGCAAAAGATAAAAAGAGAATAAAAAAATTCTAAATTAAAGTTCTCAATAATTAATAGTATTACTATGAAAATGATTCTGAGGATTTGGTTTTATATTTTTCGAAATTTTATTCTTTAACTAGTGTCGATTTTGTTTCTTCGTTAACAGATATGGCGTTATTATTATTATATCCTCAAAGATTTATTTAAATGACAAAATGGAATTTCTGTAATATTTCTATATCTACTTGTTATTTATTTATTGTTTTACTTATATCATTTAAAGAAATAAGACATAAATGGGGAAGATAAGAGCCCAGTTTTGCCCTTTTATAAATTTTGCAATTAATAGGTATTTCATTGGCTTTCAATATTATTTATGGGTAATATTTTAATAAAACTGAATATAGTCTTAAATTACTAATACATTTATAATTAATAGATGTGAATGGAAATCCTATTTTTATAGCATATATAAACTGGTTTTCATAAATTTTATATTAAATGGTGTAATATATACAATTATTCCAAGGTAATTTATCAGTCAATAGCATTTTTCATAGTTTATTCTATATAAAGTTAAATTATAAATATTTCATTTAGGTTTATTGCTCAAAATTTTATAAATAAGAACCCCGAATAATAAATAAGTATATCATCAGTTTTCAGTTTTGATATATTTTTAAATGCTTATTATTTATACTGCATCTATAATTTTGGTGTTATGGTAATTTAAATTTCAAAGTATTCTATTAATATATTATAATAACAAAATTTTTTTTAACTTTAGATTATGCTTTCTCCCATTATCAAAGGAAATAATATTTTTATACATATATTGGTAGGCTTAATAAATACTTTTGCAAATTATAAGTTTTATTATATGCTATTTTAAAGTTATTCATGTAATTATTTTTAAATTTTAAATAAATCAAAAATCTAAGAAAATAACTATAAAAATTTATAGTAATTCCTTAATTGAAGAAAACTGAAGTTTTTTTAACTCCATTGCTTTTCCATATATTAGTATAATTAAATTTTATTATTTTTAATATAAATTATTATTAAATATTAATAAAGATCATTGTTTGATATATATTAAAGATTTATAATATTAAAGATAAAATATATATATAAATTTCGTAGAAATCGAAACATTTAAAATTAGACTATATATATATTAATTTAGTTTTATTATTCAAGCTTATTCTAATTAGGCACAAGATATGACTTCATTTTATTCTGAATTTGAACATCTAGACCTTCTAGATTCACCCATATCTTAAATTTCATAAATTTCTTTTAATATATTTATAATATTTAAATTATTAAGATAATAAAGTTTATAAATAAAAGATTTACAGTTTTTATTGTTTTTAAGTTATTTTTCTACTTGTTTTCTCTTCAAAGCCGCCAAAATTAAACCCGAAATAGCTAAAGTTACAGCTACACCACATATAGCAGAAATAAATATTAACAATATGTGAGAGATATGGTTAGGTTTGGGTTATTCCTTTTTACTTTCTTTTACATTTAATTATATTTTGGTAGAACTATACTTCGCATTTTATTCAGCAACTGATATCAAAATTCTTCTTCCCTAACTTTAGTTTCCATTTATTTAGTTTTTTACTCTTTGTTTAGCTATGGAATCAATACGAAGTTAAAGATTTCCGGCAAATTAAGCTTTAAATTTCAGCCTCAAATGAGATATATTATTGATAATTATCTTAAAATAAGTTTAAATATTATTTATTTTGTTATCAAAAAAAAAAAAGATTTATTTGCTTGTTTACTGAATTTTATGTAACAGGTATCATGGGAATTTCAGTTTGCCTATCGATTGAATATAATTAAGAATTTAAAAATTCTAATTAGAGCTCTGCTCCTAAAAAAGAGTCATTTAATTAAATATCTGCGAAGAAGAAATCCCCAAGAATGATTTAGCTGTTTTGTAATTCAGTCTAAAATGTTTCATCGGAATATAATTTAAAAGTTGACTTAAGCTAAATTACATCTCCTTCGATATTGAATTATCGGTTATTAGAAGCTATTTCGGTTCCAGTTATAGCAGAATTTTGAGGATCATAATTTAATATTACATTTGTTTATACTGCAAAAGAGATATATTAACTCATATGGTATACAACAGAAAATTTGCAGTTAAAAGCATGCTTTAAGTTATCTTGAGTACATAGAGATGCCAGTTAGTTTGAAGGAATTGCAAAAGAAACCTGTTCTAATGTTGATTCTTTTTTATAATCGAAAGCCAACCCAAATTGGTTATAAACGGTTTCTGTAAAACAATCTGGACTTATTATATCTCCTTATTATCCATTTTCTTTGGTTAAATTAATTTTTACCTCGATTTCACTCAATTCTTGGTTATATTTTATTTAGCTTTGAACTTAAATTTTGGATAAATCTAAATTTTCGATTAAGCACTTTATAGGGAGAAATTCTCCATTAATTGATATACAATCTTATGAGCATTATTGGGGAGCATATAAGAACTTTATTTATTTAAATTATATTTTAAATTAAAAAATAAAATAAAATAAATAATTTTTACAGCATTTTAATAAAGCCCTGAGATAAAGGATTTTCCTCCGACATTTAAATCTACGCTATATTATTGATCCTATATTTTTGAATTAGTCGTAGATATTCTAAAAAATGAAAAGACTAATCAAACATTAGCTTACAACGAAAAATAAATTATTTACGTAAAAAATTAGTCAGCTTCTCTGTAGTCAAATTCTGATATTCCTTGGAAAATATATCCTCTTGATATCAGATCAACTTTATTAATGTTTTTTTAAAATTTTACTGGTCTAAGAGTAGGTTAGACTCTTAAATTCCAAGCATGTTAATTTTTGTCCTATTCATTTAGTTGTTGTCCCATAGAGAAAATTTCCATTGCTGAATGACAGGAAGCTATAACAGAAAAACTTATTTGTTCGACAGTGCCTCTATAATAAGAATAACTTAGATAAATTAACTTATTTTTTAAAAAATAAATAAAATTAATTACGCCTTTATATTGGTTTCTACAAATACACCTTAAGAATTTGAAGATACGACACTAAATATATATAATTTAATGGGTATTTTAATTAAACTAAAAAAGGAAAACAATAATTGTAATAAATATAATTACTTCACTCTCAATTCCTAATTGGCTACTGATTTTCCCCCTAAAAGAAATGCAGTGGCAGTTACATCATTTTAACAATCCAATTACGAACCAAATAAAATTTGGATATTTTCTGAGACAGCTATATATAAACATATATATGTATTAATTAAATGTATAAATATTTTTATTATTAAAAACTTGAAAATTACATCCAGTAGGACTTATCTATGAAATTTAGTGTTAGTTCACATAAATTATTCTTAAATCTGGATCAGTATGAGCGAACCATTATATATAAACCTACCCTATTTAGTGTTCTGACAAAATAGTAACTCTATAAGTGAATCCTATATATTAAATAATACAAACAATTAAGATAGTTAGTAATATTAAAAATATTTATTTAACCTGTGGTGGTCACTTATTATAACGACACATCGAATGCTAAAGGAGAAATATTTACAGCTCTAAGTCTTTAAATTGATAACAAAACTTCAGGAATTTTTGTGAATGTTGTATTAAAAGAAACTTAAACTTCTTAATATCTACCGACAGTATAATCACAAGGTGATTAATCATCACATCTTTAATTAAATTAGTTATTAAAGAAAAAATATTAATTTTCTTAAAAAGAAATCTATTTTTTAATTACTGTATTTTCCAGTAAACAGTTTCATCTACTCCTTGGTCTATCTATACTTGTTTAAAACAGCTTGCATAAGATAAGCAAAATATGCATAAAACTGTCAAATAAATTGTAAATCTTATACTGATTTTTTATATCATATTAATTGAGCAATAACTTTTTTGTTAAACTATATTAATATTATATATTAAAGAATTTTTTTCTTTTTTTTCTTAGATTTATTTAAATTTATTTATAATATATATATTCTAGTATATATATATACTTAGTATAAATATACTAAATTTATAATTACAATGAAGATTATAAAAAAATATGAGAAATTCTAATTTTTTAAAATAATTAATAAATTAGACAATACGTATTTTTCTATTTTATATATAAAAATATGTATTCATAATTTCAAATATTCTAGATAATATCTTATGCTTGTTTTTTTAGAGATTATTTCTTTTTCTAATTAATTTGTAAAATTTAATATTCTTGAAAAAATATAATGAAAAATATTTCCTTTAGAAATTAATATAAACTTATGATATTCTATTATTTTAATATTTTTTTCATCTAGTTTAAATCATAATAATTTTCTAAAGATTAGTTTATTTTTAATTTCATGTTATTCTAAAATATTAAACTAATTTCTAATAAGATACTAAATTTTATATAAGTAGTTCATTAAAATTGCTAAAATTATTTAAATATAGAAAAAATACTATAATTCAATTTAAATTTATACAAAATTTAATTTTATCTAATATTTAAGCAAAAAAATTAAATATATCTAACTTATACATATATTCTACTATATATATATCTTACTTTACTTACAGTAAGAAATTTAGGCTATAAATCATAACATTTTATATAATTTCAAACAATAATGATAAAATATGATAATAATTTAAATTAAAAATATTTATAATTAACAATATATATAAAACTAAAAATTTGGTTTCATTTTAATTTTATGCTAATAATTATTATTATTGTAGTTATTATATATATTATTCCTATAATTAGCTAAACTTTATTATTAATTGATAAAAAACTATTACTCTCGCGATTGATTGAGCCTACTGTGGAATAAGCTTCCTTAATTCCAGATAGAACTCCTTTTTTATATGCGACAATTGCTGTATTAATTGCATAAAAAAAAGACGAAAATATAAAAAATACGTACACTAAGATTATAGCAACAGGAATTAGTAGATTTGCTAATACATATAATGGAAATATCACAGCATATATTATATTGCATCTATCCCAATAAGACTAATTCAACGTTATATAAAGTTTAATTAAAGAGGGGATAATTTTTATAAGTCCAAGCAAAGTAAAACATAAAATAGTAACTACTAATCCATGGATGCAAATTAAAAAAGCTACAACAAGCTCAAAAATGGAAATATCGAAAGGGTCTTATATTTTTTTATCTCTGAATTCTTATAAATAACTAAAATAAGAATTGCTCATAAAATTCCAAAAACTACTAATATTTTGAGATCCCCATACTAAACTATCGTAAATTCCACCACAAAATACATTTTTATCCGAATCAAATGTTGACATAAATGGTAGATATAATCCTATGGCGCCCCCCCATAGCAAAGATCCAATGAAAACGAGTACTGGATATGTAAATAATGCTAAGGGTAGTAAAATAAATCCAAAAACCTAAATTATATTATAATTCATATATTTATGTTAAATATAAAAAGGAATAAGATTTTGATTACTTTGATATTCGGTCCATATTGCTAACATTTGCATAGTGTATAATAAGTGAATATTATATCATGAGGCCAGAATAAAATAGAAATTATTGTCATTGGAATAACTTAATATATAGCTACTAATGGAAACATTAGTATACTTTTTATTGTAGCTATTAAAGATAGACATAGGCAAGAGCATAGTAAAGAGCAGCAATTTATTTATGAAAGTCTGTTAGGCATTTTTAAAAGATATATAGAATATGATACTAATTCTAGAAATTTTATTTTCTTCTGTTTTTTTTGTTTTTTATTTATTTATATGAGCTTTGTATTTGTTTTTAATACTGTGTTATCTTATAAAACCTATTGTTATTATTCACTACATAATCAAATGAAATAAATAATAAATTATTATTATGAGTTTTACAAAAATGATTCATAAAAATTACGTAAAATAAATTGTCTTAAATAACCAATATGCATTTTTACTTTAGATTTAATTAGATATATGTAATAATTCTTTTTATGACTATTTTCTTAATATATTTAAATTTAACACTCTTAAATTGATTTTCAAAAAAAAGTAATTAAGTAATTAATTAATATAACTTAATTTAATACTATAAAAAAACTTGTTATTTAAATGCACATTATTTTATTTTACATTTTAATTTTTATCAAGGTAATATATAAATTCATTTATAATGAGAAATTTTAAACGAAATATTTATTTTAAAACCTAATATTGGAAATAACACAAATATAATTAAAATAATGACTCATATAATAACTTTTATAAATATAAATAAAAATAACAATATTAATATTATCATCAAACTTCATTTAATTCTCTACTGGATCCAATACTTTATTGAATGGTGTATTTATTTTTTTATCTTTAATTTAAAAAAAAAAATTAATGTAATAGAATATTAAAAAATATATTAAGTAATATATACTAGCATCTGAAGCTTTTAATTTAAGTTTATTTTTATAGCAAATGACTCCTCCAATAACAGCAGATATGGCAACAACAGCGCAAACACTAACAATAATAATCACATAAACTAATTTATTATCACTTTCCTCATTTTTATTAGAGCTATCTTTTTATTATTATTGGCCTAACTTTCTTCTTTTATATCAAAAGTAGCGTTGGTTTTACTATATTTATAGCTTTTATCATAAGATATAGAATTCAATTATCTTCTTACACCATCACCGCTTCCAGAATTACCTCCACCTATCACGGTGTTGACTCTCTCAGTAAGTTTAGATTTTACACTCAGTCTTAGTTATCCTGCGAATAAGGCTCTAAATTTAAGTCTTAATAAAGTAGTTCCGTTTTAAACAATCTTTAAATTAATAGAGTATTTAGTAAAACAATTATATTGAATATTAATTTTGTTTGATAAATTTACTGATTGGGATTCAACAGCTTTTAAGGGAATTTCAGTTTATTGATCAACAGAAAAGAGAATGGCTTCTTCAAGGGATAAATCAAATTCTTTTCCTAAAAATCCATCAACCAATTTAACTTAGGCATACATATAGTCTCCCAAAGTATATAAGGGTTAATCTGAGGATTAAGTGTAAGATTCATCTGGGAAAAGTTGAAGGGTAGTGGACACTTCAATTTTGTCTCCTTCAATGTTGAATTCTCTATTCAAAGATTGTATTTCTACATCAATGACAGAAGCTAATTGAATATCAACGGCAATATAGATACTCAAGTCGATAACATATTAAACAATATTGTTGATGTAGTAAATACTGTCAAATTCACATAGGTATTTTCCAGAAGTGAAGGAGCAAGAGTTCAAAATATAATCAACTGGCAATACAAAATCAATGCTTTCAAGAGTAGATGTTCCTTCTTTGGTGTACTCCTATCCGTCTTTGGCAAAGAGTTTGTGGGTAAAGCACGAACTAGAGAGAGGGGATCTGGTTTATCCATCAACAGCGACTAATTTGGAGTTAATTTTAACTCTTCTTTAGTCTTGCTAATATTCACTACTGTTTTATACATCGGTGACCTAAGATCTCAAATCGAAGTTTTAATCCAAACATACTCTAGGATAATATCTTCCATTTAATTTCACACATTCATTTACGACACAATTTTAAGGAGAATAAACAAACTTTATGTGTATTTAAAAAAAAATATTAATATTATTATTTCATATATTATGAACTAAAATGTTTATTCATTACACCATTCAACTGGATGGTATTTCCTCTGGTATATTAGTAACTGATTAACTTAATAGAATAAGTATTATCAGCAACTGCGGGGTCTCTAAGAGCAGGTCTTAATAAATTAAATAATGATAAATTTATGTTTCTGCAATATAATAATATATAATCTACCTAAATCTGTCAGCTTATCTTTAAAGATTAACTTCTGTCAATCCTTAAAAAATAAATCCATTAGGAATTAAATCAATATTTTAAATTTCATGTCTAAATTCACTAGCAATTCTGGCCTCACCATCAGATATAACGAAATCAATTTCATTAGGATTTACAGTGTCAGGATCTACAGTATATCCTAGTCTAATGTTTTCCATTGCTTTGGGGCAAGAGGCTACGGTAGAAAAACTTATCCAATTTACAATAGCACTATTATAAATATATAGATATAAATATATATAATATTAAATATATATATATTTACAAGTTGGCAAAAGTTTTAATTTTTATACCAGATTAGCTCACTGATTCCACTCTAGACATATTTAAATAAAAATAAATAAAATTTGTAACATTTATATTAATTGAGTGTATATTTACTTAACTCTAAGTTCTTAGGATCCAGATACTGAATTTCCTCCCAATAAGAATACATTAGCAATAGGGTTTTCACAAGGAAGATCGGAAGTAAATTTAACATCTATCAACTAAGATCTTTCTGTGGTTATTATAATTTTAATTAATTGGAATAAATAAGTCAGCTAAAAATTTAATTTTTCATACCTCCTGATCCTTACTAAAGTTCAGTGGTTTAAAGTTGATTAACATAATTAATTTTTAAATTGGGATCGGTGTGAGCCAGCCAGTACATTTCTAATCCATGTACTCTTTCTACTGTATAAGCAGTAGCTCTGTATGTGAATCCTTGGAATATAGAAACAAATTTTTATTGAATATTTATGCGTTTTATAATTACCTGTAGTAGTAACATCAATCAAAGAGAGTTCGTATCCTTGAGGATAGGCGTGAATGGCACTAATTTTTCTCAACGAAATTAAAACTTCAGGAACTCGAGTAAATTCTTTTTCAAATGTAACTTAAACATCAACTTTTCTTCCATATTCAGTTTCAGAGTGTAATATATGAGAAGGTCTGTAGAGTATGTATTTTATTAATTTATAAATTAAAATAAACTTCGTTTTTAATTTTTACTTATAGTGCCATTAAATAGTTCGATCTTCTCCACTTTACACTTCTATAATTTGTGACTGAGAGGATGCTGTAATAAGCATTAATGAAATTAAAATGTTTACTAAAAGATACTTCATTATGATTTATTTTTATTTTTTTTTATATTTAAAATTTATCTATTTTTATTTTTTATTAAAATATGATTTATTATCTTTAGCTCATTTATGTAGTAAATTTACATAAAAAAATTTCTTAAAATAATAATTTTTTTGTCTTATATTACTTTTTGACTAAAATTTAAATCAGGTTTAGAAAATTTTATTTAATATTCTAAATTTAAAATTATTGAATAATGCTGGAATAACATTAGTTATTAGAGAAATTAATTGTAATGTATATCAAAATCAAAATGCTGTTTAAAATCTTTAATTACCTTGTAATCTACTTATCATAAAAAATAAGTAAATTATTTGCTATCTACAGTAGAAAAATTGATATAATTTCTAACTATATAATAACCATTAGCCTCAGATAGTTATAAATAAAAAATAAAAATAAATTTTTTAAAATGACAATTAATATTTTTAAGTAAAATCAATATTTTGTAATCTTTCAATTATATTTTGAGATTAATAATGTGGTGATACCTTATATTTTCATCTTTTAGCAGAATATCAATTAATAAATACATTTGCTTAAATATTATATTTTAACAATTAAACAAATTTCTAAATTAGTACACATGACTTTTGGTTTTTATAATAGTTATATAAAATTATTAACACAAAGAAAATTATTCTATTAATTATCATATTGAAAAATAAAAAAACAAATTACTTTGTTAGAATTAAAATTAAACTCATTTATGCTTTAAAATCAATTAATTATATATATTATTAGCGCTATATTAAAATATTAGATAGTTTATGTATTTAATTTATAAATTAGGTCAACTTAAAATAATTATTAGAAATTTGTTATTTTTCATCAATATAATTAATATAATTGTTAAATTTTAATTCAAGTTGTTCTAATAGTTATGAGTGATAAAATGAATATAAAAGTTATTTAGATCTTCTAGAATATTTTACTAACTTTAATTTTATTCATATTTTCATCATTATATTAAAAAAAGAAGATAGATTCAAACCTTCTAATAACTAACAGGTGATATACACAATGTTGTAATATTATATATATGAAATTTATATTAATAGAATATCATATAACTTTCAAAATAAAATTTATAATATCAAGCTTCTTATAGTTCTCTGCAAGAGCCAACACTTTCTTATATGGTGTATTTGTTTTGTTAGTCTATTTATTTTAAAATATATGATTTCAATAGATTAATAAAAGAAAGTTTAAATAAAATAAAACTAAATAAGCTTAATTACTCTATTATTATTATTTGAATTTAAGTTGATTTTTATAACAAATAACAGCTCCAATGATAGAAGAAATAGCAACAACTCCACAAACACTGGCAATAACAGCAATAAGGATAATTTTACTATCATTTTCATTTTCTTTTTTATTTTTGTTTTCATCATAAGTATTAGAATTCTTTTTGCTGTCTACCACTCCAAAAGTAATTTAAGAATCACTATACTTTTGGCTTTTATCATAAGAAACAGCATTCAATTGCCTTCTAACACCTTCATCAATTTCATTTACAGAATTAATCCTTTCTTCCAAAGCGGTTTTCACCCTTAATCTAAGTTGTCCAGAGAATAATGCTTTAAATTTCAATCTTAAGTACGTAGTTCCATTATTGTTAATCTAAATTAGAGTAATCAATTAGGGAAAATAAAAAGATTGAAAATAATTATATTGTATCTCATATATATATATGTTAATTTACAGTTTCTGAATCAACAGAATCCAAAGGAATTATAGTTTGTTCATCAATTGAAAAGAGTAAAGCTTCTTCGAAGACAAGGTTGAATTCTTTTCCTAAAAATCCATCAACTAGTTTTACCTAGGCATACATAAAGTCGCCCAAAACATAAGAGGGTTCAGAGAGAGGAGTTGAATAGGTATTATCTGAGAATAACTCGAGCGAGGACTGAACTTCAATTCTATCCCCTTCTTCGTTGAACTGTCTATTTAAAGACTGAATGTTAACTCCCCTCACTGAAGTCAAAGATATATCAATGGTCACAGCTATGTTTATGTTGATTACATACTAAACTATGTTATTAATATAGTACACACTTGAAAATTGGCATTCATATTAGGTATTTTCTTAAATCTTGGTGCAGCTATTCAAAATGAATCCAACTGTTAATACGAAGTCAATGCTTTCAAGAGTGGAACTACTTTGTTTAGGATATTCAGCTCCGTCATTGCTGAAAAGCTTGTGAGTGAAGCAGGATCTTGATAGCGAGTTTCTTTCTTGGCCATTGATGGCTGTTAATTTAGAATTGATTTTAATTTATCTTTCTGATTCATTGTATTAGCTGATAGTTTCAACTCCAGTGACCGATGATCTTAAATCGAAATTTTAGTCTAAACAAACTCTAGGTAAGAATTTTCCATTTAATTTAACACAGTTTTTGGATACGCAACCTTGGGGAGAGTATAAAAACTATAAAAATATTATTTAAATTAATAAAAGATACACATTAATAACTATTTTTGACTTTTGGTTTATATTAATATATTACATTGTTTGAATAAATTTAGTTATCTTCAGCGTATTCATCATTAACTAAAATAATATTGTAAGTATTATTACTGAAGATAGGTCTTCTCAATGTGGGTCTGAAAGAAAAAATAATTTTTTATTTGTTTGATATATAAATATTTGTTTTCCGTTATTGGTTGAGTACCTAAAAGGAAGAGTTAGATTTTATTAACTGCACTACGAAATCCCTGAAAAAAAGTATCCGTTTGGAATTAAATCAAGATTTTAAACAGGATAATGAACTCTATAATTGGTTCTATTTCTACTATAAATATCATCTTAGTCAGGTTCTAAATCAAAATCAACAAGGGTCTATAAAAATTAATTGTCCTATGGATTAACAGTTATGGTCAAATCAAAAGGTTCCATAGCAGAAGGGCAAGAGGCAATAACAGAAAAACTGACCCAATTTATAAGAGCACTATTAAATTACCAAATACATTATTTATGAAATTTTATTAATAACAAAATAAATTTATTTACTATTTAGCAAAAGTTCTTATTACAGCTCCAGATTTATCTGCAGATTCAACTCTATGAAGTATTTTTATATGCAATGATAAATCTAAAAATGAATAAAATGCAAATAATATTTATTTACTCGACTCTCAATTCTTATGCTCCTTCGGTATATTAACCTCCAAGTAAGAAAACTCTGGCCACAGGGTTCTCACAGGGAAGAACAGAATCAAAAGTAACTCTTATTTATTCAGATCTTTCTATTAATATTAAAAATAAAAAATAAGTATTATTATTAGTGTTATACATTTTAAAAACTAACCTCCAGTTCCTTATTTTAATACATGAGTTTCTTATTGATTTACGTAGTTTATTCTTAAGTTGGGATCTGTATGAGCAAACCAATATATTATTAATCCTTCGAAGATATGAGTAGTGTAGGCTGTAGTTCTAAAAGTGAAACCTTTTTTATTAATAAATATTGTTTTTAAGGTATAAATTTAATAATATGATAATATAAATAAAATATATTTTGCTTTACTAGTAGTAGTGACCTCCTATAAAGTTATTTCGAATCCTTGAGGAAGCTCATTAATAGCCCAAAATCTTCTAATGGAAATCAGAACTTCAGGAACAGTTGTAAATTCTTCATCGAATTAAACTGTAACATCGAAATGTCTTCCGTATTCAGTTTCGGTATATAGTGTATGGATGGGACTATATTATTTTTTAATATTTTAATAAATATATATATATTTTTAGTTTTATATATTATAATACGGATCTCTCTTAGCAACAAGTCTATTTTCTCCAAATTATACTTACACAGGTGATACTTCTTACCCAAAGCAAGATAAAAGTAAGACTACGATAATTATAAGGTTCTTCATTTTTTTTTTTTTTCTTTAAAATTTATGTTTTTGTTTTTATTTGTATTAATTATTTCTCTATAAACTAGTTAATTACTACTACTATTACTACTATAGGGAATTATTATTTAGATTTTAGTATATTTAGTTTTTTGTTTTAATATTCGAGCATTAATATAATTTTTTATCTGCCTTAGAATATAGATTTAACTAAAAATTCTAAAGGAATGTTAGTGATATTTTAGTACCATTCACTAGTTATAAGTTAAATTTAAATTATAAACAAAATTTTGTATTGGTTTTCATATTTTATTGTTTTTATTTGTTTTATATATTGAAATCCAAAAAAATAACAAATTTAGTTTCTTGTTTAGAGTTATGCTTTTAAAATTATGAGTTCCCTATTTCATTTATATATTGAATGATATAATATTTCTAAAATAAAAATCTAAGATTTTAGAATATTTAACTTTAAAAATATTTCATAAAATACGTAATCTATTTTTCAAACATGAATATTTTTATTAATAAATATAATTCTAAAATTAATAATTATATTAATTTATTTTCACTTTAAAATTTTTTATTCATGATCTATCACATTTAACTTCTAAAATAAAAAATAACCTTAAAAAAACACAAGAAAAAAGATATTTAAGTGATATCTGGGAAATAATATCTATTTATATAATAAATTTTTAAAAATAAATATAAACATATATATTCTTTAAATTTAAAACATGAAAAAATAAAATAATTAATTTGAAATATATCTATGTTTTTCTTAGAAAATTAGAAACAAATAATATTCTTAGTATAAAACTTTATCTTAAAAAAATTTAAATATTAATTCTTTCTAAAAGTGTAGTGATATAAAATAACATGCAAATATCTAATAATCGAATAAGTTATTTTCTAATAAAGAAAATATTTAGATTTTATTATTTTTATAATTTAATTCTGTCTAATTTGTAAATATAGAAAAGGTTGATAGCAAATAAAAATAATAAATTTTGCAAAATTTTATAGTATTAGGTTATTATATTTTAAATAGAAATTTGCTTTAAAGGGCCTAAATAGTAACTAAAGTAAATATAATGATAATTATATCTAAATATTTCTCATATTGTACTTTATTTATTTTTATATTTTATAAATGTATATTTATATTTCTGAATAATAAAATTGACAACAACTATAGCAATATAAACATATATCATTATTTCTTTTTATAATTATATTTTATAATAATGAATATCTTGCTATTGAATATCTAAAAAAGAAAAATTATTTATAAAATGATATTATTTATTTATAATTACAATTAAAGAATTTCATATATATTATATTTAAATAGTTTAACATATAGAATATATTTTACAGAAGTTATTTTTAAAGTTTATTTTTTTATATAGTATAAGAACTTATATATAATATTATAAAATTATCTATAAATAATAATTTCGTTAAGCTTAAAGCTGTTCTGTATGTTTATATACTTAGCTAATATAAATTAATTTTAAATTGATAGTTGATTAATGTAGAATTTCTCTGCACAATGTGATATAATTTTAAATTAATATAAGAATACAAAAGATTAATACCCTCTTTATATAATAGTATTTACCTTCGATTCTGTATTAAACCAATCAATCAAATAAAAATGAGTATTTTCGTTTTTCATTTTCTTAAGTTGATTTATTATTACTATTTGAACTATTTTATTTATTTTAATCTTCCTTTTCTTTTTGAGATTTTTAAGAATTTGAGCTCATTTTTCTTTTTGAAAACTTTTTTTTCATTTTTCTTTTATAATTTACTTTTTTTTAGAATTTGTAAAATTGGCCAAATAGATTTTCTTGCTAGAAAAGTATATATAGCATCCATTCACTACAGAAAATTCCACGGTATGTATAAAAGCAAGTTTTTTCCTAATGAGAATACTCTTAAATCTCATCAATTTAAGTAAAATCATACTAAGTGTTTTTTTGCAATCTTAAAAAGTTTATTTTTGTAATCATGATATTTTATTTAGTAAAATTAAATTTAGTATTTTTACAATTTTTTGTATTCCGTCGTTTTTTACGGATTTTTAAATCCGGGAAATAATTGGCTGCTAAATTATTTTTTTGGGATTTTAAAAATGAATCTTGAATTTTCTTTTACTTTTTTTCCCTTTAAAACTATTCTTTTTACTATCTGGCCGTTATTTCGTACATGATATTAAAAATAGAAGTAAGCTAGTTCTTGCACTGTTTTTGTTATAAATTTATGAATACACTAAATTAAAGCTATTCTATTGATTTTATAATATATTATTAATTTCACTTTTTACCATAAATTAAGTTTTAATTTGTGATAATAAATAAACCCTCAATATATAAAGAAAAAAATTTATTATAATAATTTTAATGAAGAAACATTTCGTCATTTATAAATAATTTAGTTGATTAAATTAGTCATTATAAAAATAAATTTTTTTTTGGGTATTTAAAGATTATAAACAATACAAATTAGTTAGTTGAATATAGAAATTATAAATCAAACAAATCACAAGAACTAGGATTTACACATAGGACATTCACTTTTATTGGAAGAATTGAACCATTTATGAATGCAACTGCCTGTAAAATTGATATTAAAATATGAATTATTTAATAGAAAATGTCGTTGTAAAATAGTAAAATAAAAAATATATTTATAAATTACTGTGGAATTTATATTTGCAAGTTTTGCAAGATAATTTAGGTAATTCTTTTGTTGATGCGTGAATAATGTAATAGCAAATGGGACACTCTTCCATTCCTTCGAATTCTTTGTCCAAATTGTCTTTCCATGTTACTAACAGATTTTTGATGCTGTTATTTTGATTTAGTAGAAGTGAAGTCATCCTTAACATCCATTTATTGATTTTCATTTTATCAACTTTAACCCCTTCTTTGACTTCAGTGATTATCGGCCTTAAATAGAAAATTTTATTAAAAACAATATTCAACAGTTTTCTATTAATTATTAAAAATACTTGATAGGGTATTCAGGAGGGACTTTTAAAATGATTTCTAATTTTTAGTTTTCTTTTGTGAAAACTGCGACTATTTCTCTTGTGTGTCTTAGGGCATATATGTTGAATTCTTCAGTTTGCCATTCTTAAAAAAATAAAAAATAAATGTAAATAGTAAAGTAAAATAACGCGGAATAAAATATTTACAATGTTATGATAACTCTATAGTTTCAACTTCGTTTATGAAAATGGCATTACTTATAAAGTTTTTAATCAATTTGGCTGCCAAACTTAAATACTTTTATCTGTTGTATTATCCATCCATTATCTTAATAATTCAAAATTTTATAGTAATTAAGATTAAAAACAGTTTAAATAGAGTTGTTTTACCTTAAATATGTAGGGAATCTAGTACTGAATAAATAAAGGGCTTGGATAAGCAATTTAAATAGAGACTCTTTACTTAAAAAATCAGACCTATTTAAAAAATAATAAAGTTGACAGAAATTATATAAATTGATATTTAATTATATATATATACCATTCTGTCGATATTTGAGATACTTCTTCAGGCTTTAAAACAGACTTGAAATCAATTTCGCTCAGTTCCAAAATGTCGATGCAATTGAATAATACAGTTAAGAAGTTTCTATGTAAATCCCCACGTTCATTCAAATATACCAATAAGATTCTTTTGAGCACTTCATTATTTTCATTCAAAAGAGGAGAGTTCAATTTTTTAAGAAAATGATCCAAGTCATCAAGTAGGCGTATGTTTTCGGCCTTACAATTTTTGAAAAAACAACTTCTTCTTCATACAATTCTTCGTCTTCTGAATCTGAAAATTCGTTTTCGTCTGTTTGTTATTGCAGTTTTTTTTTGCTTTGTTTTTCCTGCGATTCTTTTTCTTACTGCTTTTGCATTTGCTTGTAATCTAATAATGTAGCGCAGTCTAAATAGTGAATCAAGTTTTCTAAATTCATTTCTGGGTTTAATATTTGGTCAAGCATTACAGTTTCATAGTTCTCGTCACTGGTATCGATATTTAATTATCCTATTTTTGGAATTTAAGAAGAATAAAATTCTGTCAAAAGCAAAAAGCAGGCTTTTTAAAGGGCAGGGTATCTTAAATGGGGGAAAAAAAATAGTAGAATTGAAATTTCGAAAATATTTTTTTTTTTTTTATTTATTTTTAATAATTTACTTGCAATTCATTAACTAAATTATGAGATTTTCATCTAAATTTTCGTCTAATATAGTCATAAATCGCGTGAGAGTTTCTGCAAACTCAACTATAACGAGATCTAAAGTTTCGTCTTTCATAAACTAAGTTTCTTCACTTTGAGCAGACGAAAGTTATTTTAATTGTTTTTCTTCCTATTATTACTATTACATCATTTCTTATTCCTCATCTTCACTTTTGAATTTAATTACACAGGTGTCTATGACAGATTGCACAGCCAAAGCTTTGAAATCATCGGAAAAAGCCTCGATGAACGGCAATACTTTTCTCAAAAACTAAAGAGATCGCATCATGGCTTCACTTGAATAGGGTCTAGGCTTGGCATTGAATTCCATTACTTTAATAAATAATTTTTCTAAAACCAGTAGGGACTGAGAAAGGGGATCTATTGTAAGTTTTTCAATAATGAAATTTACATATTCGAAAAAGACACTCATTTAGTAGTTTTCAGGAATGTTCTATGTAAAATAGTAAATAATTTGTAGTTAAATTACTAAAAAAATGTAATAAATTATTTATTATTACATTTATTTAATGCAAACTGAAACATTCGGAAAAATTATCTAAGAGATATTAGGTGATGGTGAAATGGAACTATTCTACATATTCTTACTTTTTTAAAACGGAACTTAAGTCTAGAGTTACCAAAGTCAACAATTTACTCATTTCTTCATTGTTTTCCAAAGATTTTTGAAGAGTTTCCTCGAGTTTTTGAGAGAGTTATTCTATAGCTTCACCTTGCATTTTTTATTCGAAAAACGGCAATAAATTCTTGGTTATTAGTCCTTTTCTAATGATTTGAGTTGCTTCTTGAGTGGTTCCTTATTGCACAATGGAATCTATGGGACTTACTATTAATACGGAGAATAGTTACTTCAAAGTTTCTTCATTTGTTCCCTCTATGATCACTTGTTTCACAATTTTTTTAATCCGTTGGAATAAACTAAGGACTCATTCAGAGATATTTCGCTTACATATATCAAAAATTCTATAATTTTAGGTCTTTATTCTTAATTTTCCAGTCCCTAATAGTTTAAAAATTAGTAAAGAAATAAATTTAATAAAAATGAATTATTATTTATTAATTTACTTCAAAAATGACGGGCTCAATAAAGTTGGAGGCAAATTCGATAAAATATTTTCTTAAATTGATTTGGTCTTTTATAGCCTGCAAAGATGAACTAGAAATTAGGACTGCAAATAGCCAATGTATTTGGTTTCCCTTGCTGTAGAATAGCTGTTTTCTTGTTTAATTTTTGTATTTTCAGATTTAAAAATATAATAGTTATTTTTAATTTTAAAAAAAAACTTTTTTTTACAAATATTTGCCAAAATCTAAGACTTAAATTCCGTGCTAAAACACAGATTTTAATAATTTCCAGCATCGAACGTCGAAAAGAGAATTTTAGAAAAATTATTCAATCAGAATATTATCTATTAAAGTCTCCAGATCGCTAACAAGACGAGCCTATCTCAAAAATTCGAAAATGTCTTTTACAAAAGATAAGTAGACTTGAAGCAACTCGTCTTTCTAAAAAATAAATTTTTTTTTATCAATTAAATTTAACTAAAAATTATGAATAATTATGATATAATCTTTACTTAGGAAGGAGTTTTTTATTACTAAACAAATATTTGTGTCAAACAATTTTCAGTTATTTCTTTTAAGGACTATTTAAAAATAACCAAATTTTCTTGTTCCTTCAAGCCGGGTTGCAGAGCTTTGAAGAAGTTCTATGACTTTCCTTTCAACTTATTTTCGTAGAGATAGAAAATTACGTGCAAAACCTTTTCTTAAATTGCTCTGTAGTAGAGAGTTTTTTTGGCAGGTTATTATTACTATTCTTAAGATTATTTAACCGCCCTTGAGCTGTTAATTTTAACATAAGAATTTTACAAAAGAATTAAGTGATCGATTTTCTCTATGGTGAAAAAATTCTTGTTTCCCTTTTCTAACAATTCATTTTTCAATTCACTCGAGAAGAGAGCTAATTCTTCCAGCACTTCTTATTGTTTTTCGTTTTTTAAATAGGAAATTGTAAGGGCAAATACACAAGGTAGTATGATTTTGCTTCTTATTTTGACTTATTTGAAAGATTTAAGTATGTAAAATTTCAAAAAGGCCTAGAATTCCTCGAAATTTCCCAAAAATTTCTCGTAGTTCTTCACTACTGTGGGGTGCTTGTTTTCAATTTGGACTAATTGCTTACTTAAATGACTTTCTTCTCTTTTTCTGTCTTTAGATTAGTTGAGGAAGTCGCTGAAGTAATTGGGGGCCAAATTAGGTTGCGACAAGTGGAATCCCATAATGACAGCTGGGAAGGCTTGGGGAATATTCATATCTACTTTTCCAAAAACATCGTTTTAGAAAAACTCAAATAGGTCAACGAAAATGGGCTTTACATCAGCACTGTCAAGTCGCCAACTATAAAGTACTTGCACCAATTAATGCACCAGAATCTGTTCATTTTACAATATAATATTTTATCAAATTTAAGTAATAAAACTCAGATAAAATTCATTTTACTTCGAAATTAGAGATGTCAGAACTTACTTTCACACTGTTTTTCACTAAAATCCTTAAACTTTCGCTTACGGAGGCTAACACTTCTTTAATTTGCTATTTTATCACGCTGCCGACCAAGGGCTGGTTGAAATTCTCTCCCAAAATCTTGGAAAAGGCGGAGTATTTTTTGATGGAATCGATTTTTTGCTGCAAAACTTGAGGGGAAAGCTCTTTTTCGCTTATGGAAATGTTGTTTATCAACGACTGGTGGGTTTCAGAGAAAATTTAGCTCAATTGGTTAAAACAGATTGAATTTTCTGAAACCTTTTCTACAATTTTAGAGGACAAAAGAACGAAATTTTCAAATGAGTTTCCGTAGTTTTCAGAGCAACAATTAGAAAATAGCTTTTTCAGTCCCTCCAACATTGTTTTTACAAAATTTTCAGCTAAAGGCTAGGTTTTCTATTACTCGTCTGAGGTTTTATTGCCGATTTCAGAAAAATCTGAAAAGGAAAGGATGTTAAGATATTCTGCAAACGACAAGGGAATGTTTTTCAGAATGCTATTGATATTGTCTTCCGTGTTTTCTTAAAAAAAAATAATTGATTTAATAATCAAATATTTGCTGCCCATAAAAAAAACTAATTAATTATTACTTTAAATATAATCACTGGCGAATGCCAAGGCAGTGGTGTTCAAGAAATTTTCGCACAGTTTTTGCAATTTGTCGGACTTTTGTGTTCTGTATATAGGGAAAAATCGCTTCAAACTGACGAAGTAAAGACACTCGTAATAAGATTTGACTAAATCTGAGCAAAAAAACTTGATTTCATCGTGCTCTTTACTCTGGTAAAAGGCTTCGAAAAACTTTTTGATAAAACTAAACTTTTAAATAATGACATCTTCCTTCTGATCCTTTATCATTTGCACCTGCAATTCTTGGGTTTCCGCTTTGGGAACTGTTTGGGCGGAAGGTATTAAACTCAAAAAATTATTAACTGCGAGTAAAAGGGAGCCCCTATTCCAGCCGCGCATTTTTTTACAATTCCGATTGTTTTGTCTTCTATCAGTTTTAAATTGCACTGATTGACTATGTTGATCGGAGTTTTTCGCATCAAAGTAACCAATGTGTCTGATTTATTTATTGATTGATTGATTGATAAAAATATTTGCTTGTAAATAAAGTAATAAATTTGTGCTTTTTAATAATTTTACCATTCCACAGAGCTAATTGCACCACTCGCTCATTGTCATCGATTAAATTCAGAATGCCTTTCGTAAATTTGAGAAGAGTGTCCTCAGACACGATTTTCAAAAGTTGATCTTCGGAAATTAGAGACAAGACTGAGTTGAAGGCTTCAAGGGCGGCAGATCTGACTCGGTGTCTTTTTTTGCATTCAATGATCGTTAAAAAGGCGAGTTGTTAGTTATTGTTTTCCTGTTAGAAAATGATTTCGCTCATTTGCTGCAGCACTTTTTGCTGCAAATCTTTACTTTATTCCGTCATGTTCAACGCTCTTTTAATTGACAACAGACACGACACATGGATTCTGTCACTTATATCCTGGGCCTGGCTTTCTTGTAAATTGATGTTTTCCTTCATTATGTCTGCAAAACCTATATTGAGCTAATAAGAAATGGATTGCACCAATTTTTCCAATCCAAATTGAACTGTTTGAACTTGCTTTTCTTTTGGAAAGCACTCGTTGAAAGCCTTGATTGCCATTTTTTGGACTTCCGGATTACTGGAGTCATTCATACTCATAAACCAGTATGGAAACAATTCTTTAAACTATTTTTAAATGCATTTTTTATTTTTTTACACAATTTTCAACATAACTCGGTTCACACCTTCAAGCAGTCTTTTAATAAACAAATTTACTTTCATTTTTTTAATCAAAAATTGGTTTTTCTTACTTTCTCTCAAACTCTCCTAATAAAAATGATTTGTACATGTACCCCCAGGTCCCAATAAAATCTAAAAAAAAATCTTCCTATTGCCCGTCTAAATACTAGACCAATTAGTCCAATCCCTTCATCTTTGTAATGTCCGATTTTTTGTTTAAAGAATTCAAAATTTTCTGCATTTCTGAATCGTATTGGCTGAATGACTATTCTTTTTTTTCTATTTAAATGTTAAATATTATTCATATAAATATGCAATTACTATTCCTCTCACTATATGCTTTTATTTATTTTTACTTTCATTTTTTTAAATAAATTCCGTATATGAATTATCCCCTGTAGATGTCTGTTTCTATTACAAATATTGAGCAGAAAGTTGGGAAAATATATTGGTATTGGTATTAAACTAACTCAATGTTAAATTAGCTTCTGGCTTGAAACTTTTAGCTGATTTATCAACTTTATTACCACCTTTTTTTATTTTTTTGTTCGGCTACTATTCTTCCATGTATTTTGAAAAATAGATATATATTTTTTTTATTTTTTTTTAAACTTTTTATTAGTTTTACTATTATATATTTTTTTGCAATATTATAAAAATTGTTTTTAAGAGTAAAATAATATATTTTTGATTGATTTTTTTATTTAATTAGCTGTGGATCAGATTAAAAATCATTCGCTATATTAAAAGACCACATACCTCTGAACAAATCTGACATTTTAGACTTATATAACCTGTCCTGTTTATCTTTTATATAAAAAACCCATTTTATTAAAGTACTATATATTGTCAAAATACAGAAAATGTGTAGTTATAAACATATTTATATTTGCTCTAATTTATATATTAAAAATACACAATAATTTTGCTGGCGAAAATTAGATTTTCTTTTATTTTTTATGAACTATTTCTTGTTTTATTGATTTATTTCTGATTTATTTTTTTTATCATCTTCATGTTTTCTTTAATACTATAATATTATTTTCTTTATTTATAAAGAATTTATATAAATTTCTTTTGTATGGGTTAATCAAAATTCATCTTCAATGGGTCCTTTTCCGTTGGGAGAAGGAATAGTAATAATCATTTCATTCATCCAAGGTTCAACCAAAATACAACTGGCTAATCTCGAACTATTAAAATTTAAATCAGTTTTTTAAATTCCCGTTTTTTTATATATTGCAATAAATAATTATTAAAATTTTACTTTTAAGGTCTGACAGCTTCTCCTTCATTCATAGCTCTTTCTTCTAAATAGTGAATTTCTCCCATTTTAGCGTACCAAGGATTGTTTACAATAACCATACTTGTGGCAGCGAAGGGACCGTAAGTTACAGGATCAATAGGTCTTTCCAACATGGTATTAATATCTTCTCCTTCATCAGAGGTGGCTAAAAGATTTATTATTTTTAAATTTCAATATTTTAATAAATTCCTTTTATTTTTAAACTTATTATTATATTTATTTGCTCTTTTTATTTGTAAGTATGCTTTTATATACAGCTAAACTGTGTTATAGAATAAAATATTACCAAAGGCTCCAGCGACTTTATTTCTTTATAAAGCGGCTAATAAACTTTCTCCGGAAAAAGCTGATACTCTTTCAAATTGCCCCAAAAAGTTTTAAATGTTGACCCAAATACTATTATTATAAAATAATTCATTCAAATACTTGAAATGATTTGTTACTAAATTGTTCGCTTTAGTTATTTTCCAAATTTTCATTAATAAATAAAACTATTTACATTTTATCAGCTACTTTAGGTCCTTTACTGTTGCTACCTTCAAAATATCCAGAAGTGAAGCATTATACGGAAGGCTCTAATCAAATATATTTTAATTAGATTATGTAGTTTTGCTATTTTTTATAAATATCTCGATTAGTATTGATTAAAATTCGCATAATTTATGGCTTTCCAAATATAATATAATTTTTTACAAGTTAAGGCTTTGGTGCTTAATTTTGAATTTTGATATAAGATTTTAGTTACTGATTTCATATTATTTATTTATTTATTTATTTACTTATTTACTTCACTATTTTATGCTTAAGTTATTAATAGTAATTATTAATAAGTAAATTTTAATTGTAAAAGTATTATGAGTAATCATTTATTCATTAGATTACTATTAATTATTTTATGAAATAGCAAATAATAAATTCTATATAAAAATGAGGTAGAATTTAAAAATAAAAAAAAGATATTTAAATTAATAATAATTATTATAGAGTTTTATATTTTTCGATACATAAATTTGTAGTTTTAAATACTTCAAACTATTATAATACAAGCATTGCATTAAATTAACTTCACATACATACATAATATATACTATTTCAATGGTTATAAAACTTTAATATAATGTACCAAAAACCAAATAGTAAAAGTCAATATTACATTTCTTGATTATTAAAAAAAATGCACTTTGAGTTTTTTCCTGTCTATTACGCTTTTTTAATAAAATTATCTCATTCTTCATTATATTAAAAATATAATTTTCTTTATTAATATTACTTAGAAAGATGTTCCATAAATATGTTTAAGTGATAATTTTTTAAACAACATCAAAAATCATTGTTATTAAAAATTTTATTTCAAATAATTATAATTATGATTAGTATCCAAAGTATTATTGGATGTAATCATAGATATAAACTAAAATTTTTATAATTATCATTTAGTTAAATGTTATCAATTATATGATGATTGATGATTGCTGATTATAGTTGGATTATGTATTATTCTGATTTATGATAAAATCAAGAAGGTCATATATTATTTCATATAAAATGACTCTTTTCTTAGTTTAATTTAAATCTTAGTTTAATTCAAATGATACATGATTATATAAATATCTATTTTATTTAGCATATTACTTAATATGTATTTAAAAAAATATTCTAATAAATAGAAATGACTGATATTAGATGTATTATAATGATATTTGAAATTGCATAAACATTATTACATATATTTATTTTTGTAATATTCATCAACTAAAGAATTAGCATTTTTTATAGATCCTATATATATTTCTAATAATTCATTTATTTTTTCAAACTTATTCTTTTCTTTTATATATCATATAGTAATTAAAATTTTTTTAGAAAATTGGAAAGATTTTGATATATAAATAAAAGTCACGTAAGCGAATTTATAATTTAAGTGTTAATTACAATATTTTATCAAATATTTATTCATATAAAAAATTAGAGATTTATATAATATTTATATAGAATCGAAACTAAGTGAATAATTTAGCTAAATTAGAATCTAATTTTTGTTCTATAGAACTTTTTAAACTTATAGAAGATTAGTTTAATTATTAATACTATAAATTTTGGATCCAGAATTAGTAAATTAATGGAAATGGATATTCTAAATGTATAAATACACAAAATTTGACTTAAATTAATCAGAATAGTTTGATTATTTTAAAACTTTTAATTTTATTATTGAATTAATGATTAAAATCATAAATTTTATAACTAAAATTTTATATTGTATAAGTATATTAAAAAAAATATTGCATATTATTAAATATAAGAGTGCCTTTTACGAATTTTATAAAATTTCATAACTCAGATCTTATGTGTTAATACTTTTATATTTATTGCAGCAAGATATTTTAAATGATTCTTTTAATTATAGAAATATTTTATTATAGAAAATATAATGAAAGTACTTAAAACAAATAATAAATAACAAGAAAACTGAAAATATTTTTAACTTTTATATAATTTAAATTAATTATGATAGTGCAAGATTAATGAAATATATTTGTATATTTTTATATTCTAATTATTCAAATTATATTATAAATATAAAAATATCTAATAATTATATTAAAATAGATATTAATACATATTATGGTATGGTTTATTAGATAATATTTGCTTCTAAAAGCGCAGTTAAATAATTAGCAAATTCTTTTTAAACATAATTAGTGGTAGTAGCCCAGAAAGAGTAAATTAAAATCATCATCTTCTCACTCTGGCTTATAAAATAATTGCAAATTTAACAGAGCTCTTCATAAGTACTTATATTAAAGTTAAGAACTATTAATTACTAAGAAAAAAATATTTATTAATAAGAAAAATAATAATAAATAAAAATATAAAAAATATGAATAAACTAATTTACCTAATATTTACAGCCTTGGCTGTCTTTGCATCATTAACCTCCCTTTATCTCTATTCCGGAAGAGATGGTGTTCTTGAAAGAGATATAAAATTCTTGAACCAAGGCTATGAAAAGGAAGGAAAGAACCTAAGCATTAAACTTATCAACTAATAAAAAACTTACAGATTGGCTAATGATGAAATGATCTAATAACAAGCTAGCAACAACTTCTTTACTTCTTAAAAGGAAGAAGAGAAACTTAAAAAACAAGCTCTTCCCTTGGATTTGAAGAAATTATAAATCGCCTATAAAGACATCTGTCTCAAAGATGCTGATGGAAAACTCTCAAAGCCCTCAGAAAAAATGAATTAAAAGGAAAAACTTATGGCTTTCATCAAAGGACCTTGCAGCCCCGCCGTTTTATTGCCTGGTAATATTTATTTATTGTTGAATATGAAAAAAGGAAAAATAATAATATATAAGTTAGGTTAAATATAAAACTAAATTGAGTATATTATTATAAGCATAATTTATTTTATAGTTAATTTTTACTATAATCGACAATATGAAAACATATAATATTTAATTCTAAGATAGTTAATTAGAAAAACTTTTTATAATAAATAAACATATTTTTATTTTTTAATTATAAATTATTTTATTTTGTTAAGGTATTATGGGAACAAGTTTACAAGTTGAAATAGATTGCGAAACACTTTAAAAAGAAGAACCAACAATTTTTGAGAGTTGTGGATGGAACACATGTAAATCATATATTCCTCTAGTAAGAAATCCCCCAAAAAAGGTAATAATCGATTTTCTCTCAAATATAAAATTTATTCTACAATAAAATATTAAATACAGTCAAATTAATGTATTATAGTATTTTAAAAATGAGCTTTATTTTATGTATTAATTTGTGTCGGAAATTATTTGGGAGCTAAAATTTTATGATTAATTTATTTTTTTATTTATTTAACCACATATTTAATTCTAAAATTCTAAAATCTTAAGCAATCACAAAAATAAAATTTCACAAATATATCCTATTTTTAATCATATCATAATTTTATCTTTTTATATATCTTAATTTTTTATTTAATAAGGCTTAATATCTAATATATACTATTTAATTTTCTCCCATTAAATATTTAATATTAGCTTTGGATTATATTATAATTAGAATAATTATTATTTTTATAGAATACAGATTATGGATTAGTGGAGTAATGGATCCCAATAGTATCTTTTCCTTGGGAAAAGAAGGAGGAGAACATGCTAAATGTTTTGGAAATCTGGTTCAATTGATTGAAAACCCTGACACTAAAATAGAATAAGATAAATATATTTCCCAAAGGGAATAAAAGTTTCGATTTAGGGAAACACTGATCAAACTAGAGACGATAGCAGGTATTTTAAAAAAAAATTAAAATTTAAACTAAAAATACAAAATTATTAAATTATTTATAAAGATGTGGAAATACTGCGATTGAAGATTTTATTGACAATAGTGAAGTTGCCCATCTATCTTGTTCTTTTAAAGGATACAAGGATTTATTGGCTTTAATGACATCTATGGGATACCAACCCGGTATAACCTATTAGTCATTGCCTTATGATTTCAGAAAATCAGTTATATATGTTCGTTCTGACGAAATTTTATACAATTCATTGATATCTCTGAAAAAATACACAGGAAAAAAGCCAACATTGTAAGTCATAGTTATGGATCTTTGCACACTTTGTTTGCCTTGTCTTAAGATAAATTTGACCAAGAATTCAAAGATAACCACATCAACTAGTGGATTCCCACTGGAGCTCCCTTCTCAGGTACACTAAAAATAAAAATACACTCTCTTATTTACATTTCTAAATTAAACTATTATATTTTATTGCTAGGTGCCCCCGAAGTTATGAAGAGTCACATTAATACAGACGACGCCTTTATTGCCACTTTGGCTTCAGCTCTTGGAAAGAAATTCATTGTTGGAATTCAATTCGAATCTCAAAGATTAAACACCCAGGGGTCAGCCTCCTTATTCGATCTTTACCCCAAAGATATTATGCACAGACATAAAAACGAACCCTGGATGCAAGAAATCTATAAAAGAATTGAATACGAAAGAAAATCAATTCACGAAGGTGTTAAGTATGAAAATGAGGTATGCAGCTTAATAAATATTAACTTGAAAAATTTTATTAAAAAATAATTATTATAATTAGGATATTCCTTTAAACAACGTCTTCCCTAACACAAGTGAAGTCTGTAAGCCAGGAATTTCAGGAGCCAACCAATATTGCCAGACTTTCTTATATGACTAACTTAAAGATCCTATCGTTAAAATTGGAGATGATGAATTCTACTTAAAAACTGAAGACATAGAAAAAATGCTTTAAAAATATGCCGATTTCAAAAATGATATGGTTAAAATGTTACAAGATAACTGGTAACCAGCCTTTTTAGAATTAATAAATCCTGGTGTTAAAGTAACCAACGTTTTCGGGGCTTTCGGAAAAGTTGAAGTTAGATTCACATATGAAGAAGATACAAGACCTTATACTTCGAGATAAGAATACTATTTCCCCAAAAAATCCTAATACTCAGGAGGTGATTTGACTGTAAACTCCAACTCTTCTTTAATGGGACCTATTAAGTGGATGTGGGTAAGTTATTCATATATTTATTAAATAAAATAAAGACTTTTTAAATTCAATTAAAATAAAAAAAAAGGAACACGAAAATTCTAAAAAGGGAGACACTTCTAAAAAGCCTGTTAGAATGGTGGAATTATGTTCTAAAGTTAAAATGACCCAGGATATCAATGATGTCGTTTAGGAAAATGGAGAAAGAACCTTTACTGAAAGTGGTTATAATGGGCTAGATTGTAAAAGTTTTTACACCCTAAAAGACACTGATTCATAGCATTCTTGCATGATTAATGATCCTTTCTATATGTAAATGATTGCTAACCTCTTCTCATCCAAGTAATAAAGTGAATATCTAAACATGTCTGAAGATTAGTATCCCTACTTCGACCACTATTCCATCACTTTGGAATAGGCAAAATGTTCTATTCTTTTCCCAGGAAGAGAATGAACTAAAAATTATGAAATGAAAGTGTTAGTTTATTTATATTAATATTATATAGAATATGAGTTTTGATAATAAAGTATTAAGAATTTGAATGTATAAATTATAATATAGTTATAACAAAAATAAACAATTATTTGATTCATGAATGTATATATGTGATATCTTATTGTTTAAAATTATAGCAGTTTATTGTTTTTTTTATTTAGAGTTTGTATAAATAAAATAGCAGTAAAAAAATTGGTAATAATTTATTTTCTGAATTATAAATTTTTAAATAATTAGACTATGAATAAAATATGATGCATATTTTTAGTTTAATTACATGATAAAATATATACTAATATAATTTAAAATTTTATTCACTCATATTAAAAGTACTATTTCGCATTATTAATATCAAATTATGACACAATAAATAATGCAAGTTTATTCTAATATAAAATTAGATTAATCTTTATTTTATCTTTCCATAAAAACTAAAATTATGACACAATTTAATTAAATTATAAAAATGAAATATAGACTAAGAATCTCATTTTAAGAGTAGTTCAAATTAAAAATCTCAGTTTATTTCTATTTATTTAATATAAATTAATCTTCAATTCTTTAAAGTTCTACTTTTCGAAATCAATTTAAGAATAACACCGTATATAAATAAAGTATTATATGGTATAACAAATTGTATAATTTATATTATATATAATTGAGAAATTGAAATATTTAATATATTAATATACTTATATTGATTACAGTTTTTGCTATATAATTAATTCATTAACCATAAAACAAAGAAAATAAAAATAAGAAAAACCATATATAAATTACAATTAATTTTTTCATAAACTTAAAATGTAAATAAAATTATTAATAACACTAGTAATTATACTGATTTTGTCATAATCACTCAGAATTCCTATAAAAAATCTCAATCTTTAAATGCTAAAAATCTTGAATTTAAAGTCACAAACGGAGTAGATAAAAATTCAAATAAGTAAAATAAAATAATTATAGGTACTAAAGATAAAAATGACTAAAATGTAGAATTAAGATAGACTGTATAAAGAAATTTCAAAAAAAACGACAATTTGAATGCCTAACTTTTTACTTAAATAAATAAAACCCTTAAAAATTTTGATAAATAGCAATAAGAAACACTTTCGTTGGGTGACGTATTAATTGAGTTGAAATTAAAAACAACTTTTGGAAATTCTTACGAAGGGGAAGTTCTGGTTGGATCAAATAAATAGCCCATTTCTGCTTTATTTGATACAGGCTCAAGCATCATTTGGTTCGCCTCTTCGAGTTGTAAAAACTGCATAGACTCAGGGATGAAGGAACTTTTCCAATGCAAATCCAGTAATACTTGTGTCGAGACAAAACTTTCTGATTCTATAAAATACGGGAAAGGATACTGTGAAGGTAAGCAAATAGGGGGAATTTTATGTATATTTTTATGTATGATTAAATCTTTTGTGCAAAATTTAAAGGAATTCTAATGAAGGACAACATGGATGTGGCAGGAAAAGTAATTAAAAATTAAGATTTTCTTGGGGTCAACAAGGTAAAAGACTTCCCGAATTTCCCTGGAGATGGACTGATTGGTAATTAACATTTGATATGAAATGTTGATTTTGATGATTTAATTTTATTCAAATAGGACTGGGATCTCCAGCTTTAACACACGGAGAAACAACTCTAATTGAAAATCTATATATTTAAGGCCTTATTAAAAAAAAACAATTTGCAATGGTATTAAACCCCAGAGGTACTTCATTTCTAGATATTGGAGGGATTGATTAAAAATTGTTTTCAGGCGATATAATATATTTACCTGTGCAAAAAGAAACTGGATACTGGTCAATCAGTATTCATAAACTATTTATGGTCATTGGAAAAAGAGAACTTTCCATTACTCGAAGCTCTAATACTGATAACTGGCAATTTTAAGCCGAGTCTCTGGTAATTGATTCAGGAACTAGTATCATTACTTTTCCTTCTCAAGATGTCGAGGCTTTGTTGGTAAATCTAATAATTAATTAAAAATAGTTAAATTGAATAAATAAATCAATTATTTTAATAAAGAAAATGCTCAAAATGACAGGACATTCATGTTACTATGACACCATTAAATATAGCCAAATTGTCTGTGAATTCTCTATTAAAGAATTCCCGATCCTTGGAGTCACTGCCTAAAGAGCTGATGGACGTTTCATAGATGTTTTAATTGACCCTATATAATATGTGATTTGCAGTGAAGAAATTCTTAAAGCCTGCATTGTGAGAGTTTCAAAACTTGATATAAAGAAATTTGCGATATTTGGTGATATCTTCATGTAATCTTTTTACACTATTTTCGACGTGGAGGACTCGTAAATAGGATTTGCATAACTTTCGAACAGAGAAAATGAATTTATAACTCAATATTCTTCTATCTAAATGTCTGAAGATGTTTAAAGGACTTAGGTTACAGATCATTTGGTGCAAATTGGCATGGGGAAGAGAAAAAATAGTGCTTTAAATATTTAGGAGTATGAGAGAGAGGATGAATTGGTGAGCAGCTTGAAATTCACAAACATGTCCTTCTTGTAATAAGTCAAATAAAAGATAAATTATAAATTGCACATTCATGATAAAAATAGCAAAAATACTGCAATTCTTTTTACTTTATGCTGCTTTACATTTGTGATATTGATCTTTATCATTGTTTATGTCATTAATCATGTGCCTTTCAATAGAAATAGAAAAAACATTGTACAAAGTAAAAGAAAATACAAAAGATGCGAAAAAAAAGGAGTATTAAACAGACAACCACTCTCTGATATTTGTGTATAATTGCCCAATAACTCATTTCCTGTGGCTTTTAATTGAAATATAATATAATCCTATTAATGCTGCATAATGTTTATGCTATTAATTATTAATGTTATAATATAAAAACATAGTTTTGATGGCTTTTGTATAAAAGTATTTAGCATTTAAAACAAATTTTTATTAGTTAACTTTTTTAAAAATAATTATAGCAGTGAAAATATATCAAAAAATTTATAATTTATATAATAAGATAAAAAAGGCTTTCAGAATTTTCTTTTTTATATGTATTTATTTTTTTTATTCATTAAATCTTTAAAGGAGGGAATGGGTCTAGTTTTCTACTATTATTGTTGTCCATTTGATTATGAATTTGATGATTGTCCATTTTTCTTAGACTCAGTAGCTACTTTCTTTGATTATTGATTTGATTATGTAATAGTATGGGTAGCTTTTCTCTTTTTAGAAAGGATATTTAATAAACTGTTATTTTGGCCCTTCAATTTTTACTTATTTTCGTTTTCTGAAACATTTTCGCTATTTTTTCTTGAGTTATTTTTGCTTGATTTTTCAGACAAAATTTCTTAAGATTGTTTTCTTTGTTTTTCGGCCAAAGATTCCAAAAGACTTTATTTGTTAATCATAGGTTTTTCTTCATCTTCTTCGAAGGCAGAACTGTTGTTGTCGAAACTCTAATCCCTTTAAATTTTTTCCCCTAATTCAACAGATTCACTTTCTCCATCACTTCTTACTATTCTTGCCTCTTTAATTTCTTGAGAGTCTTCATATTCTTCTTCACCACTATCATCATCTTCAAGAATTGATTCATCATCAATGAAACTTTCTTCCATCCCTTCATCATCTTCTTCATCATAATCTTCGCTGAAATCTTCCAAATCATCTCCAATTATGTCTCTCTCATCATCGAAACTAGCGTCAACTTCCTCTTCTTCTTCTTCATCTTCATCATCTTCTTCATTTTCATCATCTTCATCATCTTCTTCATCTTCTTCTCCAGCCTCATCATCAAATAAAATGTGTTCTTCACCTTCCTCTTCATCTTCTTCTTCTTCCTCTTCATCTTCTTCTTCTTCTTCTTCTTCATCTTCTTCATCATCATCTTCTCCAGCTTCATCATCAAATAATTTAGCAGAATTTGCAGATTTAGGTTTAATTCTCTCAACAAGTTCTGAACTTTCTTCTTCTTCCTCTTCCTCATCATCTTCTTCTTCATCTTGTTCTCCATCAAAATCTTCATCTTCACTTTCATCTTCATCTTCGTCGTCAGGGTTTAATTTTGCGTATTTCAAATTTCCTTCTACTTAATCAGGATTTTTTCCTTGACCTCTAAGAATTGAAGCCCTCTTTTTAATAAATTCATCAGCAGGAATAAATTCTTCAGGATCAATATCTTCATCTAAATCATCTTCATCATCTTCATCATCTTCATCAAAATCATCCTAATAATTTAATAATATAAATTAATTGCAAATTTATGAATTTAATGGAATCAATTTACATCTTCGTCTTCTAACATTTCAAAATATCCAGTTAAATGCACTTAGGAACTTTAGTCACCTTCAACAGAAAAAGAAACATTTTAAGTTGGATGGAAATACAAATCCAATTTTATTGTTTCTTTTTTTCCTTTTTCAAGAACAGCAAGTGTTATTTTTCATTAATATTTTACTTGCCTCTTTGCCATTTTTACCATTACTCTATGGTATTTATTTTTTTTATCCATTTAATTAAGCATAAACTCTCACTTTTCCTTAAGATTAAGGTGCTAAAATAGCTGAAGTTATGTGCAAACTGGCGATCTCTTAATCAGCTGTATCCTCTTCTAATTGCAACTTAGCTCCGATATTTTTTTCTAAAACACAACCCCAGAACATTTATTTTTATTTTATATTGTATAATTGATTAAATAAAATATATATATTTTTTGCTTTTTATTCTTTAACTTTTTATTATAATTTATTTTTATTGGCAAATTTACAAATTTGCACAAATCAAATTAATTAATTTATTTGTGTATTATTAATTATTATCACACTATTATTAATTAATTTACTTACAGTAAATGATAATCGCATATTTATTGAAAATATTTTCATATATGTTACTTGATTCGCTAAAAAACTACATGATATATATACAATGGGTATAATTTATTATTAATCATATAGTATATTCTTTTTATATAATTATTTACATTTTATAAAGATATTGGATCATTTTATTTCTATTAAACTAGCTATAGATTTATAATATAATATAGATAAATAATTATTATATTTATACACCTCTTGACTTAATAATTCATTAAATAAAAATTAAGAGAGTCAATAGAATATTTTTATTTATTTATTACTTTTATTTTTAATCACAATAACTTTATGGTAAAAAAAACACCAAAATTTCCAAAACAAATAAAAAATTAATAAAATACAGATTTAATGAAAAAATATTTATAATTAAACCAAAAACTAAAGGCTATTAAGGAAAAATATTTTTATACTTACTTTAAGAAACTTTAACCTGATGAAAATAATATAATTCAAATTCAAAAAACAGTAAAAATAAATATATGATTTAAATATTATTTAATAGCAATTATTAGATTATTAAGAAATAAAATTTGTATTAGTTTGTTATTTTAGAATAGTCATATTTATTTAGCAATTAGCAAAAAAATATATTGCGAACTATCTTAGAATAATTCTAAAAAGTATCAATGAACGAAAATACAATGACTGAAAATTAATTTTTAAATTTATTAAAAAAATAAGATGAAGATACTTAATACAAGCTCATTAAATGGTTATTATTTAATAATTTACTTAATTGTTTATATTATTTTTATTATTGCTTTTATTTCATATAGCCCAGAATTGAGTGCCTTGTAGGAAGAAATACAGAAATATGAAACAGAACTTGAAATCTCAGAATAAAGTATACTAAATAAAAAATGTTTTTCTACTCCATATAGATCTAGTGCCTCAAAAAATTATGAACAAGAATAATTATAAGTCAATGAAAAATATAAAAATTAAGAAAACAATAGCAATGATAATTATACATTAAAGTCAAAAGAATAATAAATGGATCATAATTTTAGAAGAAATCACCAGAAAAGATTGGCAGAAATATTTAATTCTACTGCTGAAATGTATGAATAAGAATAATTCATGAATTAATAAATAGCCTAATAAAAAAGAATTGATGATAGTAAAAAAGCAAAGCCTAATAAAGGTAACACACAGGAAGAAGAATAATAATAAAATTACTAGAGTCCTTTTAAGCCAAATATAATTATATAAAAGTAAAATATTTATCACACACAAGGTAATTAAATATCAAAAATAGTAAGACAATTTAGTAATAACATATATTTTTAAAAAGGGGTTTTAAATTTTAATAAAGAAAATAGAAGTTAAAGTAAATATAGATAAAATTTTTCTTAAGAAAAAGAAAATTAATTGTATAAATAAAACAGTTTATTAGAAAAAACTAGCAAAATTAAAATATAAAATTAAATAAATAATTCCAAAGAAAAATCTAATTAATTAAAGGAAAATAAAGAATAATGGAGTTATAAAAAGCGATCAGGTTCATTATCAGTTTATAACCAAATATCCAACGAAAGTTTACCATTAAAATAAAAAAAAGTATAATTCTAATAATAAATAAATAAAATTAATAAATCCCCCTCAAAAGAGAATTAGAAGAGCCGTTTAATATAAAGCAATGACGAATATTTACAATTATTAACACAGTATTAAGATAAATATTAATCCCAATCCGTTACAAAATCATATGTTGATTATAAATAAGATATATAATAAAGATAACATAAAGAATCAGTATATTAATCTGGGTATTCAACAGCCTACACTTCTCCTCATAAATCTGCTACATATTCTTAATTAGGATCTGCTTCTCAGTATGGAAGTGCTTTTACGACTCCTTTTTCTGTCGGGGAATGATTTTTTTTTTTACATAGTGCGTTTTTATTAATTTTATATATTTATTATTATTTTTACTTGCTTGTTTCTATTTTAAAATAATAATAGTTATTATTTATATAAATAACTTATAAATAACTTATTATATGTATTAAGAGTTAGAAATTATTCTATAGAATTTCTAATATTCATTTCGTTATATAGAAGAAATAAAGAATAATCGAATTAAACTTGCTATTTTATATCGATAACATCTTCATAAATCACTTAAATTTTTTTAGGATAGGATTTATTTAATATCATAAAAATAATTCACAAATCATAATTATACTTGGAAAATTATATTATAAATTTTTACTCTAGTTGCGTTTATATTAAATTTATATTTTTGTTATTTATATATGGGATGTGTAATAATAAATATAAGTTCTATTATATGACGGCTTATATTAAGTTTATTTTAAATTTAATTGTTTTTTATTTTCTGTGATAATACAGTTTTTATTATAATTAAAGAATGAGTGTAGGCTTATTCTTAAATATATTTGAAATATAGTGAAGAAATAATTTTAGAAGTTAATTTATAAATAGTCAATACTTATACTTAATTAATTTTTTAAAACTAAAATACTGAAGAAGAAAAAAAAAAATTTCAAAATAAAAAATTATATAAATGGTTTATCCAAAAAATATGAATTTAAATAAAATAGCAAATTTAATGCTTATAGTAATATTTATACTACAATATAGCAATAGTTATACATTGGATACTCTTAGTTCAGGAAATGACTAAGGAAGTATTATTCATCCTACAGGAAATTTAGTGTAAGCAGCCACAAATTTCAAAGTATTTAAATATTAGTTATCATTAATTTACTTAATTAATATATTTATATAATGATATGTCTATAGCCTGCTTCAGCAAATTAAATAATAACCTGTACATCTGAAGGAACAGTTCATAGTAATAGAATTTATAGTTTATATTTACAATAAAGAATAAATAAATAAAAATAAAAAAAATTTAAAGAACTAATTAAAAGAAATATATATTCAATTATATATATATAGTATGGAATTACGTAACTTAACTAGAGAAGAGAATATATTATCAAAGAAATAATGAAATATGCAATTGTGTTGTACAAATAGAAGTAAAAAAATATTTACTTTTTTAATTAAATGGCTATTTTTCTTATATTAAATTAATAAATTGCTTAATATTACTATGCCTTTGATAACCAAATTAAATAATTTTTTTGTTTAATAAAGTCGAGTAAAAGGATTTTTTCTTGCGGAGAAGCCACAATCTATTGTAATATCTTATAAAATTTATTAAATTAAAATAATTTTTACAATTTATTTAGATTGGGACCATACCAAAAATACTCCACAGGGCACTTATAATGAATATAAAGATACTTAAATTACAGGATCAATAATTGGATTAACACATATGCCAGTATATAAAATAAATAATATATAGATTTATTATTTATAAAATATTTAAAAAAAGGAAACCAATATATTATTTTATGGAACATAAAGTGGAAAAGTAAAATGGTTTAATTATGAGACTAAAACTAAAGTAGGATAATATCAGCATCATACTGGAGCTGTGAAATAATTAAAACTAGCAAGGGGCACTACTAAATTAATATCTGGAGGAGTGGATGGTAAAATCATAGTCACAGATTATATCTCACCGACAACACCTATAAAAATAATAAATAATAGTGCAACAATTAATGCGTTATGTTAAATAGTAATATTTATTAAAAAATACAAATTATTAAGGAATATAAACTTTTATGTTTAAGCTTTTATAATAATTTCATTTTAATTTATTGTAGAAACCGGATAACATTATAGTAGTGACTGACAGTGATAGATATGTTAAAACTTATGTACTTACTATATTTTTTCATATAAAAACATTTTGATATAACACAATATTACATTAAAAAAAGGATTGGATTACAGGCTAATTTGATAAATAGTTAGTTAGATATTCCAATTAACCTGAATGTTGTGCATGGGTAACTGATACAACAATGTTTGTAGTATCCGCAGTAGAAGTCTAATGTATTATTTATTATCTATAATATTTCTTATAAAAAAGAGTATATATAAATTATTAATAAAAATTTATTTTTAGTATGGGATTATGAAAATATTTCATAAAAAGATATAGGAAGTTATACTGGGAATACTTTTGTTACAAGGTTCACAGTTCACTATGTAGAATAATCAAATTTAATATTTTTTACTTAATAATTAAGGAATCGTTTTTAAGGTGAATATATTATGCATAAAATTATATAATTTATCTAGTAAAAATTTTAAAATTATATAAAGGTGCTTTTATATGTGAGCCAGGCAAATATCTAGATCGACTAAATGGAGGAAAAACTCCTTCAAAATACTGTGTAAATTCTTGTACGATAACACCATGGCTTATACATCCTCAATCTGAAAATAAATATTGCCTTAATTGTCAAGTTGTAACACAATATTATGATAGGGATATTTCAACTTGTAAGTCATGCAACTATAAATGTCATGATTGCAATATATCAGGGAAAACATGCCATTCAGCTTGTTCTCATTCTTCCAGAGTATTTTCTGCTGGATGCTAGTGCTAGGTAGGAAAATTAGATGATGGAGTTAATCCCGCTTGTCTTGGTAAAATTTTAAATTATTATTGCCATATAAATTTATAACCTTTTATTAGATTGTAGTCTTAATTGTAATACTTGCACTACTCCGTATAATTGTCTTAGTTGTAAAAACATTCTTACATTACAGGAAGGAAATATATGTAAATGCCCTTTGCCGTATTAATATGCTCCAAATTCCAATTATAACAGTTGCCTTTCTTGTGATTCCACTTGCTTAAAATGTGATGATTTAACAGGCTATTGCAATGCTTGTTTTGAAAGCAGATCTCTGATTTCGAATAGTTAATCGTGTGATTGTGCTGGAGGGTAAACTCATTCATGGACTAAATATTGTTTAAGTATGCTTATTAATAGTTCTTTATAAAAAAATATCAAAATATCTAATTAATAACTTTTAGATTGCAAATATGGAACCTTTTAAGCCACTTTTTCAGATGATCTGACAAAACTAATAATATTATTTAAAGCATCTATTAAATCTCCCATTTTTAAAGGAGATTCTTCTGTTCCTTCTACTGAATATTGTTAATTTTTATTTCAAGATATTTCAATATTTGGTATTAACCCCACCTGCTATCTCGGACAAACTTCATTATAAAATGATACAATAATTGTCAACTTAATTAAATATCCCAAAATCAACCTAAATGATGATGTGTAACTGAAATTTGGTATTTTGACATTATCTTCAACAGCATGCAAATCATGTATAATTATATAATTTCTATACACTAATAATTGAGTAAACACAATTAAATTTAAATTTAGCCGACGAATATTTCTCTATTTATCCAGAGTCAAAAGTGCAGAATTCTGGCTCCGAAAATATTCCAACCTTATTATTATAGGGTCCGTAAAATTATGTTTCTTTGTGTGAGCCGATAACCATATAAATGTCAGATATTAAATTCGATGGATAAAGAGATCTTTTAAATATATAATGGTCATTATAATCTATCGATCCTTAAAATCAAACACATTTGACAGAAATTAATAATTTGATATCCAATTCTTCAAGCAATACGGATAATTTAATAAATATACCGGAACTAACACTTCTATAACATACAAAATATACATTTAAAGTGATCTTTCATAACTTTGTTAATAAATAGGGAAGTACGCTTTTTCAAATCACTACTAAAACTACAACAGGAATAACCACTTACATAGTGTAATCTTCTCCCTTTAATCTATATACATGGAAACTGAATACATTTTAAGGCCAAATTTATTATTTAGACTGTTCGTAATTGATAATTTTTTTTTATAATAATAAAATAACCAAAATCATTAAATTATAGAAGTGGAACAATTAAAATTATAAATACTAAAAACCTAAAAATATATTGGGAAGAAGTTGATTCTAATGGAAATTATATCAAATAATTAAAGGTAGAAGAAACATCATCAAAATCTATTAATTATCAGCCAAATCTTTATTAATTTATTGCACCTTCTGTCCACTATTTATAATTAAGAGCTGTGGATCCTTTAGATCCTTTAGTGTTTTAAAAGATGTATACAAAGTTTACTATTCTATAAAGTAATTTGTTGGCTTATATTGTGGGAGGTGATAGAATGAGTGGATTTGCTTAGGAGTTAAAAGTTGAAGTAGAAGCCAAAGATATCGATCTTCCTGTTAATTAGCAAGAAATCGGAATGAATTTGACTTGGCTATGCGAAGATTTAACCAAGTCAAATAATCCATGTGTTGATTTATAGCAAAATTTAATTTAAATGCAAAATAATTAAAAATAATAAATCTTTCCGAAAAAAAAATTCACTCCATACGTAAGTTATCTTTTCAAAGTAACAGCTGACAATGGATCGAAAAGTAAAACAGTTGATGCCACTGTCATTATTATTGAACTAGACATACCTGCTTTAGAGGTATCTGTTCCAGTTAATTTGAGAAATTATATTTTTAACATGAATGATGAGTTTTAAATTGACATAAAATATGCAAAAGAAATTGATAAAGCATATTTTAATTTAATCATTATATATAATTACGATATTGTTGGAACCAAATCTTATTAATACACAAGTTTTAGGTAGGTTAAGACATTATTCTAATTAATTTTTTACTTATAATTATTTTATACAAATATAGTTTAAAAATTTGGGACATCTTCTCTGATTTTTAAGAATCTATATCTGACAAATTTATTTTAAGAGTCACTCTATATGGTAAATTTAATTACTTATTTTACAATAAATATAATTATTATTATAATAATAGATCCAGATTTCTATATGACAGCCCAATCATCTTTTAAACTCTAAATTAACTTCCCTCCTAGTGTAATAATGCAATATAAATTTTTAATCAAAAATGTAAATGAGTATTGGAATTATATTATTTGAATTTATTTTTAGATGGAAAATATAAATTCTGGAATTAAAATTAGTCCCCTTTAAGGCACACCAATTAGCACAGAATATGTTATTTCTTGCACTGGAATAACAGATGAAAATTCTCCCCTCTCTTATAGGTTCATATTTTATACTAATGAAAAATAGTATAGTTAAGATAGATTAGCTGGATCGACACCAACCAATGAAATTAGAAACTATTTATCTGATTTCTCAAATTAAAATTCTATTAAAACAATTCTCCCTGCTTAAAATAGTAACGATCCTTTGCTTATTATGGTAAGTATTATTGATTCGTTGGGAGCTATTTAAAATATAACAAGTACAATATCAAATAAATACCCATAAGGATATTCGGATTCTCAGAAGTTATCGGATGTAGAATAAAGCGTTAGCAAATATGAAAATACTAATATTTAAATCAAGATGAGAATGTTTAATGTGTTGGCATATGAACTATGTAATATGTTTATTGATACAAATTCAGAGCTTTACGATAAATATATTAAACTAAAAGAACAAATTTATTCAGCTTTGATTAATAATCAGCCACTTGTGAACGAATAAATCATAAAAGAATAGGTTTTAAAAAGTATCAATCTCTTAATGAAAGATGATCATATTAATTTAAGCAAAGAAACCCTTTAGTCCAATTTTGTAGAAATTGATAAAATTATAGAAGAGTAAAAAAACATATCAACCTTATTTCTTCGTAAATCAATTCTGGTGATAGCTAAATCACCAAGATATCTAACCGAGCTAATGATATATTGGGAAAGTCTATTGATTTTTTGGATAAATAATTACAGGCTATATAAAGTACTAGTGCAAATGGCTAAAAGAGAAGAATGCTATTGAGCAATGAGGAAAAAAACTAAAATATTTAAAAAATGTTGAACACTTAAAATAATATATAATAAGTTTTTAATTCTTATATTCTTCCGAACTCTGATCCTATAAATTATAAGGGTAATAATAGTTAACTCACTATATAAAAGTCAACATCTAAAAAAGTGCAAGAAGCTATTGAATTTGAAAATACAGGTTTAAATGAAGTATTTTAAGACAAAAAGTTATAAAAATCTACTTCTTTTACTCACACTGAATATGAACCAAATCAAGTATTTGAAGTAAAGAAATCTGCTTATAAGAACAACATTTATCAAACCTAAGAAGATTTTCCTTATCCTGATTAAACTTAGTATTTGCAAGATATTGAAATTTAATTTGAGAATCCCAAAAGTAATTTTAATAATTATAATTTAAATTCATAATACTATTTTATAAATATAAAAAAAATTTTTAAAGCTAAATAAAAGACAGCTATTTCTTAGCTAACAGATAAAATTGAAATGAAATTTTAGGGATTTTCTGATAATTCTTTAGCGAAATGTATTTAAAAAGGCTCAAGTGGCTGGACAAGTGAATTTTGTGAACAAATAGAAGCAAAAGATAACAACAATAATACTTTTATGAAATGTCTTTGTCACAGTCTTGCCCCAACAAGCATTGTAAATGATATAAAAAATGTCTTCGCCAATTCTAATGCTAAAAAAGCATTTTCTAATTAAGGACTACAGTACACAATTAAAATTAAATAAATTTATTGGAAATCCATATTTTATTATTAATTAGGGCTTTTGCTAAATTTTAATTTTGGAAATCCTTTATTTTCTATACATTTTTTGCTTAAACTTTGGCTTTATGTGTAGGAATATATTATGGACACTAAATGGATTTGAAACAAATGAAAACAGCGCCTCTTAAAAATAAAAGTATTTGTTTTAATAATTAAATTAAATCCAACTTAGAATAAAATGTTGATAATCATAAGGTAATATATCCTACTGAAAATCCAATATTAAGTTGTGTCTCGACTAAATAAAATTTTTATCCTATATGTCAAAATAAATATGACTTAAAAAATGAAGAAGATGAAGAAAAAAGCAATGATTTTAAAGATAGCAAACGAGTTTTGAGAAAAAAATCAAGCAAGTTATTACATAATTTTAACTAGAATTAAGAAATAAAATAGAAAAATTCTTCAAATCTAGGTTAAGTTGATTTTGTAGAAAATTAAAAAGATTATTAGATATCAGATTAAATAGAAGTTTAATAAAATCAATTTTCTGAATAAAATATCGAAAGTGAATTAAAATTAAATACAGAAAAGGAAAATTTAAATCATTATGATGAAGAAATAAATAAAGAAAGTAATAATATAATAGAAGAAGAAGAATAATAAAGTCCTAATTAAGAAAATCTAAATATGAATCCGACAATTATTGATATATAATAGTAATAGTAGTAAGAGAATTCACTAACTCCTGTCACAACTCCTAACTTATGTAGAAAAAGGCTTAAAAAAAATATTATTGCTGATGAAAAATTATTTTTATCTAATGATACGATGTAGAAATAAAATCCTGAAGAAATCAAGGACTCACCCCTTTAACAAAATAATGAGTGTGCTAAAAAAAGTGACTATGAATCCGAAAAAAAAATTTCTAAAGAAAATTTAAACGACTCCTGTGATAATAAAGATAAAAAAGAGCCCTGCTTTTCAGATTTGAAAAAATAATCTATTTCTGAAGGCATCATAGTAAAATATTATTATGAAATTTATATTCTTTTAAAATCCTTATTTTTAACAATTTTCATATTATTAAAAAGAAACTACATGAAATTTTTAGTATCTACTTTTTTTTTGACCCAGATTTATCTAGAGTTGTCAGGTGTCTAATATACTATTCAAAAATTTCTTTAGTTTTAGGAATTACAGCGTTATTTTCAAAGGTAAACCAATTTTTTTTTTTAAATTATTATTAATAATTTTATTTTTAATTTAAATAAAAAACATTTTACATAGTCCGTAAGTCTGTTTTAAAATATTTTAATTGGAGTAGTCACAGGTTTCTTATCTGCAATTCCGATGTTTATTTTATAGATTCTCCTTAAGTCGAAAAAAATTCCTTTAAAGATTATGGGTTCAGCGCTTTCTATTGGTATTGTAGGTACTTGTTTTTACATAGCAATAGTAGGAGCTGGGTTAATGGGATTATCAAAAGCTAACGTATGGGCTGGTTAATATATAATTAGTTTTTTCTTAGATATTACACTGTCTCAACCTATCAATCTTGCTGCAAAAATAAAATTGATAAATTAATTGGTAGACGGAAAATATAAAATAATAAAAAATAAAGTATTCAAAATAATTTCCAAAGATTATAACACAATGAGTTATTTTAAAAAGTGATTATTTTAGAAAATTATATTAACAAAATATATAGAAATCTAATTATATATATATATTATTAATAGTTTATTAATAAGTTAAAGTACTTAATATTATATAATTAAATAACTAAATAGAATTTCTAAACATTCTGGAATGTTTATTAACGTTTTATAATTATTTTATATAGTCTTTTTTGTAAATAGGGTCTATGATAATTATCCGAATATTAATGCCATTCTTGTTAATAGCTGATCTAGTAATTAAGAATTAACTATATTTTTTTTTGCTTGCAAATTAATAAAATTTTCAAGAAGAAAAAATAAATTTAGAGTAAACCAAAAAATTATAAAAAAATTTACAAAAAACAAAGAAGTAAATAACAAATTGTAAAATTGTTAAATATATATTTCATACAACGCAAATTTAAAAGATAAATAAAGTTCATTCATAATGTCAATAAACACAAAATCTGGTTCTACCTTGTCTATTAAGAATGATGCATTAATTGCTATTGATATATGTTCTAATATACTATCAATATTAGGCGCTGCTTTCATACTTATTATTTTTTTCACAAATTTGAAAGTTTTAAACAATATGGGCTTTCGAATGGTGATATATTTAACTGCTGCAGATTTAATATTTTCTTCATCAAGAATTATGAATTTCGATTTGTTTGATGACTATATTCATAATTCGACACTGTGTTGGATACAAGGATTTATATCAACATATTCAGGAATAGCTTCTATATTATGGACTACAATAATATCGTTTGTGTTAAAAAAGACTGTAGTTGATGGTATTATAAGTTTTACAAAAGTTTATTAAAAATAACCTTTAAATTTATAAAATAGGAACAACTGATTTAGAAAATTTTGAAAAGTGGTATCTAGCGTACGGATTTGGCGTGCCAATCATTTTCGCTATTTTACCAATTACAACCAATGACTATGGTAGTTCTGGCGTTGTTTGTTGGATCAAAGATGAATAAACCACAACCAGTATTATATGGAGACTTTTATGTTTTTATGTGCCATTATGGTTTGCTACTATTTTTAACTTTTATACCTACTATAAGGTAATATTAGGTGGCTTTTGCATTAAAATTAGAATGACATTTTATTATTATTTTATTAAACTAGATAATGAAATTTATCAAATAAACTGTTGAAAAGGATTCTAGAGAATTCCATTTCGTTAAAAAATTGCTATATTACCCTCTTATTTTAGTGGTATGTTGGATATGGGCTACAATAAATAGAATTTATGTTATATTTTCTCATGAAGAAATCTGGTTATCCGGGTTGCAAATATTTTTGGAGGAATAATGGGATTTTTAAATGCGATATTATATGGTTTAAATGATAAAGTAAAGTAAATAGTAATGAAAAAATTATGTTGCTGCATTAAATAAGAAGCAAAAATTAACCCCTATATAGAAGATACTAAGAGGTAAATAAATCAATATGTAGTTTAATAATAATTTTTCCTTATTTTGATTAAAGATAATTTAAAATATTTGTAATTTATTATCATTAGAGGTAATTCCATAGAATTAAATACGAGGTTTGAAACAAGTTCAGTTGAAACTAGATAAAGCTTTTCTAATTCACGTTTATCAGAGAAAAATGGGATAGATGATAATTTACATATTATAAACATTTGATCTTATATACAGATAGTTTTATAAGTATGTTTATAGTAATTTATTTTGTTTTATTTTTTTAATTAAGAAAAAATTGTAATTTTTATAAAGACTTTTAATTTATTAATAAAATTACAACTTCATAAGTAATGCTGCTAATCCAATAGTTCAATGTTTAGTTTATCCTCTGTTAAAAAATATAAAAAAATTAAATGCAATTTGTAAATTATAAATTTAATTACAATAAGAACTATTAGCCACTATATATTTATCTTAATTAGAATAATGTGGAGGAATAATTCCTCTGCATTAAAATGCCTATGTTTTAGATATATTTTTCTCTAATAAATATTCATTGTTATATTTTTTCCAAATTTTAATTGTTTTCGAAGCTGACACCAAATAGAGTCCATTAGAAGAAAACATCAAAGATTATATTGTTCCTGAATGACCATGCAAAATATTATACAGCTCTCCTGTTTCTTCATTCCAAATTTTTATTTAAAAGTTACTTCCTCCAGAGGCAATGTATCTTATATACTTAAATTTATTCTGCACTGTAATCTAAAATGATAAAATGAGATATATTTTAATATTACATTTTAATTATTAAAAGCGGGGGCTTACTCGATTTATTTTAGGAAGATATTATATTGATTTTATGTCTCCATTTTTCGCACTTATGTCTTTTATTAATTTTCCTTCTTCTTCCATTGTCCAAATCTTTATATTTTTATCGCATCCTATAGTTCAAATATAAAAGATGCAATACTTTTAAAGGAATATGAAGTATTATTACCTGCGGATGCAATTCTCTTGTTGTCAGGAGATATCGCAATACATAGAATCGGTCCGGAATGTATATATTGTCTTTTACTTTAAAATTGATACGAACTTTCCATTTATAAAAAATTTTCATCAAAAACTTAAAAGAGTTCCACTTCTCTTTGCTATAAAAGATGATTGATTGCTAACTTAAAGAAATTGTCAATATTTATTAATTTACTTTATAGTTGACATGGTAGATTCTAATGACTCGATCTTCGCATCCTGAAATCAAAAACTCTCCTTCTTTGCAAAAAGTAAGACAGTTGACACAAGAGAAGGTCTACCATTTAAAAATTAATTTATTTAGCTAAAAATTATTAAATAAAAACGCAGTGGTACCTCAATAGTAAACCATTAATCTGATTTTTTGGAAGACTGAATAACTGAGTCTTATCTGAACGCAGATTGCCTAAACTTGATAGCCGTGCTCGGCTGGATACCTCTTCTTTTCGAAACATGTTTTTCCTGATCAATTAAGGACACTGATTGCGTGATGGTGGGAAGGTTGTATTCTAAATTTAAAAATTGTGCGATTTATATTGAGAATTCTTTCTAGTCAATTGATTTTCTTCAATATCTGAATACAGACTATTCAAATCCCAAAACAAAATTTTATTGTCTTATCCAGCTGTGGCCATTTATAACAGTTTAACAGGATTTAGAGCCATAGCATTTATTCCCTCTTGGTGTCCGTACAGCGTTTTAAGTTTTTCTCCATTTTTCAAATCCCACACCTTTATCAAGCATCCCCCGGCCGAAATCAAAAATTCGTTGTAATTTGAAGCCTTTTCACTTTATTGTTACAACTATTTTTCTTATACGGGTTTATTGTTTATTATGTAGTCCTGCATATCGAGGTACTCATACTATTCATCGTCATCATATTCTTCCTCTTCTTCTTCGTCCAAGCTCTCTGCATAAGTTCCAAATATAAGGGATTGAACCTTGATTAAAAAAAAATTCATTGTTAATTTTAGGGATTGGAACAATTTTTTATACTGCCTGGGTATGCTTTCCCTTCATCTAAACTTTCAAATCTCCAGTCACTAGGTCCCAAACTTTAATGCTTCCTTCTGCTCCTCCAGATCTGAAAGCAAATATATATGAATAAAAGTTTTATTCACTTAAGAACATATTTACGCAATATATCTCCAGTTTTTCGAAATGGCGAGAGAGTAAATGTCAGAGGGATGTCCGTCTGTTTCCTTTATTTGCTGGGGAATATCGATCTGATAAATTTTTAAAGAATTATCGTAACTCCCTGCCGCGATAGAGTTTTGGTCTTTCGGAGAAAAGCAAACGCTATTTACTTAAGAATTTCCCTCTATTGTCTTTACCACTTGTCCCGTTTCGGTGCTGGCCTTTTTGATAGAAAATATTTTTATGATTTTTTACAGCATAATAATTTATGCTTCATTTAAGTACCACTTAAATAATTCTGTCGCCATACACAATGTATCGATTATCTTGTGAAAAAGATACACAGGCAGCTCCAGTATCGATTCTTCTCCATTCTTTCCATTCGGATTTTCTATTAATATTTTCCATTCCTTTTTTGAAAACGCATATCAGAATTTCCTCGCTACTCCCCTTTTTAAAATGGAAAAAACATTTAGTTTTTGAACTAATTTGACATATGTAGCTTATTTCTATATAAATAAATTGTACAGCAACTAAAAATTTTCCATCGTTGGCTACAGCTATAGAGTTGATAATGGAAAGGTTCGTATGTATCACCTATTTCTGTATCCACTTCCTTGTATCCCAGATAACGATGGTGCCATCTTCACTTCCTGAAGCTAATCGGCTAAAATAAAGGGTAATACAATTAAAAAATAAACACCAGAAAAGTAATAATTACTCAACAAAAGCCATAGACTCATTCAAAGGCTCTTTGAAAAATACAATTGTATTTATTGAATAATGTTTTTGGCTTCCTTGACCATGATATAGTCTTTTTTCTTCATCAATTTATTGCAAATCTGTTATGACTCTTTCGGAGGGGGCATTTTAAATTTTGTTAGCGAGTCCGTAACTCCATATTTTAATAAGAGAATCTTCTCCAGCCGTGGCAATCTTTAGATTTCCTTGCATATTGTCGACCGGAAGAATGGAAATGCAGGTAATCGGGCCAGAATGAGCTCTTTCCTTCAAAACAATTTATTTTAGGGAGGGAGGCTAGTTTTTTTCTTCAATTATTTTCCAAATAATAAACGAAGAGTCACTTGAGCCACTGACTAGCCATTCATTATTGTTTCTATTTTATTTATTCATTTTAACATATTTATTTATTGATTATAACTTATTTATTTATTAATTGATTTTAACATATTTATTTATTAATTACGAAAATGCTATGGAATTAACTCCCTCTCTGTGCGAATATTCCGTTTCTTTAGGACTTCGAGGGGGCAAGGTTAAATCTTCTGCCAAGTACAGAAAAATTTGATTTTGCATGTCCTTGTTACCAGTGGCTATATACTTTCCGTTCGGGGAGTACTGCACTGCTAGAACTGGCTTCAATTATCTGAAATCAGGACTTTTACCGAAATACACATTTTAAATATTGGCTCCCTTAAAGTTGGCCTCAGTTAGAATGGCCTCGCTGAGGATGGCATCTTTTAAATTGGCGTTTTACAAATTCGATTTGTGCATGATGGCTTGTTACAAAATGGCTCCTTCCAATTACGATTCACTCAAGTCCTATCCACTGAAGGAAAAATTCAAAGCATTGCAAAGGGTGGCACAGTTTGCTGAAATGTATTTCAATTGTTCTTTGTCGGGGGATTTGGAGCATCTCTGGATCAGTTTTATAAACACGTTATCCTTTAAAAGAGTCAGGTCCTCATAGTTCACGTTGTATCTGAAATAGTTTTGAATGATCCTGATGATTTGCAGGTCCTGCAAATTGAGCAACTGATAATTAAGACGCAGTTTTTTGCATTGGTTCAGAAACACACTTTCCTCCTTTTCCATCGCCAAAATTTGCGAACTGAAATTCATAAGCGACTCTGCACCAATCTTCTTGTTCGTTCCGCTATTCGCCGAGATTGTCGTCGGAGTCGTATTGAAAAAAAATTGCTCAATTTGCGAAGTAGTTATCGAGGAGAGCGTTTTCCGGTTCTGAACACTGTCTTCAAGTTTTATTTAACTCATGGCTTGCTGTTGCTGATTGATTTTTTAAATCAGTTTTTCGTATTCTATTAAGGCTTCTAATTCATCAATATAAGCTTCAGCTACATAGTATTCGTACAGGGACTTGTGCAAAAACTCAAAATTTCCTTCCGGAGTTTTTTTTAAAGGAGAACACAGAAGAAATTGCTCAATTCGAGTGGGAATTACTTCTTTTTTATCGTGCGCCATTGAGGAAAGGCTCATTCTACTTTAATATTAAAAAAAAAAATAGATTTAAAATTTAAAATTATAGTATTTGCAGCTTACCCCTATTCCTAACTCTATTTGAGCAAATTATTGTTTTCATTTTCTTGGACGAAGGAGGAATTCAGACGGGTTGATGTTTTCTCCCCCTCCAAATTTTGAACAATCTGATGGAAGAAGTCTTGGTCTTTTTCGAAGGTAAACATTCTGGAGAAGAACAGTGCAAAGGCCAGATTTTTGTTAAATTGGTGAATTTACTTTTAAATCAAATCATCTTCACTTTCCTCACTTTTCATTTGATGCTCCTGTTATTCTAGGCCAGGAGAGCCTTCATTGGTGCTTTTTTTCTGGCCCTGCTGCTTTCTATTTTAATTTACATTGAAATGTTCCTTCATTCTTTCAATTAAATCCTTGATGGGATCTTGTCTGAACTTCGTATTTATCACCATCTACTTACACTTTATTTTATTTAGTTTTTTTTCATGCCACAACTAAACAAACTGTCGGTACAAGTTATATTTGGAAAAACTGAGCTTTTGCAGTTCCCGTTTCTTTTGTTGGCGACTAATTCCCCTGCAAATCGTTTTCTTATTGCCCTCTTTGTCCGAGTAGCCCAAAGAATTTAACTTTTCTTCGATTTACTTGTCTATGGCCGGCAGCACTTCTAGAATTATTCGCAAAAGCAAAGGGTTTTAGCCTAGGTGCTCTAACTCTTCCGTTTCCTAAAATATCTTTAAATAATTCGGAAGTCCGAGTGAGTTTTACCCGTAATATAGCGTATCTCCTATCAAAACATACTTTTCAATAAACTCTTTCCTCTGCTGCTTGCTGAAGGGGCAAATGTAGTAGTAGTCGATTTTTTCATAACCCTTTGCTTGGTCGACTTCCCCAAACTGTAGGAAGAGGTGGCATGCTATAAATACGGTTGTGCGGCATTGATGTTGTTGCTGTTGTTATTGTTGTTTATCATATTATCTCCACTTCCGTGCTTTTCCTTTTTCTCAACAATGGAAACATCCATTTCTTCTTAGCTGTTTACTTTTTTCGAAAACAATTAAGACTGGTACGAATAAACCATTTGTTGTTCCTCCTTTTCCAACGAAAAAATTCTTTCGATTTTGTTGTAGGGCAAACTCTCCTTTCTGCTTGTTATTATTACCTTTACTTTGCCCTGCTGCTCGTCCTATAGTTAAAATATCGAACCGAGGTTCAGATATTCCTCACTGTCATTAAAAGTGATTTCGTCATACCCGTCGAGCAAAAATAATAGCTTTATTTTCTGAGACCACGAAGATTTTAACTTGTTTTTTTCCAAAATTGATTAAATTTTTAACTGAAATTCATCCAAACTAGCAAATGATTGCATTTTCCAATAGTAAACCTTAACCGTAAAATAATACCAAGTTATTAAATAAGAATTTTGTTACAAAAGTGATTATTGTTACTTTTAAATTCTTCATCTTTTATATTTTTGCATACTTATTTATATCATTTTAAATGGGTACTATCGGTTATTATTACTTACTTTTATAGAAATATTCACTCGCTTAGTAAATAGATGATTGATCGCTATATCTCTTTTAGATTTTGGGCGTTTTTAAAGACTTTTGTTTCTCAATTTTCTAATAATTGGATACGATTTTTTTTTCCTAATTATTGTATTATATCTTATTTTTAAGATTTAGTAAGAATGATGACTTTCCACTCCCGCTATCTCCAACCAAAATAAACAATTGCTTATTTTATTTCCTTTTATCATTATGAGAATCTAAAATGAATTCTACTACCTATAAATAATGAGAATTTATATTTACGATAACATTAACTAGAACGACCATTTTATATTTAACTTACTTTATCATCTAAATTATTAAGATCTTCTAAGTCGAATTCATTTTGGGTGCACATCGGCTCAATGTAGGTTTCATATTAAAACATCAACTCCATAGGATCCACATTTTAAGTTTAGTTGAGTTTGATTTATCTTCGGTACTCCTTTAGTTCTCCTTGAAAATAGTCTTCTATAACATAATGATCATCTTGTATATGGTGTTATATTTCATTGCAGTCTTTTATAAATTTTGCAATATCATCCTAAGTAAACTATTTTTCTGTTGACTGGTTATCATAATCACACAGTTTTTTTAAAAGATAATAAAAATCAACAAAATTGAACTTCTTCTTTTTCTGTTTCTGGTTTTGATTTTACTAAAGCATTATTAAATTGATATCCTATTCATAATAATCTTTAAATATGTATTCTTTAAGTTCTTTTAAAATACAGGTATTATCGGTTTTTGAGTGTTTATTAAATTAAAAAAACTCCCCTATATATGGACCATTTTCCTATTCATAATTATTCAATTATACAATAGCTAAAATAAAACTACTAATTCAAATTAAATTAATATATATATATGTTTACAAAGTATATGGTATCTCCCTTCGATTCAATAATACAACAAGGCACATACTTTCCTTCTGTAATATCAATGGTTAAATTAAAATTGTCCCCTTATCTGTCTTTTGGCTTTATATATCTGGACTGTCCTGGCCTTAAATGGAAATGAATTTAAGTTTAAGTTAAATTGATAATGATTGTATCTCCTTATTCGAATTTCATTTTTTATGGACCGAATTCTTCTGTTAAATTGATTATTTCTCCTAAATCGGTTTTGCTTTTTCCTATAAAATAAATCATTATATTTATTAATAGGAAACTAACATGTTTAATATAATATTACTCTTATAAACTCTTTGATCACTTCCTAATAAATATGAGCCGTGATCCTTTTCACAGTCTTCAAGCTTGGCAACATACTGGTTATTTGCAACTATTCTTTGCTAACAAATCCTTATTTTTCCATTTCATTAAAATATTTAGTAATATATAATAAAAATAAATATAAATAACTTAATTATATATACCCTATAGCAATGAAATTATTTTTTTTCAACTTTTCAATGTGGAAAGAGAATTGAATGGCCTTTTATGTTTATGAATGATATTTTTTAATTGTATTCAAAGATAAATCTTCTTTTGCTAAGGCAAATTTCTGTGTAAATTTATTTTTTATATTATTAAAATACATTTATTAATATAACTAACGGCGAAATAAAATTTGAAATCATAAAATTTTATTTTTTTTTTTTTTTCTGCATATTTTGATTAATGCTTTTATTATTTTGTCAACACAATATTCTTTTTTTTTACAAAATTATTTATTTTTTCTAAAAAAAAATGATAAATTCATAAATATACCTATAATACATCTGTTTTTTTTAAAAAAAATTATTTTTTGAAATTGATTTTCATAATTTATGAATGAAAAATTATAATTATATATCATAAAATTAAAGGATATACCATAGATACATAATAAATTATTAAAATACCTAGCATAAAAATTTTTATTTTTAATTTTATTTCACATTTAGTAATAATTAGTAGATATATATATCTTTAAGAATACCTTAATAGAGTCTGATTTACTTTCGATTGAACTACCATTTTCTTTTTTTTTAACCTGTAACTGTTAATGGCTATATTCTAAGGTGCTGAATATATAGGGTTTCAATTCATATGATGTAGAAACAGATTCTAACGTTATTTTGAATAAACTTCTTAGCGCAGAATAAATTTCATTTCTATATCGCTATTCAAAATTTTAAAAGTATTATTCTCCGAAATAGTGTCTTGTTTTAATTTCCTACTATAAATAAGACTAAGATCCTGCCAAACTTTCAAAATATAAAAAATAAAATGTTAATTTCATTATTTTATTATACATAAAAAAATATAAACTTTAATTACTCTATTATTCTGATTTAAAACATTTTGTTATTCTGTTACAAATCTTAAGATTTTTCCTTTGTTAACACTATATTATCAGGTTTAATCTATTTTTTTAAAATAGATATTATTTTTAAATCATTACTAGACACTAATTATAGATTTATATTACGTCCCCATGAAAATATCTCACATATGCTTTTTATGTTTTACTCCCCTAAAATATAAATAATGCATAAATAAAATAATTCATTTTATACACAACATAATTCATATCTACCAGCAATTCAACATCATCATTTTCAGAATAAAGCAAACAGCATGGATAGTAAAAATCATCTTTGTCATAATATATATCTTTTATTTCAAATGTCTATGAAAAAACATCAATAACAAATTAATTACTTGATTAATTATCCTAAATAATGTTATTTTATACTAATTACAAGATTAGGTTATTTTAATGCATTATTTTTGGCATCTTCTTTTTTTTATTCAGGCTTTATTATTTCGAATATAATTGATTTATTAAGACAATTAATAGAACATTTAATTATGTCTCCCTCTGTGAATTGCATATTTGGTTAAACAAATTTTTATTCAAACACTTTTAAGATCTATCCATCACTTCTTAGAGAAGTAAAATCTCCATCTTCGTTATCGAAATTAGTTCCCTCGACGCTATCTTTCAAGCAAAATCTATCATAGTTATTCAAATATATTAAAATAGATAAACAATAAATATAAATACCCAACAGATATAAAAGACTTCATTTTATTTATTTTTATTTAAAATTCATAAGAAATTCCATGACTAAGCCCATTGATATTTGTGTAACCTGATGTGTGATCAACCTCTATAATTCCTATCTTTGAAAAATCAAAAATTAGAAAAAGATGACTTAATTTTATAAATATCTTATATTTACTTAAGGAGAGTCAATTTGATTAGATTCTTAAGAATTTGGATTTTTATTTTAAGTTTAATAAACCAAATGCTTTCTTTTGGAGACCTTTAAAAACTAACTCTTTAGCGATTCAGAAAAATTCATAGATATCTTAATAAAAAATATGATGAAAATTTCGTTAATTAATTAATCAATCATTATTTTTTTTTTACTTTAATTGGTATTTTCTCCACAAATCTATTAATAAATTGGCAAATATGAGAAAAAATATAATAAAATTCCTCCTTTTTCCAAGGAATGTTTCTTTCTTTTCTTAATTTATTAAATTTTGACAGGGAGCAGTGCCCAAGCTTGTAGTAAATTGTTATTTTTTCTTCTTAAATTTGATCTTCTTCTTCCATTAAAATAGCCAAATCTTCAATATTACACTGCTTAAGCTGTTCATATTTCTTCTTTTCCGCTAAACAGTTTTCTTCTTGGAATTTTCTTAAATATGTGTTATATTTATTAACATTTATTTAAATTAAAATTCTTCAAAACTATTATTACCCAAAAAAAGTTTTCCGAGCATAAAATTATCTTAGATTTATATTAACAACTTGATGAACTTCCCCTATTAAAGGTAATTAGTAATTACAATATTATATTTATTATCCTCTAATAATAATTAATTACCAAATTGTCCATATCCCATTCTTCTTATTTGAAAAAAATTTTACTCTTATGGATCATCTTCTTCTATTTCTTTAGCAGGAAGTATTTCTTAACGCAATTTCGAGTTTTTAGAGTCATTACCTCTTTAAGCAAAAGAACTTTTACTAAATTATGAATACATTCTAATTAGCATAAATAAAGAATAAATTTAAAAAATAGCTTACTTAAATTCCTAAGTTTATGACTCTTATGCCTGTTCGATTTTGTTTAAATTATTATAATTTTTAGGAGTTTACATACCCTCTTTGGGAATGTAAATACTCTATTACATTTCGCCAATGAATGACAACCCTTATTAAATTTATTATTTTTAATTTTATATATGCGAGTTATAAAAAAAAACATTTTCTTGTACTATGATTTAAGTTTTATTCTTTGGGTTTATTATAGTTAGGATACATATTTTTATTCTTTTCGATTGGCGATTAAATAGGAGTGTCGTTATTATCTGGATAACTTTTTAGGTCGTTAGTTGAAAAATTTTCTTCACTCCTAAAATAATCATCTCAATTAGTCATTAATAAACATTGTAATTTTAAAAATCAATTTTACTTAGGCAATCTAAATAGCTTAGTTTCTAACAAGTCTATTTTATTTAAATTAGTATCACTGTGATTAAAGCATTATTGTTATCTAATTCATTTAAAAAATTTAAAATTGTTTCAATTAAATAATAGTAATAAATTACTCATTAGTTGATTTATTTTGATGCTATAAAACCAATTAACTCTATTAAAAGGGAATAGTTTATATAAATTACATATTCTTATTTAGTTATTCTTTTTCTTAGAATGAATTTTCTAAAGCAATATCATTAATACTTTGATTAGAAACTTCCTAAATTTCATTTTAATTCGTATTTAATATTTTAATTTCAATGCTTTCTTCTTTATTATTTAATTATTTAGTAATATTTTTCGGTTATTCCATTGACTATTACATAAAATTATCATCATCCGAATCTTCACCGCTACTTTACTATTTTATGTATTTACTTTTATCTATTGTAAATGGCTTTTTGGGAACTTCCGCTATTGTTTGTTACTGTTGTTGTTATTATTAATTGTCTTAATTGTGATCTTAAAGTTATTATTTTATATCTTTATTCCTCATTTCTTCTTTAAATAATACTTATTAATTACATTATCTACGATAAATTTTATAATAGTCATAGTGAAAGGTTAAAACTTATAGTAAATAATATTTTACTTTTCAGAACTATTCAATTCTTAAGAATTCATCATAAAATTATCACTAGAATCGCTGCTAGGCTGTTTCTTATACTTTGATTTATCAAATACGAATTTTCTTTTTAAATGTCAATTAGATTAATATATATTAGTTTATAAATAAACTAAATGCTTAAAATATATTTATACTTGACAGGTTAAGCTATCTATTAATTTAATTCTATATTTTCTTGTTAGTTACTATTATTTGTTGCATCCCTTTATTAATATATAAAATATATTGAATGATTTATATTTTTTCTATATTAACAAATAACCAAATTATTAAAATATATGTAAATGAACTATTTAAATTGTTTATAATTAGATATAATTATAAAATAGTTACTTAAATTGATTTTTTTATTAATTTAATTTTTCATAGCTACTATTCATTGTTTATTTAGTGTGATTCTCTCCCTTTATATTATTTTATGATTTTTTTATAATTATACTATTAGAGTTGGAAATCATATTAAGGTACTACGATTAGCAATAAAATATTAATTAATTCCAAACTTGACATATAATTTTCCCAATATTAAACATTAACAAAGTAAATAAAAAAAAAATATATTTTAATACCATTATATTTATTAACGAAATTTAATTAATTTTAAATATTATTTTTTCATGATATTTTTATATTTATATTTTTTTATGAAAGACGAAAAAAATAATAATTAAAAATATTAATTAATAAAAAAATATTTATTATTCATTTATATATTACTAATTAAAAAACAATGACATTATTAATATTAACCACTCACAATTACTAACTTCAGTTTTGTTCTAATAGTTGAATTTTTTTGATAATTTCAGCTATTTTTTCTTTTGGCTTTTCAATTTCTATTTCTAAATGCAATATTTTAAAGACTGTATAAATTAGCTGAGGATTGCGGTGTTTGGCTACGTGTTCCTAAATAATATTATCAATTTCTTCTTAATCATCGTTCGTAAGATCATAGTCTGACTACAAAAGGAATATTAATTTTTAATAATAATTTATATTGTATTTTAACAGAATAAATATGATTTATTTTATTTAAATTTCTTACATTTAATTTAACTCTGAAGATTTTCATTATGTCGTTAAATACATCATTTCCTAATTAATTTACACAATCCTATGTTTTTATGTTTAACAAGTGCTATAATTCATTCTATCTTTTCTAAGCCTCGTCTAATTTTTTTATAATATAATTTTTTCTTTTCACAATCTTCTTCTCCTTCTTAATCAGCTTCTATGTCTCGTTTTTCCTCCTCCTCTTCATCTTCTTCATAATCAGATCCTTCCTAGTCATTTTAAGACTCTTATTAATTTTCCTTGTCTTCTTCATTTTCATTGTCTCCCTCTTCATCATCATAATACGCAGTATCTGAAACATTGCCATCGTTTTCGCTATTTTGGCTCGCATTTTAATTTTCATCATCTTCATTATTTTCATCTTCATCTACTTCTTAATCATTATTTCCATCATCTTCCTCATTTTCTTATTCTTCCTGGTCTTTTTCGTTATCTTCATTATCGCTTATATTATCTTCATCTTCATCTTCATTGTTACTCTGAACTGTAAATTCTTCTTCATCAAACTCCTATTCTTCGTTTTCTTAGTCCTCATCATTACTTTAATTTGAGTCATCCTACTTATTTTGCATATTGGAATCTTATATTTGAGTTGATTGCTCGCTTTCCTCTTCTTAGTGTATTAGCTTTTTAAGATCCAATACTTCTTTTTTAGCTACATATTGATCTCCTTTCTCTGGCTTTTCCTCTCCAAATATGTTCTGGTCTTTGTTCCACTATTTGAGTTTTTTCTAATCCATTTAAGCGGCTATTTACACATTTTACTTATTTTCATTTTTATTTTTTCTTATTTTTATAATTCTTCTTCTTATTCTTCTTCGCTAGAGCTTTTGAACTCATCATCTATAAATTTATCAGAAACTTATTCCTATGCTTTTATTGATTTTTCACTAGGTTTGCTTTAATTTTAGAGTATATTCTTTTTTAATCTTCTTTCTGAAAGTGATCGTCAAGTAATTTGACAATGTCCCTTTCATCGTGTAGCTTTCTGTTAAATACTTGTTACTCCTCCAATTCTTCAGCCGAAAGTACCTTTTCTTTTTTCTGATCTGAAACTAGTTATTAGTTACTTTTAGAGGCATGAATATGGGGGTGCACAACAGGTTAACTACTTTATTTGTGAATTTTTTCATTTCCGTTATCAGATCGACTGTGATTATCATTTTTCCCTTTTGATACTTTGTCAGGCAAATTCATTACTTCTTCGTAGTCTTCCTTATCGTACTTTTAAGCTTCTGACTATGATTCTAAAAATGAAAATATAAATAAATGTAATGTACATTAATTAAGTAATTTTGAAAATCAAATTTGAACAAAATAATTTGTTTGTACTTTATTTAATTTTTGCGTTAATGCTGAAAGGATGATTATTTCCTAAATAAGCGTGCTCAGGCTTATTATCTGAAGCTCCAAATAATTATTTTTTCTGTCCAGCTTGCTGGGCTTACCTGCTTAATTATTATGGGGCTCCTTTTCTAATTCTGGACACATTTTCTCTATCATTTGCAAAAATATTATTTTTCGCATTATTATTAACCTTATATTTATTATTTGACGGGGTACTTCTATCTTCTTCTGATTTCAAGTCTTTTTCGCTGTTTCTTTTGAATATTTTTTAAGGTTACGCTTTGGGAGTTTCAGATTATATTTTAGGACCCACTTATCGAGAATAAGGATAAATAGGAATGTCATTTTTTTTACTTTGTTTCCACTATTTCCAGTGTCTGGCTGTTATTGCTAAGATACTGCATTGAATCCCCCCTGTTTTATTTTGGGCTATTATTAGTTTACCATTTTGCTGCTTGGAGATGGAGACTTTATGTTATTAATATTGTTAGAAGGTTATTACTATTAGATATTGTTGACTCCAGATGGCCTTTTATAACCGATCTAATTTTACTGGGGGTTGATGTGCTTATCATTGTAGGCATTCAAAACTACGGACTGGGGATCTTTTTTTGCTTAATCTGAAATGGGTTTTTGCATAACTTATTTTTACTCTTTTAACTATTGTCTATTTATTCCTACTGCATTTTCAGGGCGTTTAGGCAAAGGGTCTTTATTTCTGTAATGATAATTAATCTTTCCATTATTACCTACCTATTTTGTTGGATCTTTATATTTGAGAGCTCCTGTTTTTCACAATAAATTAAAAAAATAAAAATAGAAAAAAATATAAATAGTACCTTGTTTTCCAGCCTCTTACTCCAAATCGCTCTTATTGGAAGGGGTTTTGACTACATTATTTTTTCAATTTTTTATTGAATTTATTTTATTTTATTGCTATTTTAATCTAGGCTAGATTGAGAATTTGCGGGCTTTGACTCAACTTTTTCTTTTTATACATATTCCGATTTTCTGCTATCATGAGAGATTGGATGGAGGTTTATGCTTAAATCATTCGCTTTCTTTTGAACACCTAAAACAAAAACAAAGTAACAACTTGATTATATATATTTTTAATTACTAGCTCGGGATAATATTTGCGAGGCTGAAGGCCTTGCTCTATAATCTCTTTTCAGTAGTAAGTCAACACAATCTATTAAATCTTAAGAATAGGTTGCTGAAATGGGATTGTACTTACCCCTAATAATCCTAAGCATAAGAGCACCCTAAGTTTTGGCTTCAAACGGATGTTTAAAAGTGCACATTTCATATAAAACACATCCAAGAGCCCACATATCGGATTTTTCATTATAGGGTTTTTCTTCACACATTTCGGGAGAAAGGTAAAAGGGAGTTCCCACCATTGTTCGCGCGAAGTCCATATTGTCTTATAAAACTTTAGCGACTCCTAAATCTCCGATTCTAATCTAAATATTATAATATATATATATTTGTTCTATATAATATAAATGTAATCATTATATCAATATATAATACATCATCTTTATGAAGAAAAACGTTCATAGTTTTAATATCTCTATGCAATATCTTTCTTTTATGAATATACTCGAGTCCCATTGTCATTTGAATGAAGTATTTCCAAATTTTTCTTCTTTTAACGGACGCCCAAACTGGCTTTTCATTAATTAACTAAAATCCCCTCCTTCGCAAAACTCCATTACTATATTTAGCTGGTTTTTGTCAATAAAAGAATCAAAGTACTTAACAATATTTTAATGGTTAAGCTTGCTTAAAATTGTAACTTCATTAATTGCATCTGCTTTCATTCTAGAATTCATTTTTGATATATTTATTTATTTCATAACATATTGAGAATTATCAACTTTCCTTTTGACTTTATAAACTACTCCAAAAGAACCCTATCCTAACTTTCCAAGAAAATCAAAATCTCTAAGCGTTGATGTTGACTATGGTGTTTTTATATTATGTTGGTCTTTGGAGAGGCCAGGTTGTTTATAATTTTTCATTTTTAAAATTCTGAAATAAAAAATAATAATTTTGAAATATTACCAACCAATTATTAATTTATTATTCCATAATAAGAAATATACAAGCTTTTAATAAAAAAATTAGTAATATTTTATAAGCAAAAGTTTAAATTATGATTAACTTTTATTTGCACACGATTCTATAGAAACAGAAATAATTATATCTATTGTAATAAATAATAAAATTATATAACACAGCAATATCCAATTTTAATTATATCAATTTATTAATTTTTTATCAAAAGCATTATTCCTTAATCTTTAATAAATAAAAATATAAAATTCATTTTTTTTTAGCTAGATATTTAGGATTGAATAGATTGGCTGGATTAAGTTTGATTTCCCAAAGCCTTTAAATTCTATCTTCTTTTCTTCCTCCTACCTTTATACCTAATCTATTTAATTCATGCTTTATATGTTCATCATCTAATTTTTCTAAATCTTCTTTTTAATTAATCGTATTTAGATTTATATCTTCCCATTTTTGTTAATTAGCTTCTTTTTTCTCTATTAAATATTTCATTTTTAATAATAAATTTACAACTTTACATAAAATAAAATTAATATAGCTCTATTATTATTAATAATTACATTCAATTTCCTTCTTTTTCTCTATAGTGGGTTCATTTTAAACCGATTCTTTTTCCTATTCAGAAGATCTTTTTCTTTTTTAATTTAAGTTTTCTTCTTATTCTTCATTTTAAACCTAATTTCCATTAACCTTTTCTTCTTCTTCTTCATTTTACTACTAATTTGCTTGTTCTTATTGGTCTTCTTCCTTTTTATTGTCTTTAGGTATAAACTTTTACTGTTTTTTTAGTCCGGATATGATATTAGAGGCCATATTATTGTCAATATTATCAAGTTTATCTTTAAATTCCTACTTCAACATAACTTATTGCCCTTATTTGATGGTGTCTTACTAGATTTTAAATTCTTCCAGGGATTTTGAAATTTTTTTATCTTCCTCTTTCTTTTTCTTATAAATTCTATCAATTGTTTTTCTACTATTTAATTTCTGATTCTCCTTCCATTGATGTCTCTCGAATGATCACTATTATTTTACTTTTTTGCTTTATTTGCCTAATTTCTCACTTAGATAAACAGATAAAAATTTATATTTATTTAAATTTATTTAATAAATAGATTCAAATAAATTTTAATTCGTTTACTCAAAGATCCAAAACCTCCTTTTCCTCCAGGCAATCTTAAATTAATGGTAACTTCATTGGCATTTGTAAATGATTCTATTGTATTTAGTATTTTTGATTAAGAAGTAATATATGTTTATTGGGTTAGTTTGACAGGGAATTTAAAAATTTCGGCAAATAAATAGTTAATCTACTCTATATTTTATACATTGTTTAGTTGTTCATTATCGATAAATTTTGAATGTCCCAAAAATGGACAATTAACTAATAATTAGGGCATTTGTGTAAATTGGTTAGATTTTTAATATTATTATTACGATGCTTTTAATTATTGTGATTAATTTATTATTGAGTAGGAATAATTCTTGATTTATTATATAGACAATATTTTATTATGTATACAATATTTACTAAAGTTTTTTATTATTTTAAAATTAATTATTAAGAAAATTATAATAGTATATATGTATCATATTTATATTTTATTAAATCTAGCATATACATATTTTGCATTATAAAATAAACCTTAGAATATTTATACTGGCTTGTCTTATCAGATTCTTTTTAAAAAAGAATATTAAATAATAAAAATTTGGATTCTAGATAGTATATGTAATCATACGTCATTTTAACATAAATGATGATAATAAATATATTTAATCTAAGGGTATATAATATTTCTAAAATAAAAAATAATAAAAATAAATCTAAAAAATATTAGACAAATTAAATTTTGAAGAAAATAGTAATAAATTTTAAAATAAATTATATCATTTTTTAAATTATTCTTTTTTTATTAATTTCTATTTCTATAGTTTAACATTAATAAAGAAAGTGTATTAAGAGTATTAAGTCTACACTTATAAATGGAACAAGTTAAAACTACTTAATTGAGAAGTCACCACATTGAATAGTTGGTAGATGTTATCTACAGGGCTTAAATTCATGATAATACAATTTTTTGGCAATGTTTAAAAGTAGAAAATTATTAAAATATTTCATGAAAACATTTCAATTTATGAATTAGGACATTTCTGAAGAAAATATGAAAAAATATATTAAAGTAACTCTAGAAAATGAAAAAATACATAATACTTCTGTTGTAGCTCTATTAAAAGAAGAAGTTGTTGGTTTCTTTGGGGGAGTTGATATTTCTCTATATAATGAAAACTATTTAAATCAGGAATTAAACAAAATTGTAAAAGAAAATATTATTTAAAAAATATAAATTTGTTATTATTAATATTAATCCCCATTCAACTAGGGATAACTTCATGAAAAAATTGTAGAATATTAGCATTTAACCTATAATATATTAAAACCGCTCATAGAAAAAAATGTTGGACCTAATGTTTTTATTACAGGCTTATTTTTTTGTGTGAAACCTGAACATATGAATAAGTCATACGCAAAGGTTAGTATTTTTATTAATTATTTTTATTTAATTTAGATAACTTTTTTTATATATATATATTTAATTTAGGTATTGATTCCTGCATATTTATAGAATGCTCTTTAGGAAAACTACAAAGGTATTATAGGAATTTTTGGAAATCCTAAATCCGCTAAATTTTTCTTATAAATGAATGGATAAATTTGGAACATAGTTGAGTTGGACAAATTAATGTTTAGAAATTAACTAAAATATGCTCATGTGCAATTAGGTAATTTTGAAAAGAAAATCTATATGATTGGAAATTCAATATAAGATTAAAATATAAATATGAAAGTGTATCCTAATCCAAAACTATGATGAATATAATTATAAACATAACATTATTTTATTAATATTATTTATATAATAATAATAAAAAGTAAATTCTAAATTTATTATTTATTTATTTATCTATATATATTAATTAAATTGTATTGATTCCTAAATAATTTTTATTTTTTATAATATAATTATAATAAGGATATCAAAAATCACTTGTATTTATTAATGGGTGAATATATATATATATTATAATAGACACTATTAAATCCCTCTCTGGAATCAGGTTATATATTTTTAAATAGATAATTATTATTTTCATTTTCTTTCCTAAGGTTAATTATATAAAGTTATCTCAATCAAATTATTCAAATTCTTCTTCTTCTTCATCGTCATTTGCACCTGCAGGTAGATTAATTATACCAGTAGTTCCTTCTGTTTTGTTATTATTACACTATTCTTCTCCATTTGTTTAAGGCTTTTAGCTAATTTACTCTATAATTTAATCAGGTTTTATTTTTTTTCTGGCAATGGAATTGCTTACCTTTCAATAGGATCATTTTCGATATTCGATTATTAATTAGGTAATTTCATTTATTTTGGTTATTATTATTATGATTATTGTTGATTTATCTATAATTAATCATTTTAAATTTAATTTTAACCTATATTTTATGAAATTTGAATACCATTTTGAAAGGTCTGCTATTAAATTTAAATTTACTGCTATTATTATTGTTGATGTTATTATTATTAAGTTTATTATTATACTTATATATGTTATTATTAAGGATTCTAATTTAATTAATTTTACTGTTTTTATTAATTATTTTATTGAACTGATGGAGTAGGTGTGTTTATTTATCTGAATCCACAAATTTTTTTTTATTATGTTCTAATTCATTTTCAGGGACTGGTTTTATATATGTTTTAATAAATTCCTACTGATCAGGACTGAATCTATGTAATTTAGATTTTGTGCTTTCCTATAAATATATATTTTTATTTGTTATATTTTATATAATTTGTAAGCAATTTATTAAATTTTACTTTAACTTAGTACTTTGCATCGTCTTCAACATATTAATAATCAGTACTTAAAGTCTTCTAAACATCAATTTTAACATAAAAACTACCTTAAATTAATCTGCATTCTATCCCACATTCCGCTTAAATTAACTAAACATTTTTTAATTAAAATATAAAATAAAATGTAAAAGATGAATTTTAATATATAAAAATCTAAAAATTACTGCATTTTTTTTGGTCTTAAGCACCAAATTTCTAATTTCTTTCGGCAATATCTTATTAGAATCATCAACTAAATACTAATTAGCTTAGCTCTACACCACTTTCATCATAGTATAAAAAGTTTCTCTTCCATGTATAATACTATAAGTAATTATAATAAGTATAAAAACATGGAATAATTATATTAAGTCAAGTAAATATATATATATTACGGTGGGGCCCCATGATGGCTGGCAAGTAACTAAAAGTCGGAGATTTTGTGACCCATATATTCGACAATTCTGTCTGTATAAACAACTTGATCCAGGACTAATCCATTGGGAGTAGTTTTTTTTTGAATATAAAACTTGTTTCTTTACTAAAATTGGGAAAAATTGACTCAAAGTGGCAGGCCTTTTCTTGTTACGCTGAATTTAAACTATCTTCATTGAATATAATTCTCCTTTCATCATCACTCATGCTACCCTCACCGTCAGAAAACTATAAAGGTTCATCTTACTTACCAGTTTTGGAAAGTTCAATTCTTCTTTGTAGGGTTCTTAGAACTTTTCTAAAATAATTTTTTATTTAACATATATTTGAATTGTATTAGAATACGTATATTAATTTAATTAGTAAATTATATAAACCTACCCTTCCTGAGCAGCCTCATTATCAGTTTGTGCAAACTATATCTGCAAATATTTTTTTTTATTACTGTGTACAATAAATTCAATGGTTTTTCCTTACAAAACTTTGCAACCCTCAACAGATCCATGATCCTGTATAAAGTATATTCACAAATTTAGCATTAAAAATCAGGGTTTAATAAATAATTAATGAAATTAAAATTCATAAAAATTTTACCATTTTCATTTATTACCGAACCTAGCTGTGAAGTTATTATTTTTCTTTATTTACAATAGACACTACTGATGCTGACCATTTTACTGGTTCTTTTTTTACCCTGGAATGTTTTCATCAGGTGATTTCAAAGTATTATTATTTTCTATTTCACTTTTGTTTTCTATTTTTTCTAAAAGGAAATTCCTTCATTTGTAGAGCTCTCCTAAGATAATTATGAGGCTTTATCATTCTAATTTTAATTTTATTAGTTTTATTCGGTTTTAGTAGCCTAAAAACTTCCATTTTATGACGGATTCGGATTATTATTTAATTTGATAATTGAATCTACTTAAGCTGTTTGGTCCGTGGAAATTTTACCATTAGTTATTATAGAGTTATGAATTACTTCTGGTGATGACTTATCAGAAATAGCCCCGTTGGGGTCTGAAATCTAATTTCCACCGAACGAAGATTTTCTAATATTTAGCATTTCTTACTATTACATAGCTATTTATGTCATTTATTTTGTTTGGGAAAGGGGAAATTATCGCTATTTTCTGCCATTATATTATTCATTTTTGTCTTTCAATTTCTCTTTTATTGTTATTTATATATTATTCTTTACAACAAAAGTTAATTTTTTAGTTACTAATAAAAGAAAAATTATTATTAATATAATAATTGATTATGACACTTTTGTTTATATTTCTATGGATTGGTCATAATTAATAAAATATTTTCAATAATAAATGAGATTCAGAAATAAAAATCAGGCTTAAAAGTATCAATTATTAATTTTTTTCCTACTGTCCTCGTATTATTTTTTGCAATTATTGATTTTAATTAATTTATCATCATAGTTTGTAAATTATATTAAATGATTAAATTTATACTGAACTATTGTGATTAAATCAGTCAAAATTTACTTCGAAAATTTTAGATACTAATTATGCATCAATACTCTTGTATATTTTCATATTTCTTAAGTATTATATACTATGTAATCGTTTAATTAATTTTTTTTTTTTTTCGGACAATTTTATTAATAAATAACTTTTTTACATATAATAATTAATATTCTTCATAAGTCAATTTGATAGAATATTGTAAATATAATTATAATATAAATTTGTATTTAATTAAAATTAGATGTATGATATGGATAAGATTTATTCATTTAGATTTAGATGTTGGTCGCACTTCAAATTTATTAATAGTATTTTCTATTAACGCTAAAATTATTTCTTCATTTACTTCTCTATTTAAAATAAAAATAGAAAAAATTATATTATTTTATAAATTAAAATATAATCTAATTATATTTATAAAGAATAATTCTAATACCTTTTATTTTATTCTTCTTTTGTATCTTGTTTAAGCTTTGAAATACTACCTTTTATTTAATCAAACAACTGCATTTCTTTTTCACTATTTTATTAGCTTTATTATTATATTTCTTTCTTTAGCTTTATTATTTCTTCTGAATACTTTTCTACTATAATATTGTCTCTTTCGCTTCTTATTTGTGATTCTTTATTAACTTAGTTTTAAATAAATGGAATATTTTTCTAATAAAATATTGTTATTAAATTAGAAATTCAGGTTAAGAGAGTTTTGGTATATTTTATTATTTTACCTTCATTTATTAATGGGCATCTTCATGTTATTGTTCTTCTTATTTGTTTTAGTCATCAATATCTTTGTTACAATTTTTTATAATATTTTCTACTTCTTTTATGATATTTTTTTCATTTTCTTGCTATAACTAATAGTAAAAAAATAATATGTCATTGTAATCTATTATTGAAAATTCCACAAAACATATTATTATTACTTAACTTAATGATTATATTTATTATGTGAAAACTGTATCAATATTATACAATCTTTATTGCTAATTAGTAAATAACTGCTCTGTTTCTTATTATCGTTAATGAATTGTTTCAGACAAAACTTAAACTGTGCTACTCAGATCTTATATATTTGTGGATAAAGTATTAAAAAAATTTTGAATTTATCATCCATCTACTCTACTCTATCATTAGCTGACTAAATCCTTTCTAAATTTTCTTCTTAACCTTCCTATTATTTTTTATTAATCAATCTTTCGGAAACATGAAATATCTTACTTGTATTTGATAATGCTATTTAAATAATTTTAAAAGGCGATTCCAAATTAATAAAATTTTACTATATATATATTCATTTTTACATGACTTTATTGTTGACATTATTGTAATTGTTGTTAAATTTATAATATATTAACCTATATTCTTAATTCTTAGCTCTTTATAGTTTTAAATATAATTTTTTACAATTTAATATATTGTTGTTAATTAATAAATTAAATAAATTGTGGCATTTTATTTATAATTTATTGAAATAATGTTTTAGTTTAAAAAATTATTCTAAAAGAATATAAATCAAAAATTAACATGAAATTCTTTATATAAATATAATAATTATTATTAGCCATTATAATATTAATTAAAATACTAAAATATTTAGGAATTAATGTAATATGTAATTAAAATTATAATAAATATTATTTCAATAATAAGAATTGTATTGTTTTCTACTTATTTTCCACCCACTTATGACTCCATTTTTTTTAAAATCAGATTTACTTTGAGCAATATTTCCACTTTCAGTCCAAACAGGGGCTTTTCTCAAAAAATTATCTCTTTCATATTGGTGAGAGTTCCATTTATATTTAGTATTTAAATTTTTAGGCAAGCTACCTTTGTAAGAAACTAATCCCATCATTAAATCCTTTTTAAATATATATTTTATTTTTTAGATGAAATTTTCAAAAAAGATATTATAATAACAATTAATTAAAGTTATTTTCATTTTTAATATATATTTTTACTTTTTCTCCAGCTTTTTATTCAACAGTTTTACTCTCGTGTTCTTCGCCTTTATTATATTTTCTGAAAGGAGTTCCAAATACAGTATCATAAGTTGTCATTTTGAATGGATTAACTTATTTTTATTGGCGTTTATAGGGGTTTGCAGAATCTAAATTTTAAGATTTTCTAGTATTTACAGCAGACCTATTTCCCCAAGAGGTTTGGGTTCTGACAAACTATTTATATTCAGTTTCCACATCTTCTTTTCCCTCAGTTAATTTTTTATAAGTTGTTTTGCTATCGAAAAACGGTTCTTTTTTAGAGGTGGTTTGTCTTCCATTATCAGAATATAAAGTATTAATGGCAGACTTGGGTCTCATAGATCCAAATTTAGTAGGAGAACAATTAGTAGAAACAGAAGAAGCCATTGAATTATTATCTCCTCCAACCAAGTTATTTAGTTTTGGCTTTTTAGGACTAATCACAACAGAGGCCGAAATCTGCTTTTAATGCTCTAAAATAAAAATTAATTTTATAAATTTAATATATTTAATTTTATATTAAAGTGTGTTTTTTACAATTAAACATGTCAGAAATATTAACTTTGCCAACATTTCTTCCTTACTATTTTAGAAGTTACTATTGCTTGCTTTTCTCTCTCTCTTGCTTGGCCTAAAAATGCTGCTTCCTCGTTATTTCTATTTGTTTTTCAGCTGCAAAGTTTTGCACATCATAGCTGGTCCATGTAGCTCCAAACTTTTTTTTATAGTCTAAACCTTACTCTTATAATTCAATCTCTTTTTTTAACTATTCTCTGGGATCTTCCTCCATATCTTTCTGCATACTTTAGAAAATCATACTATTTAAATTTTCATCAATTTTGGAGTTCTGTTAATTAATAGTTAGATTATTTCTAGCTTAGCTAAACCAGTACTTTCCTAAAACTTAGTGAAGTCTATCAGAATCATAGTTTTGATTGTATCTAACAAAATTATAATTTAAGGAATAAAAAATAATGTCTACTCGATTGAGTGAATGTCAATTATAGTTAAAATTTATGTCTTATAGTAATACAGAAATTAATTCTACATTTAAAAAAGTAATTTTATTAAAGTATGTTATTTTTTATAATAAGCTTATATTTATTATAAAATTTGGTAAGACAAATTTCAAATCAATGAACTTATAATTTTAAAACTTAAGTACGGCTGATGATATCTCTGTTTATGGTTAAATAGTATGATTCCTTTCATTGATCTGGATCCCTTAACAGCATCTTTATTAACATTACCCCAACTCATTTTAAATTTATATAATAATTTATTATATTTTAGTTACAATAATAATTTAATTTTTTTTATTTTATTTATTTTTATATATTTGGAAATATTATTAAAAGCCTGTATTAAAACATAAGTAGTTTAGTAATCAATTTTATTGGTTATTTTATTTAGATTATCATAGTTATATTAATTTATTGGTATTTATCGCGGAAAAAAATATACACCTTATATATCTCTATATTAAACAATTTTGCTTTTTTACTAACTAAAAATATCTTTATAATATGTAAAAAACCATTTATAAATAGAAAATGCCTTAATCACTTCATATATGAACCTATGGAATTACATATTATTTTATTTATCTAAAATTGCCATTAAAAATAGAATAGCTATCAAATATTAAATTCATGAATATATAAATTTATGTTTCAATAATTTTGAGAAAATACGTACTTATTATATTACAAGAGAGAGTGCCATGCTTGAATTTTAAATTCTATAAATTTATTTTTTGTGAATTAAAAATATTTAAAATAAATATGAGCAATATAAAAATTATTTATTATTAAATAATTTCTAAATTATAAAATATAAATTGGAATATTTAAATTATTTTATTGTATTTTTAAAATTAAAATTTTGTTAATCATATCTATTAATTTATTTCTATTTAATATAATATTGTTAAATTTTCTAATTTAGATAATAAAATAAATTATAAAATGAATGAACACAAATTTATATTAAATTTAGCAGGTTAAAAAGATGAAGAAATTCGAAAACTACTCATAACAACTGACTAAATTGAAGTTAGTTGTGATCTTATAATCGATGAAAATTTTACACAGTAAAAGTTAGTAAACATGAAAAGTTTAAATCCACATTTTAAATATAGTGAAGATTCTACATTATATGAATATTTGAAGGACAATTTCTTTAATATTTAAATTGGGATGCAAGTTGAATAGTAATCTCAATAATCTTTAGAAGAATAAATAAATAAATGGGAAGCTCAAGGACTAGAAATTTCATATATTTTCACCCAAATTATAATAAATCCAGATGATTTTAATGATATTCTGATATAAAATTTTGATGAAATATAAAATCTAAGTAGTTAGGAAAGATATAAAATAATGGAAGAAAGTTAAAGTAAATTAAAATAAAAATTTTAATTCTATCCAGAAATGGCATATACTGCCTAAGAATGTTTTAAACCTATAATATTTGATCTTGTTTTTACTCCCCCTTCAAAATAGTGTAAAATTACAACAATGAAAGACATCCATCTATTTTTTTAAACAATATTTACTAGCTTTATGTATTAGTTTCAAACTTATGAATGTAAAAATAATATTATTATTTATATGTATCTTTAGGAATTAAATATAATTCGATTATTAAATTTTTTATAGAAGAACTAAATATGGAAGGCATATAATTAAGTACAAATATTGCAGAAATTTTCTTGATTATGTCGAAATACAATGACTAATAAAGTGCTTTTAAATCTTTAAGGACCTTAAAACGAAGTATTCCCCCCAGCCTAGGATGTGTTTATTTCCACTTTTTTTAACTTTCTTTGGATAAAATTAATATACCTTAATCATTTTTATTTGAATTTATAATAGATCTTACCTAAATGAGTGTATTTATTAGATATTATTATTAAAATTTTTTAAAAATTGATAAATAATATAATTTAATAGGTAATGAAACACCATAATATTAATATTATAATAGGATCTGGGATTTAAAATGGTTTTAAAAAACTTTTGTAATAATAGGAAAGCTTTAAGGGAGCACAAATGTTGGCTTTTAAATTGTACAGAAGATTAAATTTTGCTCTAAATGGTTAATTAGACCCTGATGATGATAATCCTAAATAGTACAATATACATTAAATAGGAAAATGAAAAAAAATATATTTTATAAGTTTTTATAATTCATTTGAACTAAATCTAAATATAAATATAATTTTCAATTTTTATTTAATTTATACTTATAAATATAATTATCATTTTTTGTTTGCGTTTCTTTAATCATCTCTTTTTTTAGTACTAATAAAAATAAATGTAAATTTTATAATTTTACAAATTAATTTATAACATAATTTACTTTTTCTTCAAGAGTCATTTACTCTGCCTTATTTTATGAAAGTTTGTCTAGATTTTAACTTTTACTGTTGTTTAAGCACTTTATTCTATCCTCTAGTGTACTTTATACTTATTGGTTTCTCTAATATCTAAAAGTAATAAAATAAATTATAATTCAATTATAAATATATATTTGCAAATTGAAACATTATATTACATTTAATTTAATTTTTTCTTTATTTCCAATACATCTTCATCTTTTAAATCTCTACTAATACAAGAATTTACCTTTATTATTATTAATTTATTTAATAATTGAATAATATATATTATAAATATTTTACTTTAAACACTTTTTCTTATTAATTAATTTTTCCGCTGATAATTCCTTCATAGATAGAGTCTATTAAAATATCATCTAATTCTTAGTCTGTTTTTAAATTCAATTCAATTTTCAATAGGTCATAACTTACTATCTATTATTTTATATTATAATATAATAATGTATTTTAATCTATTTTAAACTAATGTATTTACTTTATTCTTAGAACATATATCAACGATAGTTAGCTATCTTAATTTTTTAATATGTTCTTCGATTATTTCAGGATATTTTCCTTTGTTTCTGATATATTATTAATAGTTTCCATATGCAAATAATTATAATTATTCATAATAATTGGAAAGCTCTCCTTATTATAACTAAATATTAAGTGAAATTATCAATTAATTTATTAATGTAATATAGTTTTTGACTTATATTTCTTGGTATGAAAAATAGTAGTAATATAATAATATATTTAACATTAGTTTTACATTTTTAATAGATGCTATTTAAAATAGTTCTGTAAATTAGAATACTCTAGGATGCTTGGTAATTTAGGCAATAAGTCCAGCTAAAGGCTGACCCTTATAATTTTAAGCCATGATTTTAAAATTTTCGATTGCGTCTTTTTAGCTCATATTAATATTTAAGAAACTCAAAATCTGTTCTTTCTAATAATTATGAATCAATATTATAAAATATATTATTTATTAATGAAATATTTAATTTCTTTTAAGATAACATAATATCTTAACTTTCCAATCAATCCTGATGGTAAAGGAGATTAGCAATTATTATTTAATTAATTTGTGTATATTGATAAAATAATTTGAATTAAAGCAAATAATAAAAAGTATTAAAATAAAGCACATAAAATTTGTTAAAGAATAATAAATACAACTTGATTAAAATATTTTTGATATAATTAAACAACCTTAATTATATTTATTAATAAATATTATTAAATAAAGCATTTAATTAAAATAAATTCAGAAATTAAGGATTATAAAAAAACCGATATTTTAATTTATTCAATCAGTTAAAGAGAATACAAATGAAAAGAACTAAAGAAGCATTTTTCAGAGAACACCCTAGTTCTGGTTAATGTGAAGGAATGTCTGGATTAAAAGAATTTGATGGAGAAGATTTATGTAACAATATTATTATTTTTTATATTGGAATTTTAATATATTGTAAATAAGATATCTAACAAACTATTTTCTAAAAATTATAATTACTAAATGATTATAATTAGGAATGGTGTTTAAAATAAAATATTATAAAAAAAAATACAAATAATTAATTGCAATTTATTGAATTATCTATTTATCATATATTATTCTGTTAATAGCTTATGATGCTAGAAGATAGTTTCAAAAAGAATAATAGAAATAATGGATTTAATAACAAATAGCTGAAAAGAAAATGAGATAAGAATAAGAAAGATAGCAAGAATAAGCATACGCTCTCTAAACTCTTGAAATGAACAGAATGAGGTAATAATTACTTTATATTTATTCAATGTTTTTTTCTTAACTAATATATTAATAGGGGAATGTTAGAAGATGAATTCAACAGAAAAAAAGCTGATATTAGATCTTCAGTTAAAGAAACTAACCTTTAATTTGTAATATATATTTAATTATGTAAATTACGAAAGATATTAAAGTAATTATTAAAATTTAATAATTTAGTCCAAAACTAAAAGTGATCAATAAGATTTTGATAAATAATCAAAATTAACATACGAAAGAGATGAAGTTTAATTAACTTTAGAAAGAGGAGTTAAAAGACCCTATCCTTGAAGAATTTGATTATAAATTATGTAGCCAATTTCTCTTTACTTTTTATAGTTATTATTATATATAGCTAATAATAATTTATAGCTCTTCTTTATAACATTATATTTAGAAAATGGTTTTTTTTTTTTTAATTATCTCTTAAATAATATAATTGCTACAATAAATATTTGTAAAATATAATTACTACAATTAATATTTGTAAAATATAATGTGGTTTGCACACATTTAAATATTTTCTTCATAAATAATGATCAAATAAATAATTTATTAGATAAATTTGTTAATTAAAAGGAATATTAAATTTTAGAATAAGTACTGCCAATTCCAATAAGCAATATTCTTATTTTATATTCTAAATAAACAAACAAATAAATAATCATTGATTAATACTATACTAATAAAATATATTTTGTTTTTAATCCTAAAAGTTAATATCATTTGTAAATTTATTTTATCTACAAAAAAAAAATAATATAAAATGGGTTAAACCTAATAGGAAAAATAAAGTTATAGGGATATTTCTCTAAAAGAAAAAGTAACTTAAAGTCCCTTCTAGTTATATAGAAAATATGGAAAGTTTCCATGGCAATTCCTTATACATGTTCTATTAGTTATATTTACTACTTACTAATTTTCTACCCTAATAGCTTTGAGAAATAATTACATTACTCAGTAAACTGCAGTTTTCAGACATGTTTTAGGTAAAAATAGCTATTTGATCAATATATAACAATAATACGACTTATAATACAATAAAAATATTTGTTTTTTTTTTAAAATTAAAAAAATATATATTTAAATAGTCTCAGAATTTAAAGAGTTAGAGGATGAATATACATAACATACTTAAATTTAAAAATTACAAATTCTTCATAATCATTTTAAATCACTCGGGTAGAATTTAGTTGGAATTGATGGATAGTTACTTTTATATTCTGACTCATCTTAAGCTCAATATTAATTTGAAGTCTGGTATATAGATATAGAAAAAGCAACCCAGCAACACATATTTTAAATTTCTCATTAAGAATTAAAAGATGGTATTTTATTTTAGTTTTAAATTAATAATATATATTCTAAATTACGATAAAATGTAATGTATTTATTTAGGATTTAAATAGCCTTTTGATGTATAGAGTGCTGAAAGTTTAAAAGAATTTTTAGAAAATGTTTATTTGTTTAAATTTTAAATTTAAAATATTATAACAAGAGGTTCAACAGCAGCTGATAGCAGTAGCTGCTTGATATGGGATATAAATATTTATTATGATTACTCATCATATTCTAGTGTAAAAATTTCAATGGATATAGAGCCTGGATTTTGCAGAGGAGATGGTAAATTAAACTTTAATTAATTTTTTGTTTAAGAAATAAAAATGTAATACCCTCTTTTATTAATAGATTAGCTCACCTAAGTATAATCAAATATTTTCATCCATATTATTGTTATAATATTGTCATCAATTTCTTTATTAATGGGAATTAACAGTATGTATAAAATGTGGAAAAACTACAGAACTTATTAATTATTTTACACTAAGTAAGAGAGAAAGAAATAATAATTGCAATACCAGAAAAAATGTCGAAATTTTAGCAAGGAAAAAAGTTGGGTACCATTGCTTAGAATGTAAAATTCGAAGAATTTGAAAACTAAGCTGATAGTTCTGATGAAGGAAATAGTGATTAAGAACTGGAAAGTTATGATAAAGATAATGAATAATAACGCATAAACCATTTATTTTAATACAAAAGAGATTTTAGTAAATTATCATTTAGAGAAAAACTTGTATTTTTCGATATTTGGATCCTTTTAGGTGCGTTTTCAAATGTTGCATAAATGATTGGAACTATATAGACAATCATAGGTAATATTACTTATTTACTTCAAGATTTAATATCAACAAATCTATATTTTTGTATTAGATCTAACAACCCCTTTAAAGTTTTAAGCCCCTTTAGAATAAGATATTATAGGGATTGGAGCAGCTGTAAGTTGGATTATAATGTTATACTACTTAAAATTCAATCCTAATATTTTAGGATTTATGAATGCATTATAAATATCAGGATCTAATATATTTTGGTAAATTTATATGAAAACATTGAAAATACAAATAAACAAATATATTTTTAATATTAATAATAAAATCCATTAATAAATAGGTTTTCTTTGGGAGTTATTCCATTTTTCTTTGGGTTTGTATTCCTATTTGAATCAATTTTTTGGAAATATCCAAAATTTGAAGGTACGACCAATACTATAACTACTCTTTTTTCTCTAATGAATGGAGATATAGTAAATGAGGTGTTTTCTAAATCTCTGTAAGAGGGGTTATTACCCCTGATATGCTTAGGAATATACATAATTTTCTTTTTTACTTCTGTGTAAAATGTATTTATTATCATAATTATGGAAGGGTATGATAAAATGGTTAAAATTTAAAAAGAAAATATACATAATTATTAATAAGAATAACCTTCGAAATCTGTTTTAAAAGAGATAATATCTACAAGGATGCATCTAAATAATTTACAATTCGTAGACAAATTTTAGAAGGAAAATAAACAAATTAATAAAAATTACTAGACTGAATTTTTGAAATAAAAGATAGATTTCAATTCTGATTAGGTATAACATACTTTTCAAAACCTTAAGTAAGAAATAAATTAGTTAATATCATAATAAAAAAGCATAGAAAAAAGAAAATTATCTTTCGAATAAGAAAGTTAGCTTCCTTTACTTTCTGCAGAAATTTATAAGGATTCTCTTAAAAATTTATTATAAGAAGTTAAAAAAAAGTTGTAATATTCTAAATAAATAAGAGGGAATCAAAATTATAACATAGAATTAGAAAGCTTAAATAAATGACTACTATGATTTATTTTTTAATTTAATTAATTAATCTATTTATAATAATTATTTCTTTAAACTATATTAAAGTAAAATTAATACTGATCACATTTATTATCAAAATATAAATAAAATTGGGTCGCAATTTTTTATTTCTTCATAATATATTTCTGCCTGAAAAACTCTAGTGAATAGACTTTAAAATACAAAACCAAAGAGATTTTGTGTTTATATTTCCCATTAATTTACTATTAAAGAAATTATCCACATCATCCATTGTTGTATTTTCATCTAAAGTGGTAGCCCATTATTGCAACTTTAAAATTTATTTTTCTAATACACTTTCAGTCTATTTCTCAGCCCTGCTATCCATTTATTTTAACTTTTTTTAAAAGTCTTCTATACATAGTTTAGTAGAAGATTACAGTATATCATAAATCTGAGTTTTATGCAAAAAATTTTATTTTACTTAGGTAAATCTTTGTCTTTTTAATTTTTTTAATGAAATCCTCCAATTTGAAATTTAATATTCTTTATTGAATTTTAAAGCAATTATAGTTACTGTTATGTAAAAATTGTGTTGTTATGAGTTATTTTATGTTTTTTAAACTCATAAGACAAACAAACCAATATTAGTAATGTAATTATTCTATGAATCAGTTACATAATTAGATATTTATATTAATTTGACTAATATTATATTGTTGAGTGAAATTTATTATTAAAATAAAGTTGAATCATTTCTATTAAATAATAAGAATAAGCAGAATTAGAAAATTATTTAATTTAAAACATATTTAATAATTATTATAAAAACTATAAGTAGAAATTTATATAAATATATTATTTTTTATAAATTTAGTTTTTAAGATTAGAATTTTACTATTATAAAAATTATGATATTCTATATAATAGATAAAATTTATAAGTTCGAAATATTTTTAACTACTGTCTCAATTATAAAATATGAATATGTATTAAAGATTTTATATCAACTTATTTTCTTAATTTTAATTAGTAAATGGTTGACTATATTATATTTTTGTTTAGGCTGTTTGATTTTCTAAATGAATTATTATGTTTTTTCTCTATGACACATAATTTAATTAGTGAAATTTTATTAATTAATTAAATAATATCAAAATATAATAATTACAAACATAATAAATAATTGAAATTAGAAGAACAAAATAAATATTTCTATATAAGAAAGATACTCAAATCTATTAAAATTATCAGGAAATGAAAGAAAATATGTAAAGCCAGAGCTTGAGAAATTCTTTAAAAAAAAATCATAAAACTAATCTAAAATATAAAAACTAAATATTAGTGTCTTTTTCAAACCTTTTATTCTTTTTTCTTCCTATTTTGGTGATATTGGATAGAATATAAATCACCATGGGAAGGAAACTCCTCTTTAGTACACAATTTATTCCTTAAGATGAATAATCATACATAAGATGGTCTCTACCTTATAATTCACAAAATTTTAATCCTTTATAGCTTTCATTTTAAGTGAGAGCAAACATATAATTATTAGATGAAAGTGATTAAAACGCATAGCCTATACTCATAGTCAAATTTTAAAATGATATCAACGAAGAACCCTCACTACTCAAACAATTGATAGACTAACGAATTAATTTATACTAATGTATATTTATTCATTGATATATGATTTATTTTTAATTCTATAGTTATTAGAGTAAATAAAAATTTTTTATAATTATCATAAGCTAGCTCAAAATTAGAGTTTTTCAACAGAAAGGGCAGCATTATTTTTGGAGTTGATAGAATTGGCTATATTACGAGAAGCAAAGATTAGTTCATTTCTTACCCCTATCCTTAAGACAACTAATAAAATATTTATATATAAGTGAGAGACCTAGGAAAGCCAAATGCTCCTTTAATCCCAGCAAGTAATTAAAATAATATAATTAAACTCCGAGACTTTCAATTTTTAATGTGCTATAAATAAAAAATTTATTTATAAAAATTGACTAAATTTTATAATAATAACAAAGAAATAGAAATTACCCAAGGAGACAATAAATTCGAATGTTACAAATATTGCGGAGATTATGGCAAATGTGAAGTTTGGAAATACTGGATGGAAACTGAAAATAGTTTAGAAAGACAGTGCCAGTGTGATAATGGATATTTTGGATTTGGATGCCAGGATTCATATTAGAATATTTCTGTTGAATCGAGTTATAATTTTTAAAAATATGACAACAGATGGTAGTCATTTGCAATGGAAGCCAAAGTAAACAAAGACTACAAAATTTATTTATAAAAGCTTACTCCAGGATCCTATGTATCCTTCCTGCTCCTTGGGTCCGTCAATTACTTATAGCAACCAAATTTTTTCTTTCATTCCTAGCTAGTAAAAGGCTCCAAGTTCACCATATCAGAGGTCACAAAGAGCCGTCTTTCCGACTATATATAAAGTATGAAACTTCAGGGTTAAACTCCTTTGATACTTATTTCTATTTACTCACCTTAAAATAAAAATGCCCCAAGTAATAGTACTATATTAGTTTCTAAATATTTTTCTAATTTCTGAAATTTGAAGGTTATGGAAATATAAAAGCCGTATATAAGGCAGAAGAAACAAACTATTTTCCAGCTACTGTTATAATAGCCATAGTATTAGTTTCGCTTATATGTTGCATATGTTTATGCAATTGTGTGCTTAAACTAAAATATATGAAACAAAATGAAAATAGAGAATAATAAGCTCAGTAAGCAAATGGATAAGAAGCTAACTAAAACTCGTAAGTAGTTAATGTTTAAAATTAGCATGGTAATGTGAGAATAAAAAAAATTTTCGTTATCATAACACAACAAACCATAGATAAGTACATGCCAGATACTAGTTACAAGTTCTTGATTCAAAATTTAGATATGTTGAAAGAAGAAAGTTAGGAATGTACGGTATGTCTTTGTGAGTTTGAGCCTGAAGAACGTTGTAGGATAACTATATGCTTTCACATTTTCCACAAAGTAATATGGCATTTTTATATAAAAGTAACTATACGATACATATAATTTGATAATAGGAATGTATAGATTCTTGGATAAAAAAACACGGCACCTGTCCGTGTTGCAGACATAAGTTGGTAAGAAAAGTTTTTGAAGACTAAGAAACTCTAAGAAAAGAGTTTGAAAGTAATGCCTACATGCAGAAAATATAAAACTCTATAAATGCGAAACAGTTTGAATTAGAAGATTCCAAAGGAGAAGAAATTATCAATAATGCGCAACAAAAACAGAAAGAAAAGAAAGAATAAGAGGATCAAAAAGAATAGGATATAGAAAAAATACAAAAATAAATAAATGGAATATACACTTCTGAAAATGAGGATAATCCGTTACGACATTTGGAGGAAGTTACGCAATCTCTTAATCCTCTCAAATATATGAAGGGATTCAGTTTCCTATTTACTCCAATAAGCTCCCCAAACCAAAATCTTTTGATGGATAAACTTCCAGTTGAGTCTGATAGCATTTGTCAGCTCGAAGGAAAGAATGGTCTGCTTGATTTAGATGATCGCGATACTCAAGAAAATAACCAAATAGACCAAATAGGCGCTATCAATCAGTAGCATCTATAGCAACTACAATGCTCAGCGACGAATAGAAGTAGAATAAACAGTGGAATGGGTTTATTGAACAATGATGGGCTATTGACTCGTTCTAGACAACTATCAAATTCGTCCAATGGGAGTGCCAGCATGAATTAATCGCCTAATCTACTTATAAACAAATACGGGGCAAGAGAATCTAATCCTTCTCAGTTTTAGCTAAGAAGTTAAGGCCTGCAGTTTAATGATTCAATACTCTCAGTTAATTAGTAAGAAGAAATTGATTTCGATACAAATAATCAAATCAAAACTGAGACAAATGAAAATAAAGATTACCAGCGCACAATAAAGAAAAGATATTCAGGATTTTAAATAAGCCATAATATGGAGGATTTCACCTAAAAGTAAGGCGTAAATAAAAATAAATAAGAGGAGGAAGAAGAAGAATAAGAAGAACAAAAATAAAATTAGAATATAAAAACTCAACAAAATAAAATAAGATTTAGCAACGAAAATAATTAACTTAATAAGAAAAAAGTAGAAGAAGAAGAAGAAGAAGAATAAGAAGAAAAAAACAATTACCTAAGAATTATTTGCAACAACAAATGATCGTATAAACTAAATTAAAAATGAAAACTTATAGGATTCTACAAGCACCAATAGGCAGATTTCTCCAAATTAAGACGAAGGAAATATATTTTTTAGAAATTCTCCAATTAATTCAGACTCAAAGCCTGATAATTCCTAAGAAGAACAAGAATGAATAAGTTAAATAATAATTCAATTTATAATATCAATATACGAATCAATTAATATATATTTTATGAATTATATATAAAAATATTATAATCATTTATTTTTTTAATAATATTAAATATTAATTTATAGCCTTATTTTTATATAAACATTATGTGCACAAAAAATATTTTTAGTTCAATTCCCCTCTAGTTCTCTTCTTGCTTCTTGCATTTATACGATTTTATCTTAAACAATAGCAAATTTTTTTAATAAATATTAAGATTTAGCTTGTAAAACTTCTTTTTCTTTTTCCTATTCTTTAATTGATTAATTAATCCTATCAATTATTTATCTTTCATGCTTAGTTCTATCCTTATAGTCTTTTATTTTTTCTTTATATTATTCAACTTTTTCACTTTCTTCTTCTTCATCTTCTTCACTGCTTCCTAACTACTCTTCTTACAATGCATCATATCTTGCGAAAATTAAATAAAATATTCCTTATATGTAAATAATAAATATTTATTACTAATATTCCCACTACAAATGTTAAAATTGTTCATTGGAAATATCGTTCATGTCTAATGAGTAGGTGCATTCTCCTAATTTCATTTTTATCGGTTTAAATTTTATATTTTTTAACCCGTCTATTTTCTTATAGGAAGGAGGATCTAAACCTAAAGCTTACCTTATTTTTTTTATTTTTAACTATAATGTAATGAAACATTATGCATTTTAAATTTCTAATAGCTTTTATTTAAATTTCCACTAAATTCTTCTGAAACAAGTTTCCTTTTTTTAAACCTTATTTTACACAGAATTTTGGGGCTTTTCCGAAGTCTACCTTCTTTATTTTGAAATTTACTAGGAATTTTTATTTTTGATGTTTTTTTCCATATTATTATAGCAAATAAATATAAATTATTGTTGTTTTATTTTAAATTTAAGAAAATAATAGAATTAATTATTATTATTAATCACACAACTCACACAACTATTGTTTAGATAATTAAAATAAAATTCTATAATTGTAATGATTGTTATTTTATAATGAAAATAAATAAATAAATTAAAATCTATATATATAAATAAAAAAATCATTATAGTCCATCTTGGTATTTAGTTTATAATATCCAAGGATGATTTAGAGCCTCTTTGGCAGACGGTCTTTTGGTATAGTCTATTTATAGCAGTTATTTTACAAAATCTATGAAAAGAGCATCATCTGTTTTGAGTCTATTTATTCATATAAAAATAGATAAAAAATGATTAATTAAATTTCAAGAATTTATTTCTACCTTTTTCTTAAGTTACTTCTTTTAGGTACTAAAATTTAAATTTTCCCAGTTTTATTTCTTTTCTTCTACCCCATGTCACTCGTTTCGTTGAAATTCTAACTATATTCTCCATCTTCAAACACCTATTATTATTATTAGGTAAAAATCATTACATTCAAATTAAAAAACTTTATTAATAATAATTACTTCTTAGTATAGTAGTTTTTCTTTGGTGAAAAAGTTGTGAACCAATCTTCCTTCACTGAACATCCATTCGGGAAAAGGGCCTATAATACCCATTACTCTACTTAGTAATCCCTGGACGGAATCGTTTTGGAAGAGAACGATTCCTGTCCATAATTCAGCTAAAATGCAACCCAAACTCCACATATCAATTTTATAATCATATTTACAACCGATAATTACTTCAGGGGCCTAGATTATATTTATATTAAATACTTAAAAAATAAAATTATTATTTCTTCTTCATTACTCTGTAAGATCTACTTTGTACGTAAGAAGATAAATGGTCGTGAATGAAACACGAAGACCCAAAATCAATAATTTTTACGAGCACCTTGGAATACGATTACATTAGAATATTTTCGGGCTTTAAATCACAGTGAATAAGATGCAAAGAATGAATGTATTGCAATCCAGTTAGAATTTGCTTGGTAATTATTTACAATTTTCCAAGGGTAAAGTAAGGAATAGCCTCTATAATAATAAATATATTACAAAATTAATTATTTATTATTCAAACAATTTATTATTACCATGTTCTCTATTAAATTTGTAAAACTCATATAAATTATCTTTTAAAAGCTCAGTTACAATAAACAAGTGCTCTTTGTGATAAAAATAATCGTGAAGTCTAAGAACTCGCTTTTCCTCCACATCTCCATTGAAATTTATGTATTTTAGCAATTTAATTTCATCAATACTTTGATCGAAATAATCTTTGTTATTCTCTATGATTTTCATGCAAAACATCTTCTTTGTAACAAGATCCAAAACTTAAATCGCTTTACTAAAGGCTGCGCTTCCCAAGTATTCCAATATTTGATACCTTCCTCCTATAATAGAATTTATAACTATTGGGAAATCTTTAGTTTCCTCAAATCCAGTTCTTTCTCTATCATAAATAACTTTTAGATTAAAACAGTCATATATAACTTTGTCATATTCCACTGGATAGAAAATATCATTTGATTCAGGATGTTTCAGTTTATCCGGAAGATAAATATAACTAAAATATAAATTAGATATAATTTATTTTTTAAAATATTAAATAAACTATACCCTTTCGGTTTTCCTTTTCTTTCTCCCTCGGGTGCAATGACTTGCTGGTCATTTTTATTACTATTTTCATCTTATTTACTCTTACTTTTGCTTTAATCTTCTCCTTCTATATTCTTTTGTTCTTATGTAATTTTATCTTCATCTTTGCTATTTTTTTGTTCTTTTCCTACAATTATTTAAGCATAATTGCACTATCTTCTTCATTATCTTTTTCTTAGTGAATATTGTATTCCTCTTCATTATTTTACTTTTCTTTAAATTATTTTTTTTTATATTATTTAATTATATCTATTTTAATTTTTATATGGTTATCTACTTTTTTTCCCGAAATTAACTGCTCTTTCCGGGAAACCATATTTATCAGCCAATTATTTTGAAACTCTTCCAAATTCTCTTTCAGAAACTTCATACAAATCAAATCCTGGATCATCATCATCTACATATTCGTCTACACACTACTTCATTTCCTATTAAAATAATTGTAAGCCAATTATTTATTTAACTATTTAATATATCATACTTCTAATTAATCTAGAAGAATAGATTAAGAGTGCTATAAAAAATCTGAAGATTAATCATTTCCCTCAGCCCTGATCATTGAAGGCATCTTTCCATCATTATTTATCATATCCATATCAGAATTTGGCTAGTTTTTTTTTAACATTTTTGCCCCTTCTCTACTCTAATTTATATTTATTTTCATTGGCATTTACAGTTATTTTTCCATGGGAGTAACTGGTTCACCCAGTCTTTAATCTTCTTCTGTTATAAATAATTCATCTACAAAAGGAGACTTGTTTTCTTATTACCCTATAATATGATTTTAGATATATAGCAATATTCTATATAATAATAATAATTAAAATTACCAATATTTGATATATGTTATTATCCATCATTATTCTTTGGAGTTACAAATTGATCCTAATCTAAATAATCTTCATTGAATTAATTTCCTATAATAAAATAAAGAAACTTGACATGTAAAAATGATTATGTAACTATATTTATTATATAGGCTACCTCCTCCGAATTGAGGAGCCCCTTAATTATCCCAACTAGTGGATCCTATATTGTTTTTCTATTACATATCTTACTTCTTTTTAATATTTTTAGGATTTAATTTATATCACTTTTTATATTTAAAATATAATATTATTTACATTTTTGTTTATATAGGAATTTGTAAAGGATAAATTAGAAATATCTTAGAAAACATCTGTTCCTTCTACCATTTTTTAAAAAGTTTAATTGTCAAAAAATTTTTCTATTTTTGCATTTAACCCTTCATCTTCTAGTAAATCTGGGGAAGCTACCAATCTATTCATCAATTTTTCCATGATTCCTTCGGTTTCTTCTTATGACTGTCAATTTATATTTATATAAATATTACTAAAATAACAGTAGGATTATATTCATCAATTATATATCAATAAATGAATCAGTTACAAATAGTTTTGGCTTTTTTTCTTGCCTTTTAGCTTAATATTATTCTTGATATTAGATCTTATTTTATTACTATTATTCGATTTTTTATTTTTCTGCTAAGGCATTGTTTATTAATTCTAAAATAATTTATTCATTAATTTTTAATGAATCTCAATAATTGCAATTAATTTTCTATTACATAAAAGATTTTTGTTTGGCTATCCTTTTAAACCGTTGTGCTTTATTTACAATTCTAATTTTTGGATTGATATTTTAAAATATTTATTTTATTGTTGTAATATATCATATAAAACAAAAAATATCTATAATTATTACCCATTTCTTCCTTTAAAGCTTTCGATGATTTAAACATCCCATTTTACTCAAAAAAGTTGAGTAATTCATTGCATACACCTATCATAGGAAATTTTTCTTTATAATTTAAAAATTTTTCTATATTTATTTCGTGTTATTACTTAAATTTCAGTTTATATTTAATAAATTATTATCAATTGATTAAAATATTATAAATCACATATTTTATGGTTTGTAATCTTCACTTATAAAATTATTAATATTTATTTAAATTTTGAATACTCTACACTAATATGGTAATTTATGTTTATCCAATAATTAAAATCATAAAAATTATATAGAATATTAAGTTTTACTTATAATAATTAATTATGGTAAGGTAAAATAAAAATTTTTTTAAAAAAATAAAGTCAGTTTAAATCACAACCATACAAGTTGATTATTTAGTCATTTTATAAACAAAACAAAAATATATTAAACAAAAGAATTAATATAGTGCTTACAAAAGTTCCTTATTTTTCTGTTTTTTTCATTTAAATGCCATAAATTAATTATTTTTGTAATTTATTTCTTAAAAATAAATTAAATAAATTATTAATTCTAAAAAAAAACTATTTAAAATCAAAATAAAAAAGAAGTCCAGATTGTTTGAAACATACTCGTGTCTTATGGAAAATAAATAAATTGAGAAAACACTAGATTGTAACGTTTAAATAGAAACCAAAAAGTAAAATATATAGTAAATATATCCAAATAATTATTATATTCTGATAGTAAAGTTAAATTTCACAGTCTATTTCTAAAATTTTCAAAATTATAAAATAGTGAAAAGTTATTTTATATGAAAATAATTTTCAAACAATATTTTATTAAAAGTAAAATTTTAAGTATCTTATTACACCAATATAGGACATATAAGTCTAAAACATTTCAATATAATGTTTGTTTATTATTATTGCTTTTTTTATCATTAGTGTTTTTATACTTGAAAGTTTAAATAAATTAATTTCTAATATACCTTTATATAAAAGGAACTGGTGCGATTTCTCAAGCTTTATGGTATGCGAGGGATATAATTAAATAATCAATAAAATGAAAATGGATAATAAAATGAACGAATTTAATGATTTAAAGGAAAATAATTTTTCTGTCTATTACTAAATTCTTATTTAGAAAAAGAGTCGATATATTACAAAAAGAGAATTGAAAACCAATATTTTTTAAACAGACAAAATTAATGTAGAAAAATAAAATATTTACGATGAGCATTCTATTGGAATTATTAAAGATAAATCACAATTACAAAATCAATTAATGATAGAAATATCAAACTCCATTTATTATAAACAGTTTTAAAAATCATTAAAAGATAGATGTATGTCATGTAAACTCTTAGAAAAGCAAACCATTTCTTAATTATAAAAAGAGTAATTAATTTCAGAAGATAAATAATTCTAAGAAAGTATTGATTTTCTATAGCAGATTCATATAATTTAGCCAAAATTGCAAAAAATTATAGAAAACAAAAAATAGTAAGATTTGAATAATACAGAAGAGAATTTAGATTCAGAATTATTTTAAAAATTTTAATTTTTCAATGATTTAAAGAATAACATTTCTTAGTAATTATACTGGAAAATCATTTCTTAACTAAAAATATAATACTATTCGGAAAATACTTCAATTTTTAAGTAAAATCAGGTAAAATAATATTTTTAAATTTATATAATTAAATGTTAACTCAAATTCCCATGAGCTATGGCAAAAGTTTATATAATTATCATATTTATAATTATTATTGGATATATAATTTTTTTTATTTTCTTAATACTAAATTAATCTTATTCTTGAATTTGATTAATATATTCTAATATTAATAAAAATACAATTAACATTAGGCTTAAACATTTTATTTATTATAGATGGGATCATCAGTATACTTTCTTTTAGAAGGTAAGGTAGGGATTTTCGTTGATAAAAATGTTTAAGATATGTAAAAGTCATAGGTATATAATAATGAAATAGAATTTTAAAGTCACTAATAAGATTAAGTAATGAGAATTATTTACTGCTATTATAATTTTATTAAATTTTCACTCTTCATGTATTATTATCTACATTTATCTATAGAAATTGTCTTCACTATAACTACTTAGAGTATTGCATAGAGGGTAAGAAATAGGAGAGGTATCTGTATAGAAAAGAATTTAAAGATAAACACATGCATATACTAGTAATATATTATAATTTTTCAAAATAATTCTTTTTATTAATTATTACTTTTATATCATTAAATCATAATTATTTATAAATATGCTATTTTACAGTAAAATAACGTTAAAAAAATTATGGCTAAAAAATAAAACCAATAATTTTATCTTATTCATTCAATTTTTTAAAAAATTAATATTATTAATTTATTTATATTTTATTTAACATATAAAAAATATTTATTATAATATCTATATTTAATATATATTTTAAGAAAGTAACTGCTGGATAGCAAATTTAGAATACTCAGTGTTATATGAAGTTATATAGGAATTTTATCAAGCGAAAAAAAAAGCAAAATTGAATGTATTAAAAGAAATATCTTTATTTAAGGAATGGAATATTGTTGATTTGGAAATTTTATACAATTAATCTCAAAGAATTTAGCTTCCTAAGAATACCTATGTTTACCAATAAGGAGAAAGCGCTAGATTTATATATGGAATAGAGCATGGGGATGTTTAGTTATCAAGCAGTTAAGAAACATAAGAAAATTCTAAACATTCGAAAAAACTTAGTGTTATAATACCTTAATATTCAAGAAATAAAAGCTAGGTCACAGTGCCATTTGCTTAATTAGGAAAATCTCAGTATTTTGGAGAAATGGTAAATAAATAGTTTAAAATGAATATTAAAACCAATTAATTTATTAATTAATGGAAAAGGAGTTATTTTATTACTTGCAATAAAGTGAAGAAAAACTTTCTTAAATAGTGCATTCTCCCTATTTTAAATACCCGGAAAGAGTTACAAATGCCTAATGCAAATCATTGTGTAATATCTTTAAATTTGATGTATAATTTATATTAAGTTCTCCTTCCTTTAAAATGGTAATATAATATTAAATAATTATCTATTAATAAATTTATAAAAATTATGATAATAATATTAGGAAGAGTTAAAACAATTAACTGGAGAAAAGTATAGCCTGATGAAACTTATAATTTCTTCTAATTTAAGTGTAATAAATATGATTGAAGATCAAAAGCACTTTTTAAATAAAAGTGCTTAGAGATTGGCTATAAAGGAACAAGAATTAATGTTAAATTAAATTGATGCCTAAGAAACTTGCAATTCCAGTCTAGAATCTTCAGACTCTAATAATGATTTTGATGTAGAATAGAAATAGTAATGGAAAAATAATTTTACAAAATATAAAATAATAAATTAAAAATTAACGATAGAAATAACCACATCAGCAAAGATATTAAACAAGAAGAATTTATACCTAATTCTTAGGAAGAAGAAGAAGAAATCAATGGAGGTTAATAAAAACAAAACCTATAAAAATAAGAGCAATAAAACAAGAGAAATAGTAGTTAAATAAGGAACATGCTTAAAGTATTTTAAGTATAAAAGGAATAAAAATAACTAGCTGAATAAATGAAAAAGAAAATTTAGGAAGAAAAAAAGCAGCACAAATAAAAAATAAAAAACTTGAGATTTTAAACTTTTAAACATCACTATTTGGAATCTACAACTGCCTATAAAACAAGTTTCGGATAATCTTTGGCGTAAATATATGACCCAGAAGAGGTCACAAGTGATGATGATACAATTAAAAATTTATAGCACCAGCAACAAAATTATCAATAAAGTATTTTTAAATCTCTGAATCCCAATATCAAAAAAATTTGGAACATCAACAACGATAAAAGCTAAAAAAAGAAAGAAGAAACTTTAGACTTTTAGTAAATGCTTGTGGGGCTTTAATAAGAATACCAAAGTTTGGAACAACGTAAACTGAATTAACATTCCTCTAACTTGTTTAATGTTTAAGATAATAATAATTTGGATGATATTACAGAAATCTTATTAAGTAAATACTCTTGTGCCTTGCCTGGAAACAGAGAAATATACAAAAAAGACTTAGTTTCTAATAAACCGAGTGCAGGCCCTATCAGATCTATATATAAATCAACTTTATATTCAGTCAAAAAATCTAATTCAAACCCAAATTCCCCCAAAAAAATGGAAAAATAGAACTAAATATAACTTAATTAAAATAGAATTAATAAGATTAGGCCTCAAAGTGTTCATTGCATTTAAAAAGAAAGCTCATCCCCAGCTAAATCTCATATTTATAATATAAGCTCAATAAACTTTTAACAATAAGAAAATGAAGAATAGCTACATAAAAAATATAAATACTTTAAAGATCTGTCTAAAGAAGAAATAGAAGTTAGATAATGCATTGGAATAGATCAATACATATCATTGTTTATTCCGTCAGAAAAAGATAGAAAATTGAAGACTGCCTGTATTTAATATTAGTTAATAAAATTAATAAAGTACCAAATATATTATTTTTTGAATTTATAGGGAAAGAATTTAAAAGAGTTTAAGGAAATATGTCAGGGAAAAAATATATAAAAATATAAAATAAAGCTATGAACAGTGAAAAAAATGATTATAATACAGCAATTATAGAAAAGAATCCTCAGCTTAAAAAGTTGTTAAGATAATAAGGTGGCAGAGATAAAAAATACCACTCAGTTCACAATCCAGAAATTCATGATGATTGTAAATCAGAAGTATTTGCAGATTCGAAAGCTTAGATTTATAATGATATTAATAATTCCAGTTTTGTAAATATCAATAATCACAGCTGTTTTAGTGTGTAAAATTTAGATAAACGTAGCTCAAGTGTTACCAGATGCAGGAGTGCTTAAATTTCCCCTTTTACAACGAGATAAATAATCTTATCAAATAGAAAATAAGTAAAATTAAATTAATCAAAGCGTGCTTCTTCTTCTTCTTTATCTTCTATGAATATTAATTCTTAATTAAAAGATAAAAATAATTGTTCATAAACTCAAAAATATTAATAAACAACCTAAAAAACTCCAAATGGAGTAGTTCGTAGTAATTCTTTAAAGAAAAATGTATCTTAAACTAGATATACTTCTCCATTATTAACTCCAAAAAAAGAAAATACTCATTTGAAATAAATTAATTTTACAAGTTAAACTCCTTAATTAAATAGTGATTCCTATAAAAAGAAATTGTATCCTTAGTCTGAGTAGTTAAAAAGATATATTAATATAGGAGAGTAAAAAGTGCAATGTAAAGAGTAGAACCAACTATTAAATAATATAATAAATAAAAAACTTACTATTGATTAAAATTCTTCTTTATCTTCTGCTGGAATTAGCACAAGAGATAAATTTACTACGAAATAGTTTACTTAATTTGACTTTAGCCTTGTTAATAATGTTAAACAAGGAAATAAGTGATTACCTTTTATATTTACTATTATTATATAATACAAGCAATTAATATATACTCAATAAATATATGATAAATAAGTATATAAAATTCTATATTTTTTATATTTATAACTTAATAGAAAATAGTAGATCATTTAAAATGAAATAAATTAATTTTGTATAATCATTTTATAGTAAAGAAATTTATCATATATAAGTACCAGTAATATTATAGGGATTTTGGTTAATAATTATTAATCATAATAAAATCATTATATGTTTCCATAAAAAATATTATAATTTCACAAGAAATAAGGGAAAAATAAATAATAAAATTATAATGAATAAAAATAAAAAGTAATTTTAGAAGATGATATAAAACTGGCTAAAGATTATGGAATGAAGCCAGAAGAGATTGATAAAATAAGAAATAAATTTTTTATAAAATATGAAAAGCATAGTAAATTCTTTAATTTTTTACACTTTTTTTTAATCAATAAAAAAAGAATATAATAATATTATTTATTAATAATTTTTTAAAGACTCTGTCTCTCCAACTGATATAAAATCATGCTTATAAGATCAGTATGGGTCATTAGAAGACTAGGTTAGGAACGAAATAGAAAAATAAATAAAAGTCTTGGTAAATAATAATAGAATTGAATTTCCAGCCTTTGTATAGCTTTTTGCAGAAACGAAAAGACTTATCGAAAAACTTGAGTAAGAAAGCTAAAATGCAGAGTATGTGGATGCATTCGTCGCCCTAGGGGGAAACCATGACACTTCAGGTAGTGTGAACAAGTAGGCTATAATTAAAGAACTGTCTGAAGAATTTCAATTGACAATAAATATTGATGAATTTGTCAGAGGTCTTGATGCTGATAACGATTCGACATTATCTTTTGATGAATTTGTAAAACTTTTCTAAAATCATTTAGACACCAAAAATTAGAGACGTTCCATTGCTAGTATTTTAACAAGGAATAGTGTCAGGCCTGTCGAAAATGTACTAGGGGCCAACACGAAAACGGATTCATTAAGCCTTCATAAACCTGGATATGTTGAAATAAGAGATAAGGATTTTGATAAGCTATTGCTAAATGAGTATACTGACTATCCATCTGTTTAAAAAGGATTCTCTGTTAAAGATAGAGATTTCGAAGAATGGTATTAAAAAAACTAATGAATAAAATATTTTATTTCCTTTTTATTATTATCATATTATTATTTATTTTAAAAAACTTGAATAAGTTAATTTATATATTTTAATTATAAAAATTTCAAAATTATATTTTCAGAGTTTTTTTAATAATAATCTATTTATCATACTAATGGTGCTCATATTTTACTATATAATTGTATTTAATGAATTAAAACTTATATATATATATTTATTATATGTTATATTTTGTTAGAAAATAAGAATATATGTAATTATAATATTTAATAAAATTATAAATAATATAACCTGAAAAAAATAAAAATATTTCAGATTTATTTTTAATTTTGAATTTAATCAGCAAAATCATTATTTTCTTAAGGAATTTGTTAATATTTATTAGTAATATTTAGCTTTCTTTATATATGTTGATGTGAGGTAAGATATAAAATATGAAATATATTACAATCTAAATAATATAGCAAAAGACCAAATATTAGGGTTATAATACCTAATCCAATGAATAAAATTAGTATAAAATAATACGAGTTATTTTTATTCCCTTATGTATCTATTATCCATCCAATTATCAAAGGAACTATGCATGTTACTTTTAAATATTTATAAAAAGATTCAAATTAAATTATTTATTACATTTATATATTTTTACAAAAATTAAGAATACTAGAAACATATCCTAATGCTATACCCAGTATATTACTTGAAACAGTCCTAATGTTAATATATTTAAATATTAATTTAAATTTATAATTAAATTAATATAAGAATACATCGGTATACAAACCCAAACAATCTATAAATTTTAAATTATTATTATTTATATTTCAAAAAATATATATATTTACTCCTGCTAATAAAGAATAAAACAAGCCAATCATTACCAATGGAGTCAGCAATTAGCTAAAGCATTGAGATACACACTAAATGTGAGTTTATATCATTATCAAGGCAATAATCAATATACAAGTGGATAATACTAATAATATCGGTCTATTTCCAAATTTATCTGTTAGAATACCTATAAATGGAATGAGGCAAGCTCCGATAAAAAATGGTATTGCATATAAACTTCCTCCTTGTATTTCATCTATCATATACATGCTTTTACTAAGGTTTTATATATTCATCATGAAAGGGAAATAAATAGCATATGAAAATGAAGTAAAAAGGCATGTCATCCAAAACAACCTATTGGTTTTTCTAATATTGTGAATGTACTAAGAAAACATATTTTAATTTTCGAGATTTGTTTATTATTTTTAATTTAGATCTTATTGTTCTTATTCCTCATTTTTGGGAGGATCCATACACATTAAAAAGCAACACAAAATTACTGATACTAAGCATATTACGCATCCTATAAGTGCAGGGATATATAATTCCTAAGTTAATAAAACAATCTTAGGATAATATATAGATGATAGTACAGTTCCCAATCGTCCCACCGTAACAGTACAACCAAGTGCAAATCCTAGTTCTTTTCCTTGAAACCATTGAGTCACAAGAACAGATTATGAGATAAGAGCTACATCTGATGATAAGCCATAAACAAGTCTTATATAAAAATCATCTATAAATATTTTTTATAATTAAGTATACTTATTTAAAAATAAATACCTTCCTATTAGTAGTTATATATAGGATTTATTATACAAAGCAAAGCTACATATGGATTAGCCGAAAGTTAGCATTGATAAAAATAAAACTATGGAATAACTTGGAGAAATTTTGTCTATAAAAAACCCTGCAAAGCAAGGTATTACTATGTTGGGGAATATGCAAACTGAGTAAAGAAGTTAATACTGTATACTAGTTAGAGACAAATAATCTATTATCTAATTCTAAAGAATTCCAGGAAAATCAAAACAAGTATAATATGCCCATCCACTAATGCAACAAAATATTAAAACAACCCATCTTTAATATTCAGATTTAGAATTGTCTTTATAATGATTTAGCATTTAAATAAAGGAAATTCTTTTAAATTTTAAATATATTTTATACACAATATATTTATTTTATTTTATTTTATTAGCTATTAAGTATGGTGTTATTAATACCGTTTTCTAAATAATTGAGATGCCAAGAATTATTTATTATCCTTAATTATTAGAATTATACTATTTATATATATGTATAAAGCTATAATAATTTCTGAAAATTGTTTATAATCTATATTAAAATAAAAAAAATTACTATTTTTATTCATAAAATCTCATTTTTTTTATTATATATAAATATTAATAATATAATCTATAATTTAATTTTAAATCATTTATTATGAGAAATGAGTTATTAAATATTATTTATCATTAATTATAATTCCTTAAGGTCTAATCCCACAAAAGCTTAATATGAAAAAGAATATATAAATAAATTTATAATAAAAAATAATTATATAATCATTACATTGTAATCTTTGCCCTTTATAATATAGAATAACAGTGGGAATTCCAGCAAGCTTTTTAAATTAATATAAAAATTTAATTTATTAATTTTTTTTTTTAACTTAAATATATGATTACATCTTATTTATCAATAAATTCTTCATCTTCATCTGCATCTATTCTAAGCCATTGCCATTAGCCTTTTCTTTTTGAAGTACTTGGGAGGAACTCTTATTTTTTTATATCCAAATCTTTGCAAGGAGGACACCAACTATTTAGTAGTTTAATAAAATAATTTATTAAAAATGAATTCATTGAATTAGAAAAATTTAAAATTCTATAATTTAACAAATAATAAAAAAATTATTATTTATATTATTTCTATTTTTCTTTTAATTTTTAAAATATATCAATTTAACACATTTAAAATAGCATTTGCAAATCTCTGATTATAATAATTTTTATTTTGCTTTCATTTCATTCATACCTTGCGAAATACTCTAAAATGCAAGGCTCTGGATTTTATATCACTCTTTTTTAAAAATCATTGCAAGAGATAATTTCATCTATGTCTTCGGCTTGCATTTCAAACTCCATAACTCAATAATATTAGGAAATGAATTATTAATTATTTTATTTTATTTATTTATTTATTTTAGATGTGGTAAAAATATAATTTAATAATTATTAATTTTAATTATTATAATTATAATAGTTCTATATTTTTTCAATATCACAGAATTATTGTCGAAATTTTATTATTCTTTGACTATTCAGAATAATATATTAGTTGCGCTCATTAATAATATAATCAATTATCTATAAGGGTTGAATTTCTAAAAATTGTAATAAAATTGTTGATTTTCTTTGTTCTATTAATGATATAAAACTATATAGAATATTAAGCCATTATTTGACGGACTAATTATAATCCCATTTTTTCTATATAAATTATAATTATAGAGTTACAGAAAATATTATGTGTAATTAAAATATCTATATATTCTCAATATTAATAAAAGACTATTTAAGCTGAATAACAGTTGTTAATCATTAATTATTATTTAACATTTTATATTATAAAATTAAGAATATATGTATATAGTAAAATAAACAGTAATTTTTTACCAATTTAGATATTAGCTATAAACTTAGCTTATTTAAATAATATTTTATATTAGCTATGAAAAGTAAAATATAGAAAATAAATAATTATTTAAAATTACTATAATTATACAAATAGGTAATCAGGGACAAATAATTATTTTGTTTTCATTGTTTTAATGAAAAAGTAGGATTACAAATTACCGATTTACATTAATTACTATTTTCTTCATTTAAAAAAAATACTTTTATTTTTTGTTATTCAATCAATAAAAACAACAACTTTGAATATGTAAATTTATAAATATTAACCAAAACATATATATATATACAACAAACATATCGTGTAAATAAAATAAAAATATTTCAATTGAAGATAAATAAAATGTCTTCTCAAAGAGCAGGTACTAGCGATGAGCCCGAAAGCCATGCCAACTTAGATTTAGAATCGGATCGTAGCGAAAAAATATTTATAAAAACTTATAATTAGAATGCCAGTATAAATGCTAGTTTATTTCAATAGTAATAATAAAAACAATACAAATAAATCCACCCAAGCGAATAAAATAGTCCTTAAGGAAGCTAATCTCCCCATTCTTAATCAAAACCATTTTCACAATTAAGTGACAAAGATTTGTCAAACACCACCCCTTCACAAAAGAAACTCCTCGACCCTGATGCTCAGGCGCAAATTTTTTCTCATGTTTAATCAAAAACTTTAGAAAAGCACAAAATCTAACCGAATTCTTTGCAGAATTTACAGTAATCAGATCCAGAAAAATTATAAGAAAAATACTTTAATGGGAACCGAATTAAAATTGGAGAGTTAAACAATAGTAAAAAACTCCATACAATCATAAGTAATAAAAATGAAGATGAAAGTATTTATGATAATGAAACACCAGATATAATAGATACAAATTAGGGAAGTATATTTAGCTAAGTTGATATTCCCATGTCGTAAAAATCAATCATTACTATACCCCCTGTTGATCAGAAAGGAAATAAGGGATCAAGACGTAAAAGCATTAATCCGTAACTATAAAAACTGTAAAATAATCACCACTATCTCGGACTTCCATTAAAATAAAGCGAATAATAAATAAATTCTAATAATGGAAGTTAGCCTAACACCCCTAATAGTAAATCTTCAAAAGGAAAACATAAAAGAAATCATAACAGACATAAAAGTAAGTATATTATTTTTAATTAAAAATATTATTTGTATGAATGAAATAAATATATAATGAGGAGGGGGGTCTAACAAATTTAATTATATATCTTTTATTATTTTATTTGTAATAATAATTTTAAATCCAAGGTATTTTCGATAAAGGATAAGATTTTTCGTAAATTAGTACCTCGCAAATGAATAACAGTGGTGGAGGCAATAATAATAATAGTAGCATTTAAAATGCCACCAATTAGGATGCTTAAAATTTAGTTGGGTTAAATTATGGTAAAAGTGTAAAAAATCTCTTTGATTCATTTTGGATTACAGTAAAAAAGTGGGAAATAGTTAAAAATTCATAAGGAATTTAAAAATTAATGCTTGTATTAGAGATAAATCTAAACTAACTGCTTTTCATTATAAATTAATAGGGGACAAAGCTAGTTTTCAAGAAGATAATAATAGTAGAGGAATGCTAAGGATTGACTGGAATTTTTAAAATATTTCAAAAATAATAGCAACTCTAACATCTTCTTTGGGAGTTATTTAGCCAAACAATATTTACATTGTATTTTGGAAAATATTTTTGTTCGTAATTTGCGTGGTTGAGCTGTATAAAATTCCTCTGAAAGCCAGTTTCGAACTGGTTTTCGAAACCGGAATAGAATTTTATATATTACATTTGATCCCTATATGCATTTTTATATGTGAAATTCTTATGAATTTTAATACTGGGTACTATGAAGATGCTTAAATAATAACAAATAGAAAATAAATTACAGTTAACTATATGAAACATATGTTTTGGATTGATATGATTAATGCTGGAACTGTAATTTTCGTGGGTTCTCTGACCCCGGAATTACTATATTTTACATTTTGGTTTAGAGTGAAATAGCTAAGAGAAACTTACAAACTGATTGATGAGCATTTTTAATTTAGTCAAAGGTATAGTATAGTTTTTTTGTTTGTTTGTTATTATTTATTTATAAATAACGAATTAATTTGATTAAGTCATCCAACAATATTTAATTTATTGACTTTGGTTGGTTAAGTTTTTTTCGTCGCCCATCTGGTAGGTTGTGGATTTCATACGGTTGGGCAGTATGAAAACAAAAATAAAAACGAGAACTGGCTTTTAGCTAAAAACATAAGTAACCAGTAGTGGTAAGTGAAGTATTTATACAGTCTTTACTTCAGTTTGATAACCATGTGTACAGTCGGATATGGAGACATATCTCCAGTCTCAGATTTGGAAATAGTTTATGTGATGATAATTACCATTTTTTCCTGTGGTATGTTTGCCTATGCAATCAATACAATTGGACAAATATTTTAAGACCTAGCCAAAAAGAAATCTGACTAAGGGTATGCATCTTGAATATAATTCAATTAATATGCAAATAAATAAATAAATAAATAAATATTTTTTCTAAATTTTATGTAGAAAACTGAAATACCAAATATCGGTGTATATGCGAAATAGAAGTATAGACAGGGACCTGTAACAAAAAGTATTCAAACATTTGGAATATATCAGAGATAATGAAAAGGAAGATCCTGCCCACGGTCTCCAAATTCTTTAAAAGGTAAATAAAAATATTCGAGAAGAAGTACACAAGAATTATTTTGGATAAATATTGAAAAAATTCGAATTTTTCCACAAAAATTTCAGTGAAAAATGCTAAGAAGCCATCTCACTTTTATTAAAAGAAGCAATTTATGGTCCTGGAGAAATTTTGTTCAAAAAAGATGAGCTTGATAACAGATTATTTTTCGTGATCAAAGGAGAAGTGGAACTTTTCGTGGAAGAGAGTACTGAATAAAATAAAGAAATTTAGGTTAGATTTCAGGTAGTTCTTCAAATATTTTTCTAAATTAAAAATATTTTGTTTAACGTAATAATTTATAGAAAGGAATGTATCTAGGTCATATAGGATTTCTTACTAATTTGCCCAGAGAAACTGCTGCAAGAAGCAGGAACTTTGCCCTAATTGCCTATTTAACTTAAAAAGATTTTATAGATGTAATAAAGCAGTTTCCCAACGATTATGTATATTTTTAATTTATTTATTTTTATTTAATTAATTAATATGTATAATTTTCTTCAAAAAAAAAATGAATAAAAAAAATATATTATCAAAAAATTTAATTTTATTTTATTTTATTTTGTTTTTTTCACATTTTTCTGCATATATTTATTAGTGATTTTATTATTTTTTGAACAAATAGTTTATTTTTTTTAGAAAATTAATGATTTGTTTGAAAAAAAAAATGATTATTTAGCTAAATATATATAAACTATAAGATATTTTCAATCTATTTTTTTGAAAAATATATTTTTTTTGGATGCATTGATACTCAAATTTCATTTACCAAAAAGGACTAATAAATTCAAGAAAATTAAACTATATAGTATATATACAAAATTAATTCTTACAATACATAGCATAACATTTTTTTTAATCATTTTTTTTGAAGAAAGTAATAATATGTATTATTACGTTATTAACTTTGTATTTTTTTAAAGGAAAAGTTTTGCATGATGAAAGACGAGTTATTGATAGGAACGAAATAAGGCCCGTAAGGTGAATGTCTTAGTTGTAAAGAAAAGGGTCATGGAGTTATTAACTGTCACTTACTTCATTTAACAATTTACAAGCCCCTGTTTTTAATTGTAAATAATGCACCAATATTCTAGCCAAGAGTAGATAAAAAGGAGAAAATAGCCAAAAGAAATTTATATAAAAACCAAACTTTAAAGAATAGAAACCACATAGCTAGAATGCTTAGAAAATTAAGAGAATTATACATTACAATAGCTTTGGATGAAGATCCCCCTTCAGATTTTGAAGATGATATTGAAGATGAGTCGGATAAAGAGTTTTTCAGAAGATGTGAAAAAATAGAATACGAAGATGGTAAAATAAAAATAGGGCACATGTTTTCTGATTCTGACGATTTTACTTCTTAATCAGGTAATTCTTATTTAATAATAATTTAAACTTTTTTTATTTTACTTCTATGCTTCATATTTAATCATCACTTAAGATTTCTACGATGACGATGACGAAAGCGAAATGTCGTAATCCTAATCTTAATCTGAGATAAGTCTTGAAGGATCCATATCATCAGGACAAACATATAAACCCCCAGCTAGGGCGAAGAAGGAGGGCGAAAGAAAAAGTGGATCTCAAAGTTCAGGAATCTCTTCTCCTGCTAGTTCTAAGTTTACCGTTAATATAAAACATTCAGGAATGTCTAAATTCGGGCATAGATTGGCCGAGATAGAGCAAATATAATAGTTTTAGTCTCCTAGAATGAAAAAGACTTCTCTAGATCTTAAAAGTAGATCTTAAATTCACACTAATCATCATAAACATTCTTTCGATAGCACAGAACAAATTATGGAAGATAGTGCAGAGGCTCTCTAAGAATCTGATTACAAGCCATTTAGGAAAAACAAATTGGGACAAAAGAATTTCTATATTGATTCTATAAAGTAAAATGAAGAATAAAGTGATAATAGTGGAAGAGCGGCTAAGAATTCTAAAATGTTAAGAAAAAGCAAAAGCTTTAAATCCCTCTAAAAGGAAATAAAAAGACAAAATTCTAAGTCATCTCTTTAGTAAAAAAAATATAAATGTTAGTTAATTAATTTATTTATTTATTTATTTAAGAAATTTATCTGAGCACGGAGAGTCAACCACGAAAAGAAAAAAACAAAGTAGTAAATTTATTGAATGTACTTCACCGAAAAAATCTTTTGAACAATTTGAACATCACGGATTTGAATCTCCCAATAAAAACAGAAAGAGAGAGTAATCAAGTACCCAGTCTCTTGATAAAATTTTGTAAAGCAAGAAAGACAAAAGACATAGCAGTAAAGGTGAAGGAAAAATTAATTTCAAAAATAAAATAAAGACATAATAAGACCAAATTTCTGAAAGTAATTCTAGCAGCAATGACAGCTTTGTTGAAATAATAAGCAGTAAATCAATGTCTCAGATAATTCAAGAAGAAGAGTCTTTATCTCTAAGTCCGAAAATTTAAGGTAAGGATAATGAAGGGGAAGACAATGTCTTGATTCATTCTCATAAGAGAACTAGATCTAGTCGTTCGATCAGATCGAGAGCCTCTACAAAAAAGAAGAAATCCAATAGAAATGAAAATATTTAACATTAAGAAGATGGACTTTTATTAATAGATGACCACGATTATGATGAAGAAAAATTACCTGAAAGCATTCAAGAAAGCTTAAAAATAAGCCAAATGGAAGAATAAATAAGGGTAGGTGATGGGGAATTAGGTCCTAGACTCATATAATCTAAATCGAAATAAAGCAGGAACAAATTGAAAGGACTAAAAGGAAATTTCGTGCAATCCAAACTTACAAGTGTGAATGAAGGCAATGAATCTTCAGAAAAACCTAGCAGTAAAAAAGGATCATTAAATATCAACAATAACAGCAACAATACTACTAGCAATAACCTTCTTATACCTATTCCATCCATTTCCTAAATTGAAAAGTCTCCCAGGGCAACTCCTAGTTAATTGATGAAATCTAAGTAGAAATTAAAAGATTCTAAACTGAAATTACATGTAAGTATAATTAAATATTTTACCTCAAATTAATACGCTTAATATTTAGGCAAGTCGAAATCTAATGAATAGTAGCTAGGCACCATAACATGGTATGGGGTAAAGTAAAGCATTTTAAAGGTAAGGTAGGAAGGATAATGGTATGATGTCATCTTCAAGATTTGGAATTTCCAAAATCCTTAGCAGAGGAGGAGGAATGGGAGAGTCTCGTTTCTCAAAGCCTTAGGGAATGGCAGAGTCCCGATTCGGAAGACACCAAGGAATGGGAGAGTCTCGTTTTTCAAAGCCTTAGGGAATGACTGAGTCCAGAAGAGCTGATGATTTCAGAAGATTCCCGAGGAAGCTGTCCAATATGTAGAGTGGAAACCACAATATATTGGGTGCTTCAAAAAGTGGGGGAGGCAGAAGGGGAAGTAATTACCTTGACCAAATGGCGATGAGCATTTTACAGACCAGGAAAATGTACAATCAAAATGATCAAATGATGAAAAAGGCCACCATTGATCCCATGGCTATTGCCCACCAATATGAAGTGAACAAATACAATTCTATTCAGTCCAAAGTGAATCCGTAGCTGAGTGATCAACTCTTTTTAAAAGAACAATTGTCTTAAAGACACACAGAAAAAAATTACTGCTGGGCAGAATCGACAAAGATATGTAGGAAATACCCAATTTCGACTAGGTCAAAGAGTTCTTATTCTACTATCCGCATAACAATGCTTCTAAAGTCATGAAGGAATTGAAAAAACTCCTCAGATAACGACAGTTTAAAAATAGAAAAGAAAAAGACATTCTTCAAAGTCAGGGACACAAAGATTCCATTAGCAGCCATAAAAAAAGTTCATTTATGGCTCCAAGAGGTTCTCAACTTGTAAATGTTCCCAAATAGTCCATTTCAGGTTCTAATACGCCTAAAAAAAATACTTAACTTCTTGGATTTGCCTAATATGCTGTTAATAACTCAAATGAAATTAACAATGTTTCTTCTACACCCGACTAATTCAGCTTTTCAGGCAAAGGAATTCTTGCATCATCATCTGCTAATTAGTCTTTAGTGCAACAGCCATAGTAATGATTAGGATAGTTGAAATGAATTGAATAATAATAATAATTTATAATAAGATAATATATAAAATTACAATTTTAATAATTTATTGACATAAAATAATTTATAGTTTTATTTTTTTGATTAATATTATTACTTTTTTTTCGCTTATAGATATATTTCTAGGATACTGTTTATTTTAGTTAAATAAAATAATAAACACAATAGTATATATCATATTCTCCTTATTTTTTAATAATGTAAGAACTACTTTTAAAAGCAAAAGAAGATATTGTTAAAAAACCAGAAATATTACTAATTCCAGCTGGGCTATTCTTTACATATGAGATTGCTAGGAAACTATTTTCTTATTGCTAAACTAAGAAAACTTAATAAAAATGGTTTTCGGAAATCAAAGAATTTAATAGAAAAAGAATATAAAATATGGAAACTTTAAAATGTAAGGTTTCTGAAAAATTAAAAAACATTAACTAAGAATTATAATAAACAATAATGGAAAGTAATGTGGCTGAGCTTTAGAAACTGCTATAAAACGGTGAAACTACTAGTGAAATGATCTTAGATGTTTTTACTTTCAGAAGCATTACTTTGGGAGAAGAGTATCATTTAATAACTGTTCCAATGTATGAAGAAGCATTACAATTGGCCAAGCAATGTGATCATATTAGAAAAACTCAGAAGGACTTGGTATGTGTTATGTTTTTAAATAATTTGTAGTGTTTATTTCTAAAGAAATGTTTTATTTTTCAGATTTAAGATGATCTTTTTGGAATAGTAATATCTATTAAGGATAGTTATGATATCAAAGGATATCCTTCAGTAATTAAAATGATTACAAATTATATAAATAATAAATATATATTTTTATAATTAAAAATTTTTATTAGACAATAGGATTAGCATCTAGAATCAATATAAATTTTAAAGAAGATGGACTTACTATGAAAATTTTAAAAAATGCTGGAGCTATTCCTTTTATTAAGACAAACGTTCCATAATTAATGATGGCCTTTGAAAGTTCAAATTTCGTGTTTGGGAATGCTCTTAATCCCTATTCCAAGGAAAGATCTGCAGGGGGTAGTTCGGCGGGTGAAGTAACAAATATTATTTATCTTTACAACAGATATTATTTAATAATACTTTGATAGGCTGGATTAATTTCACTAAGATGCTCGCCATGCGGATTAGGCAGTGATTAAGGAGGTTCCAACAGAGTACCAGCATAATTCTGTGGAGTAGTTGGGTATAATTAAATCGAGAGCTACAAAAATTGATTCATTATGTTGCAACTATTTTTTATTTTTTAAAGATTTAAACCGAGTAGTACAAGAATTCCTATAAAAGGTCACACTCAATTCCATCAGAGTATGAATGGAGTACCAGCCATTAAAACCATACCAGGTTTTTTTTATAGCTTAATTTATTACTGCAACTAATAATGTCTAATTCTATGAATATTATTTTTAGGGCCTCTAGGCAAATATGTTGAAGATTGCGCAGCTATCCTAAAGGCTTTAATGAATGAATAATATTATAAAAATCTTAGCCTGACAGAAATAGACCCGCACTGGGTATTTAAACCATGGGATTAACAGTAATATACTACAACAAAAAAACTTAAAATAGGATATGTTTTGGAATTCGGTATTTGCAAGGCTACTTTAGCTCACTAGAGAGCTGGTATCAAAAAATTATTATTGCTAAATATCAACTAATTTGTTTTATATATTTATTATACTAAAGTTCAGGAATCAGTAGATATTTTAAGTAGACTAGGACACGACTGCGTATAAATCGAAATTCCAAGAATAAAAGAAATGCATGACTGCTTTTTAGGTGCCTTCACATCAGATGGATGTGTTGGATTATAAGAAATTTTAAAAGGAGAAAAATCGGCCCTAAATTATGACCAAATGTTTTCACTTTTTAAATTCTCAAAACTTAAAAGATATTTGCTCTCCTCTATATTAAGATTTTTAAGCAAAATAAAATAAGTGAAGCTATTAAAAATGTGAGAGTGAGAGATGTTTACGAGTACAAAATGATTTTAGGATTTATGAGTCAAATATAGTAAACAAAATAAATATTTTAAACATATAACTTTTGATTCAGCTTATATATTTTTATATTATATATAGAGTAGAATTCTTTGAATTTATGGAAAAAAATAATTTAGATGCTATATTAAGTCCTGGATACTGTGTGCCCGGTAATTATCGTGATATATTTATTTAATAAAATGACCATTTTAACTTTTAGCCTTCAAACTTGGATAAAGTAGTGAAATAAATTCACCAGGAATGTATACTTTAATTTACAATCTTTTGGATATGCCTGCTGTAATAATATAGATTAGATATATTAATATTATAATAATTATCTTTTATATTTAATTCTGATATAATTAATTCTCCGTTTAAATTGTATATTCTAAAAACGAATAGTATTTAAGATATTTTAATTTATTTATAGGGAGTTATACCAGTCACTACTGTTTAACAAAATGAATAACATTATAATAATTCTAAGTAGATAGAAATAGAGGAAAAATCCATAGCCAAAGTATTTAAATATTATAATATATTAATATTATATAATTTTATAAGGCTATTTATATATTTATATATAAATAAATTAAAATTTTTATAATATATTAAATTAATAAGGCAATGATAAATTCTTTTGGATTACCTATTGGAGTTTAAATAGCAACTCGTCCTAATCATGATGAACTATGTCTAAATTTAATGAAATAAATCGAAAAATCAGTTAACTTTCACTAGAAAGTGACTCCCTTGGCAAAATGATTATCGTTTTGAATTTTAAATTTAATCTTTTTAAAAATATACGTAATATATAATATTACAAAAAGCAATAAAATTTTAAAATGGATGTAAAGTATAAAAAATTTTTATAACTATGTACTGTATGATAAAAACGGTGTAAACTATATACTAATTTGTTGTATTAAAATTATTTATTTTTATTTATCAACTGTATTATATTATTTTAATAATATTAAAGTTAAGCATAATTTTAATGGTGGGTTTGATTAAAATTATATTAAACACTCCTATTTAAAATGATTTAAATTATAAATTTGCAAAAATTATTTATTTATTATAATTATGTGTTAAATTGTTGGTTAACTTCTCTTTGCAAAGGAATTTAGTATGCGAAAATTAAATTATAAAAAGATATATTGAATCGCTAAATATTTGTAAAATAATAATAAAATAAACATATTAATTTCTCCTTAAAAAACAAAGAAAAAACTTATCTCAAAAATGTCCGCCAACACCGAAAGAACCTTCCTTATGGTTAAACCCGATGGAGTCCAAAGAGGATTAGTCGGAGACATCATTGCCAGATTCGAAAAAAGAGGATACAAATTAGTCGCCATGAAATTCATGCACGCCGATGAAGAATTATTGAAAAAACACTACGCTGACTTATCTTCCAAATCCTTCTTCCCCGGTTTAATCAAATACATGAGCTCCGGACCTGTTTGCCCTATGGTTTGGGAAGGTAAAGACGTTGTCAAATAAGGAAGAAGAATGTTAGGAGAAACCAACCCTTTAGCCTCTCTCCCCGGATCCATCAGAGGAGACTTCTGCATTGACATCGGAAGAAACGTTATCCACGGATCTGATGCCGTTGACTCTGCCAAACACGAAATCGCCCTCTGGTTCAACGAATCTGAATTAGTTAACTGGACCCCCGCTTCTTTCACTTGGGTTTACGAATGAGATGTTAATCTTTGAATTGAATATTATATATATTCATTTTAAAATAAAAATTATTACTAAAAAGCATTTTATACAACTTACTTTTCGTATATTCTTAAGTTTGAAAACTAATTATTAAAACTATTTTTTACCATTCCTTTCTTATTCCCTTATAGCTATTACAATATGGATTTCAAATATTAAAAAGATTTATTTATTTATAAATAATCGTAAATCGATTCTATTCCTAAAAATATAATATATGAATATATAAATCATAACAAAATAGAATTGTATATTGAATTTATAATTAATGGAATAATATATACTTAAATAAAGATGATTGTGAAAAAAGCAGATATTTATATAAATTTATTTTGCAATTATATTGCATATTTTGCTATTTATATTACTTATTGTAATAGATTACTTTATACAATATTAATTATATTTATATATTCATAATATTAATTTTAATATATTTTCTTTTAATTTTGAATGTATGCTTTAGTGACTTATAAAATTATTGGCTTTGCTTGTTTATCTTGCTTAATCAAATTAATACTATACATTCATTGTTATGTTTACTTAGTTTTTTAAGAAGTAAATAAATTAATAATTAATATTAAGATTATTCATACACATATAAAACAATTAGTAGCAATTAACAATACATAAATAATTAAGAAAATAATAAATAAATGGAACCCTTTGGAGCAAACGAAAGAAATTGGACTGAAGAAGAAAAAGAAAAGGTATTATAATTATGGCATAAAAATGGCAAATAGTTATAAACATGTTATTTTTAAGAAAACAATATAATAAATTAAAAACTGATATATTGCATAAACTTATGAATTAATTAATTAAAATAATCCTTTAAAGCTTACTTCATTTTTGAAATACGATAAACACGTACCTCTTAAAGTAGCCGAAATGGTATTTTCTGCTGAAGTGTAATACATTATTGAATTATATTGAATTTGTATATATTATTGGTGTGATTTATTTTAAATAATTCCTTACTGATTCTATATAGTGAAGCCGAATACTTTAAAAGACTCGGATATTTAGCAGGAGGAGTCACTTTTGCCATGGCCATGTATTTCCCTATTATTAGGTACTTACTTAAAAGACATCAAATTTAATATAATAGCAAACATTTTAATGCATTTATTGAGAAAAAATGTTAATATTTTAAAATATAATCAACAGAAATCAACCTTTCGCTAAAAGAGTTGCATGTTCTGCTATTCCAGGATTATACACCTGGAACTGGGGATAAACTGTTTATGAAGAATCTAAATGGCTCAAAAGTATAATTTTTAATTTTAAATAATTTAAAATTCGAATTTGTAATATATAATTAAAAAATTTATAAAAAAATAATTAGCCCATGCTGCCTACTAAAAGTTCGTTCAATACCACGGATAACACTCTAAATTATTTGTTTGAAGAAAATTAGGCTAATTTTTATTAGATAATTCGAGTCTTATTTATAGAGATTTAAATATTGATATTTATTACAATACTAGTATAATATGTATACAGTATTTAAAATTATTATTTTTGTGATTATAGAAATAACCTCGATTTAAAAAAAACAATAAATGAGAAAAATTAGAAATAAAATCCATTAAAAATCTTAAAATACTTTTCCTTTTCTTTTATTCTAAAAATAGAGCATACAAAATAAGAATATTTGGAGAAAAAATAAACTAGAATAAAAATAACGAAATTATAAATAACTTTTTTTTTTCAATAATAAATTATTTTTAAAAAATACATATGATATACTAACTTACATACTTACGTACATATTTATATAGTTATAAATTTGAAAATATCATAATAGAAGTAGAAATTTTTATTTTTAAAATGATGCAGAGAGTTATCACCAAAATTAAAATCAGTCTACTATACAATCAATCTACTATTTATATTCTCATCGTATTCGTACTTCCCTTTGCTTCATTTTCGAAAGCAGTGATAATAATGAATTGTCCAGGTTTTATTATCTTGTGTTTTTTAGCCTGATCTATTATTTCTGGTAACAATTTTTCAAAAGCTTCTTTTGCTTTTCTGATATTGAAATATCTTCCTTATACTCCAGACAAGTTATTTAAAGTTCTGGCCAGAGTAAGATTAGGTGTAATGGCAATTATGGGACAGGGCATTCTCAATTTAGACATTTTTATGATTGTTGATCCAGTTTAAGAGTATGAAATGACACAACTCGCTGGCAATCTGTAGGCGGCTTCTAGAACGCAGTGAATAACTGTGTTTAGTATCGTATTTTAGGAGTTTAGGGATTGTGATATAGCAATTTACATTCTATTGGAAGGTTTTTCTAATAACTTCTTAATTTATTCCTTCTCAGCTTCAAAACAAATTCTAGAAAGAGTTTCAACAGCTTCAACTGGATACTCTCCGACAGTAGTTTCTTGCGATAAAATAATTCCATCAACAAACTGGTCAACTAAACCTCCTATTTCCCCCACTTCTATCGTAGTTGGCAATAGACTTCCGATCATAGACTCTAATACATTACATGAAACTTGAATAGGTTTCAATGATTGGTGGCAATAATTAACAATATTTTTCAACAAATTCAACAACTTCTCAACAGGATAATGGATAACCAAATAAGATCTGGATAGAATGACTCCATCAACGTATTTGACTAGATCTTTGAAATTCTCGACAGCTTTATTTTTAATTGATTTTTTAGTAAAGTGACTAAAAATAACAAATTATCATTTACTTTCTTTGTTTTAAACTTTCATCAAAATTTTCGTTTAAGGTTCAATAAGCTGTCTTAATTCTTTTATATCTACCTAACTTTTTATGTTCGTTACACATATGCAATCTACTTTATTAGCCGTGCATTAAGCAATATCATTTATATCTTTGGCAGTAATCATGGCTTGGTCTCCGTCATCTTCATAATCATCTTCTGAGTCTTCTTCTTCTTCCTAACCCTCATTCCTTTAATAACTCTTCTTTTTCTCTAAAATAGTTTAAAACCCATCTACATTCTCCTCTTCGGTTTGTAAGAATATTAATAATTATAATAAATTTTATTCTTTATTAAAATACCTCTATTTTCTCTTCTTCTGTAAATAAAAATTGGTTTAAAGCTTTTTATCGTACAATCGCTTTCCACTGTGCAAACTAATACTTTATAAATTTTCTTTTTTTATTTTTTAAATTACTGATATATTTGGCCTAATATTTATTTAAATTTTCTTCCAAATTTTATTAAACTTTTTATAATTCAGGTCCGTCCTGCGAATTTTAATTCAAATTTTCTATGCTATTATCATTTGTCAATAATTAGGAAGAGCTATCCTAGTTGAAAGCGTACACATGCGGTAATTAAGAAATAATTTTAACTGCCAATGGTTTTTAAAAATCATCGTCATAATCATGTTCTTATCTTAGAGTTTACAGCGTTTGATCGCTACTTTCAATGGACTATATTACCATACTCACTTGCCCTTGGTCTACTAATAACTAAAAATAAAATTTATTATTACTATCCGTAAACGCATTCATAATAAAATATTAATATATTTTGAGATCGTACCTTATCTCCAATTCTTATTTTTTGATTAAATCTTCATCATCTACTGAACAAATACAGTTGTCTCCAACAATTTATTTTTTAATAATTATTCTGTATTTTTATCCTTTTTTGAGAAAAATTTATGGTTAAATAAGATCTCCTATTCTTGTTAATGAGCCTTTTAAAACAGTGGTCAAGGGGATTTTTGTATTAAACTCTTCTTCCAATTAACTTCTGAAGTGAGAAAGTTATTACATATCATGACTATTTATGTAGGCCATATTGAGCAAAAAGGAATTAGCTCCTGCCACATATAATCTTCTGAGCATTTCATAAGAGCTAGTTTTTTTCCCAATCGTAGCCACAATTTTTGTTCTTCTTCTATGAACACTCTAAACTTCAAAATAATCTTTTTCCTCCTCTATTAGTTATTCACGAGATTTAGCAAATTAAATTTAAGTTGACTGTCTATTACGCTAATCTAACCCGAATGCTTTATTTTGAATATTCATTTTTCTTTATGCAATTTTACTTTCTTTTTTTTTTTTCTAATTAATTTTATAAAACCCTTATGAGTTGCTTTGCTAAGCAATTAATTCACTATTTTGAAGAAGTATTCAATGAAAAATAAAAATAGAAGTCTTAATTCGAACTATTAAGGGTTTTATAAATTAAATTAGCAGATTCTTTCTACTATTTTGTTCAATGTTTTTCTTATTGAAAAATTTTAATTTTTGAATTTACATTAAATCAAGGTTAATATTACCATACATTATACAACTTATGAAATGATATAATAATTTTGATAGAAATACTTTTAATTTAATAGTGGTATATAAAGTTACTACCTTTTACAGTGATTATATTTTTTTAATTTTTATGAAATAAAATCATTTAGTTAGAAATTTTATATCACTCTTAGTAATAATTGTAATAATATATGTAAATTAATTTATAGATATTAAAAAAAAAGTGAAATAGTATATTTATTTATTTTAATATTAATTAATTAATCATTTCTTTCCCTTACAAACACTTTCATGTTTCTGGATTCTTTCTAAAAATTTTCAATAATTTAATATAAGATTTATAGTTAATACTCAAAAGCTTATTTACCTTATAAAAATGACCTACCACACTACTAACACTTAACCAAACTACCCTCACTTTAAGGCTATTCTTCGGCAATTTGCTCAATTTATTGTTTTTATGGTTTAATAGATATTTCATCAACATTGGTAACAGATTACTATACTTTTTTCATTGGTTTTTCTTTAGTACAAGCTTTATTATGATGCTTTATTGCTTCAGCTGTGAAAGTTCTCATACACCACTATAATACAAATAAAATCATATTGTTTTTGTAACAAAAAACTCAACAGTCAATCAATAAACAATAAACAAATAAACAAATAATATTATATGATTTAAGAATTTACTTCACACTACATAAGAGATTCACTATTATACTATTTGAAAGCCATTTCATTATACTCACTCATTTCTTAAGAATTAATTTTCGAAGGTTCCTTAATTTACTTGGGAGGTTAGGGAAGTGGTCTTCTTTGGTTTGGTGGAAGTTTAGCTTATTCATTCATCCATTTCTTTTCGCATTGAGGAATATGGATGTTGAGAGAAGTGGTACCATATTCTCTCCCACAAATGTGACCTTTAATTATATTTAAGTTACTATTTATAAATCATATGTAAACAAAATATTTACACATTAAGAGTTAAGGTCTCTGTGTCATTTTGGGCTATTAGCCCATACCTTAAGAAGGTGCTTATTTACATGATTTAATATGAGATTCATAAGCTGTATCAGTGAAAGTTCTTCCACACCCCTACCAAACAATATATTTATAGATAACATATAATTTTGAATTTATATATCTATATATTTATATTACACATCTAGAAAGAGAACCACAGTTGTATATTTACATGGCAGATGCATTGTACATTTCTATATCTTCTTCAGTAAGATTAATTTTTTAATTATTTCATGAAACCCTTCTGGTTCACTTGGAAGGGGTTTTTGTTCATGTTTAGGTTTATTTTTCTATGTAGTTATGAATTTTTCCCTGCAAGATTTAACATGGATTTCTAAACTTTTTGTACCGAATTCTCTTCCACATAAATGACCTATATTATAAAAAATATTTTAATAAAAAGTAATATTTATATAAATATTAATAAAAGTAAAAATTACAAGCTAAAGTTTTTGGTTTTAAAAATTTTTAAGGACTGGAGTTTAAGCTATTTCCTTAGCTAGACATTCCTCCCTTAGTTCCAGACATAGAGCTTGAGTTAAAACTATTGGAACTTTTTTAAGAGGTTTAAGGAGAAGTTAAATTATTTTGAGATTTAGGTTATGTTTGCGAAGCTCCTTTTTATTACTAAGTTGAAGATGTAGAGGATCCTTTGCAAACGGATTCATGTTTCTAAACTCTATCCTTTATAAAACTTCTACCACATTTAGAACAGGGAATTTATTCCTAATTCTTTTCATTCCCAGATCTAAAAGGGTTTTCTGCAGTGCAAGCCTTCTAATGGTGCACAAAAGCTGTTTCACTGAATCTAATAGTTAAAAAATAACATTTTTTTTACCATTTTTGAAAAAAAAAAAATAGAATTACGTTCTTCCACAATTTTAGCATGGAACAAGAGAATTATTGTTATAATGATCAAAAGATTCAGCGTTAAATTTTTCTATCTCTTCTTATTTCATATTTTTAAAATCTTTGATCTCTTAGGGAGGTTAGGGAAGAGGTTTTCTCTGTGATTTAGGTTTTAAATTTTATTCATTTTCCCATTTTTATTAGCAAGATTTAATGTGGATATTAATAGAATGAGTTCCAAATCTTATAAAAATATACATATAAAATTCAATAAATTTGTGTTAAAACTCATTCAAAATATATATTGAAATACTCTCTCCCACAAATATAACAAACAACTGATTTTGGTCTGTTCATCACAAAAATTATGTAGGCTTATTTTATGATATTAATATTATTAAATTCTTTATTTTATTAGTTTGCAATAATATTAATTAATTGATTTATTATTGTAAATATTCAAGTGTATAATTTACTAATTTCCAAATTTACTACAATATAAGTACTGATATATTGACATTTACTATTTATAATTTTATGTTATAATACCTAACAAAATACTAAGAAATTTAATAATTTTCTGTAAATTCTTGAAAGTTTTTCTTTTTTTTTTAGAATTTTTACTATAAGAGAGCATGAAATTAAAAATTTTACTTGGATATTTATTTAATAACTGTATAAGCCATACATCCAGATATTTCGGATAATTTTGCTTACAGTATGAATATGATTATTTAGAAAAAAATAAGTATAATCTGATTAGAAAAATATTGGTAAAAATCTTAATTATATTAATAAATAATATGCTATTAAATAAAACAATTAATACTTTCATTTTTTATTATTTAGTAAGTAAATGTTTTTATTTAAGGAAATGTTTCATATATACATATATTATTATTTATATTAAATAAACTAACATATACTTATACCTATTAATTTTGAAATGGTTATATCATTAATTTAAAATATGATTAACTAATTTAAACTAATGTCGGATGTGATATATTTTGAGTAAATTAATAATATAATAACTTTATTTCGAAAAAAATAAAAAATATATACATATATATATATACATATATATATATATTCATTGATATTCATCAAATTCATAATATATTTGAGATTTATATCTGGTTTTATTATGAAAAAAAATTAGATAAATAATAATTTAAATAATAATTTAAAAACTAACAAAAAATAAATATACAACATAAAAAAAAACAAGAAAGAAAAATGTCTTTATCAAGAGAAGAAAACATCTACATGGCTAAAATAGCCGAACAAACCGAAAGATTCGAAAACATGTTGACATATATGAAAGATGTTGTTGCTGCCGGACAAGAACTCTCTACCGAAGAAAGAAATTTATTGTCAGTTGCTTACAAAAATTCTGTTGGATCTAGAAGAACCGCCTGGAGGTAATACCATATCTTCCATTTAATGGAAAATCAAATAAAATACAATTCAAATAATTAACTTTTATCTTTTATTAGAGCTCTCTCTTCCATCTAATAAAAAGAAGAAAGCAAAGGAAGCAAACACCTCGATTTGCTTAAAGATTATAAAAAAAAAATTGAAGACGAACTTTCTGGATTCTGCAACGATATTTTGAAATTAATCGATGATTACTTAATTCCTAAAGCTCAAGTAATTTCACTTTTTGTATTAAAAAGAGTAGATAAACAGAAAGAAATGGTTTTGGAGGGGCGAAAAAATGCCTTTTCATTCCATATTCCCGTCTCGTTTATCTATTTTACTACATTATTCTTATCCGAAAAATTATTTTCAAAAATTTAAAATTTTTTAACTAAAACTAATTTAAATAGGACTCTGAATCTAAAATTTTCTACTTGAAAATGAAAGGAGATTACTACAGATATATTTCTGAATACGCCCAAGGAGATGAACACAAAAGAGTCGCCGATGGAGCCTTAGAAACCTACAACGCCGCCATGGATATCGCTAATGCTGAACTCAAAACCACCCACCCCATCAGATTAGGACTTGCCTTAAACTTCTCCGTCTTCCACTACGAAGTCTTAAACGACCCCTCTAAAGCCTGCAACCTTGCCAAATGGTAAATATACTTTTTTCAGAAGATTTAATGAATAATTATTCAAAATTTACTAATCAATTTTCCTAATTTTATAGCGCCTTCGATGATGCCATCGCTGATATTGAACACATTGATGATGAATAATATAAAGATGCCACCACCATTATGCAATTAATTAGAGATAACCTTACCTTATGGACCTCTGAATTATAAGATGATGCTGAAGGAGATGTTTAAGTTGAATAAATGTGATTTTGCCCATAAGATAAAGATGTTTTTTAAAAAAAACGAATTGAAACAAAATAAATATAATTATTAATATAGTTAAATAAATAATATAATATATTTATATTATAGAATATATAGATATAGAATTAGAAATATAAAATATTATATTTATTAACATATATAGAAATATAGATAGTTATATAAGACAAACGAAATAACAATTTTTTTCTTTATTTTTTTTTTAATCATATTTTTTTTATTATTAATTAATAATATAATCCCCTCCTTTATCGTAGTATTTATTATTTTGGAAATTTATTTAAAATATTGAATTAATATTAGATTATATATATTTTATTATAGTTATACACTTGGAAAAGTATTAAATTCTTATAAAAAAAAAAATCCAATATATTCTCCAATATAAAATAATTAATTTACTTATAAAGCGAAAATTTAATTAAATTGGAATGTTCTAATCAAATGGAGAAAATTATTTATAATTTTTGAATTATCTAAATATTTAAAAAGAAAACTTAGGTTAAAGTTTCATAGAGAGTTTATATGATATTATAAATAAAAAATACCTTATCTAGAAGTAAAAGATATAAAATTAAGGTATCTTAAAATAATATGATTAAATTTACTTTTTTCAATTTTGTTGAATTAAAAACTAGTTCAAGAATGGTTATTTATTTACCAAATGAATAATATATGTAAAGGTTAATTCAATTATTATTATTTTATTTTTTAATATACAGACTAAAAAAAAGCGAAATAAAAAAAAAAAAAATATTTTAATTTAATTTTTGTTCAGAATGAAACTATAAAATAAACACACTTATAATTAATTATTATTTTAGTTATTATCATTATTTATGTATAGTATATATGTGTATATATATTAGTGTATGTTTTTAATATATATAAGTTTATATATATAATTATTAGATTCTTATATTAAAAATTCAAATTTATTATAAAATCAACTTAATATTCATTAATTATTTTATTAATATTAAAGAATTACTTTGAATCTTAACATATATAATTAGGTATATTCTTGAGAAAAATATATATAATTAATAAAAATTTCAAAAATTTAAGAAAAGAGATAAATACAGTAAAACAAAAGCAAACAAAAATGTCATTATCTAGAGAAGAATTTATTTACATGACCAAAATCTGTGAACAAACAGAAAGATTTGAAGATATGCTCGATTATATTAAGAAAGTTGTCCTCAACTTCGACCAAGAACTCTCTGTCGAAGAAAGAAATTTACTTTCTGTTGCTTACAAAAACTCGTAATTATATATTCATTCATTCTTATATTTTTAATTTATATAAATATCGTATAATTTAATATTCAACTGGTCTTTATTTTATTTTCTATCTCTAGCATTGGAGCCAGAAGAACCGCTTGGAGAGCTATTTCTTCTATTGAATAAGTAAATTTTTGGGTTTTTTCTATACCAAATTTAAAAATGTTTTAAACCTAGCATTGAAATTCAAGTTTTATTAATGATTTCAAAATCCAAAAATTTTTGTCCTTATTTTAACATTTTTAATTAGAAAGAAGAATCTAAAGGATCTAAACACCTCCCCTTAATCAAAAATTACAAATCTACCTTCGAAGAAGAATTATCTAGATACTGCAACGATATTTTAAGTTTATTAGATGAACATTTAGTTAAAAAAGCCTCCACCGCCGAATCCAAAGTCTTCTACTTGAAAATGAAAGGAGATTACTACAGATATATTTCTGAATACGCCCAAAACGAATACCACAAAGAAGTCGCCAACGGAGCTCTTGAAGGATACTCTCAAGCCACCGAAATTGCCAACGCTGAACTCAAAACTACCCACCCCATCAGATTAGTAAATATATTAATAATCAGTTTATTAGTTTTGATAATAGTGCATATAAAATTTTGCAAATTCATGCTAATTGAATTTCATCCCATTAATATTAATATTCAATTTCTTAGGGACTTGCCTTAAACTTCTCCGTCTTCCACTACGAATGTTTAAATGACCCTGCCAAAGCCTGCAACCTCGCCAAAACGTAAGCTTATATTAATATTAACAAGCTTCACATATATAACTTAAATTAATTATTGATTTAATATTTCTAGCGCTTTCGATGATGCTATCGCCGATATTGAACACATCGAAGAAGATTAATACAAAGATGCTACCACTATTATGCAATTAATTAGAGATAATTTAACCTTATGGACTTCTGAAATGTAAGAAGAAGACAGCGGAAACCCCGGAGACCAATGAATTAAATGAATTTTTATTATATATTTACATCATAAATGTGAAAAATATATAAGATATTATATTTAAAATTATATATAATATTAATATAATATTATTATATATATAGATAATAGATATATATATACATACATAGATATATAGCAATAGATATATATAATTATGAACAAAAATAAAGTCTCAACAAAAAATAACATTATTAGTACCTTCTTTTCAAAAGATTATAGATTTTTAATTTATATATTTGTCGTGTCAAATTTTTTAAGATATATATAATTACTTACATAGATTAGTGTTTCCTTTATATTAAAATCATGTATTTAATAAACAATTATAAAAATTAAATTTATTAGCAAATTTATTAATGGTTATTCCTTAGAAAGATAATTAATTAAGCACAATATAGTATTTACTTAAATTACTCATTTAAAAATAAAAAATATTATTTAACTTTACTGAATGCCTCCGAAAAAAGAAGGAAATTTATTTAAAGAGCCCAATGCCTATAGACAACTTTACCATAGTTTATGTTTCGGTATACGATATTATATTAATTTTTCTTTTATTTTTTATGTATTAAAGAATTATTATTTTAATTCTAACATTAATAATTCATAATTAATATAATATTTATTTAATAGGAGTTTTATATATAGCTTGGGGTTCATATCAATCATTGATTTTACTTCTATTTTCGGCCGTGAAAAGAGACGATATGGCTTATTGGTCTATGATGGTTTATTTTTTAATAGAGGGAATATTTTACCTATTTTTTGGACATTATTTTCTAACTAAAATTCCTACTAAGAGGAGAAATATAGTTTATAGTTTATGTATAATAGGTAAAAAGATTGAATAAAATAACAAAAATTAAATGATTTATAATCAATAATTTTGTAAATAGGATATATACTGTATTTATTAGCTGCCATGAACATGGCCTCATGCTATAATGAAGAAACTGATCTATTTGAAAATACAAAATTTACATGTAAGGGGATATTTATCTATCCCAGTATGCTTATTTCCTCATCAATCGGAGGAATGTGCGATGGATTAATTGGAACCATGCAATTTGTATATACAGCGTAATGTGCGAGGCTCGGTACAAGAGCCAGACTAGTTGCTCTATTGCAAAGTATTCTAGTTGCTTCTTGGGCGATAGGACTTGTGATTACCTAGATAATTTTGCATGGAGTCAATGGCTCAATTTACCAATATTTAAAAATAATTACGATTATTTCCTCCTTTTCTGCAGTAATGTTTCTTTTCCTTCCGCCCCCCATTCCCCCAAGGTTGATTTGAGAGATCAAGAATAACGAGAAGAAGATTCAATGGAAAAGGCAGCGGACATCATCGATGAGATTTTTGAAACTCAGGATCCCAAATTAGAAAAACTCGTTTAGCCTGTTACCAGGACGTTTAGTGAGGAAAGGGCGGTGATAAAGTATCTAAAATTGAACAAATAAGAAATAAAATCCTCTGGAAAAGACATAAAGATAAGTCAATTCGTAATAAGAACTAAGGAATTGTGGTCATATTTGAGAAATGACATAATCATCGGTCTGCTTGTGCCGTCTTACTTTGTTGATGGACTCACTTCAGCCTGGTGGGTGAATTGCAGTTTATGGATAGTGACAACCATTTAAAGTGAGAAAGAAAGAGAGGAAATTGACTCCAAAACCAGTCATATCAATTTGGTTATTAATGTAGATATTGCAGCGAAGGTTTGCGAACTGATATTCCTTAATGTGTGGGGAGAGTGGTTTGATAGGGCAGGCAAATAGTGGAAAAAATCTATACAACTATTGATTTATGTACTCATCAGTTTCTATCTCGGAATGACTATGCTCGGCTATACTGTCTTGGAATATGAAGTCTTTTATGGGGTTGCTGTTTTCTATGGTGTCAGCATGTAGGGATTGAAAGTCACTTCAGGGCCCTTGAGAAATGAAATATATGCTCCTGTAAATAATTAATTAATTAATTTTTAAATTATATTTACTAATAATATTAACCAAATTAAAAAAATTTCTATGTTTAAAGGACCAGAGGAAAATACTTTACGGTGCTGTAACACACAAATTTATAGTTAACTTTTTGTCTGCTTTTGGGTTTTTTGTTGGGAAATATCTTATTCACTACAATCCTTTGTATTATATTTTAATTATTGTTCCATTCTGGATATGGTCTTTCATAAACATGGTGTTCAGAGTGCAGTATAAGGGATGAGGCAAAGAAATAAGCAAATACACATCTATATATTTTATGAGTAAAAAGAAAGGAAATATATAATTTTTTATTTCTTTTATTTAATAAAATGGATAGCTCAATATTTTGTATACTCTTTTTTTCAAAATTTATTCAATATTAAAAATAAACTATATTAAAAATTCTAAAATAAATATATAAATTATTATTTATAATATTAGAGATTGCAATTTCATTTATAAAATTATTTTTTTTTCTCTCTCTCTCTCTATATACCATTTATATTAATCAATAGTTTTATTCTTCGTTTTAATAACCCATTAAAGAAATTTCTGCCAAAAATGTTTTCGAATTATGGATGTAAGATCCTCCCAAAATAATTTTGGTATTCGTTTGTGAAGATTTATTGTACAACCCAATTTTTTCCGCCTCTTCATACGTGCATCCTCCAACATAAAAAATAATAATTTAATTAGGTTGACCTCTGAAATTATTTAAAATGGTCGTGGGATACTCGTGTTCCTTTAGCTTTCCTTCTTTTATTTAATTGAGTAAATTGTCAATATACGGTTTGTGTTGGGTAAATACGTTGTGCACATTTTTAAAGGCCTATTTGTATTTTCTTTTCACGACATCTTGCCAATTTTTCTGCTGAAACAGATCTCCTGTTCTTTTTTTTTTCCCGCGTAGTCGATAGCGTAGTTAATTAAATTTAAACTCTTTTAATTAAGTCCTAATTCTCTCAATTTTTCTTTGAATTTTTCGATTTTGTCACAATTTTCATACCTGTATGCGTATAAGATAACCAACTTTAACTTTTCCAGATTTTGCACATTAATATCATTTAAAATTTCCCAAATGTCCTAGTAAATTAAATTGGGTAACGAACGAACGAATAAAAGAATTTATTTATTACCCTTTGGTGCACATTTTTTTCATCTTTGCATGAGATGTCTTATTCGACTTGACTAACTTTCATTAACATTCTTTCTTCTACAAGTTTCGAGACCTCCATACTGAGCGTGACATGCTTCGACAAATTTCCAGAAATTTTTTTCAATTCAGGGATATTTTCCACTGCCTTTGCCATATCTTCTATGCTTTCCAGTTTAAGGGTTTGCTGTCTTTTTTTTTGCACTTCTTCAATAAATTCCTTTATGTTTTGAGCTAATTCTCCGAAATTTACGAACATGTTTTCTTTGAAAAAAGCATCATTTTGGTAAGAAAGAACGAATTATTTTTCTTCATTGGGCTTGTGTGAAGGGTCGGTCTGCCCATTCAGAGCCTTTAGACCGAGGTCTAAATCAACTTTGTTATTTGAAATTCCGACTAATTCGTGGAGCATCGCTTGGTAGGTCCATTGGTTTAATAAAGGGGTAATGGGGTCTTCTCTTCTGTCCAAAATCAGTAATAGTGTTTTACTGTCCCTTATAAACTGACTGGCATTTTGTTCGTATTCTTTGTTAATTTTTGTGGTCAATTCGTCGGCAATTGCAGAACAGGCACTACTAGCTGAGTGATATCTAAAAAGGTGTGATTTGTTTTGATTTATTAATTTAAATTTTTATTGATTTAAATTTTAATTACCTTATCATGGGCACTTTTCTTAAGGAAAAAATCTGGGCCAACAAACCATCTTTCATTCTTTTCAACACCATTTTGTCTTGATCGTTCCACTGCTGAATATGGCGAGTAAGACCAAAGGAAGAACTGATATTCAGAGTAAACAAGTCTCTATTGATTACATAATAATCGGCATAGATTTCCTAAATTTACTTGATGGCATCGTTTTCGTCAATTTCAGCTAATTTTTCAATTTCGTGATTCGGAACTTGGTTGCTGAAATACAAATAATATTCAGAAAATCTAGGATTTTGAATTTCTTATTGTATGAAGTTCAGATTCTGTTCGGTGGGTCGCACGAAATAAATGGCTTTCATATGCATCATTTTTCCTTTGCTCTGACATTCAATTCTCTCGGTATTATAAACGTATTTTTTGAGAATTTACGACTGAGAACAAACCAAAGAAATAATTCCCATTGTTTCTTCATCTACAACTAAACATTTCATTCCTCTCACTTCCTAAAACATACGATCGAAATAATCTTCTTGGATTTTTGCCAAATCAGGAATGTCTTGCTCTCTTGCTTGCATCATGCTAATTATTTTATTTTATTGTTATAATTTGTAGTTTTTTCGTTGACGATAAATAGAATTTTATTTATGCAATTTTTATTGCTCCCCTTTTATAATGCTTAGTTTTTATTTATTTATTTATTTTTTTTAGTAGTTATTATGCTATTCAATTTTAATAAAAGGTATGGGAACAGTCTTGAAAATTAATTAAATTAATAAATTTCTTTAATTTGATTTCTTAATTATACATATTTTGTAGGTAAAGGTTATTTGATTTTAAATTGATAGAAATAATCAAATATTGTTGCTAATTAATTCTAATTAATAAAATTTTAAAATAAATTAAAATTGAATTTTATATTTCTAATACTGTTTCCAGATATAAATTTTAGGGGGGAAAAAATGGATATAAATATACTTGATTGAATAATAGAATGTTAAAATAGTTAAATAAAAAATTAATTATTTATTTATATATATTTTTATAATAATCTTATTAGTTTTGATTGAGTAAATGCTCTTTCTCTCATTCTTCTTCAAGACCACTATCATTGTTAATAATTTATGTGTAAATTTGTGAAAGTTCTTAATAAGCTATTCCTGATTTCTTGGCAGCTCTGCAAAATAAAATACATATTTACAAATGTTATTATTTTTAATTTTATATAAAAAAAAAAAATATTTACTCTTCCAATAATATAGGACACTGAGCTGCATTTTCAATTTTTTAAAATGAAAAATATTCTTTCCAGAAAACGATGGATCCTTTGAACCAATTTTAGATTTTTTTGAATAAAAAGCTAGTTTTAGCTAGTGATTTTTTATCCTATTAAAATTTAAAAGTTATTTAACCAAAATGTTATTAAAAATATTAAAATATACATTTATTGTAAATTTGATTTACATTAACTGATGTTTGCTTAATTATTATTATGTAGACTGATAGAGGGCAATTTTAATTATATGTAACTAATTTATCACAGACTTTTCCTGTAAAGCTGTCATCCAATTTGCATTATTTAACGTAGTTAAAGTACTTTGTTAAAAATATTTCGAATTCAATTTTAAAGTTGAGTAAATTTTAAATTGAGAGATTTAGTAATTTAAATAATTGGGCTTGGTCTGAATTTTGTTAGTTTTCATAAATTTTTAAAATTTGCAATAAAATATTCAATCTGTCAGCCTTGTTGAATTTGTTTCCGATATTCAAAATATCGTGCATTTACTTTACTGCTTTTTTAGGTTCATTTATATTAGTAAAAGCTATAAATATATCGATATGATTTTATTGGGATTTTATAATTTCAGAAGAACATTTTGTATCAATAAGAGCGATAACTTCTTTGGAAGCAAAATTTCTATATTAATCAATAAATTCAATTAATGCCAAAAGGTTTTCAGATTAGTTTGCATTTCCCTTAACAATATCAATGTTTTTTAATATTTGAGTTATAATATCACCCAGTTTTGATTATAAAAGAGACATTTAACTCCACAGACAAGTTTTATCACCTTAACATATGTTTTCAATCAGTGCTTTGTTTTTTCTCAAATATTATAAAAGAGTGACTTGGTCATTATCGTTCAATGAACTACAGTATTCAGAAAGTAATTCGAGGATTTAATTCTGCAACTTGTCTAGTGATGTGATTTTCTCTACCACATTCAAATTTTTCAACGTAAGTAAAATTTCCATTTTTTTTTCGCTATTGCTTTCGTTGGATAAATATTGCTACAGTTTATTCTTGATATGAGTGTGAATCGGCTCTAATTCTTTAAGTTAAAATAGGTCTAAAATTTGTAAAAAAGCCAGAGAAATATCGACTTAGTTTAATTATTCACAACTTAATTCGTATATTTTGATAAAAACTTCAATATCTAAAAGATTTAAAGATGATGATGTTATTTTAAGAATTTAAATTTTTTAATTTTAAATAGGAAATTACTTATTTCGGTTGAGTCTAAATTGTTTTCCAATGCCTCCATGTTTTGGGTTCCTTCAGTTTCAAACCCGATAAAATCAAGTTTCATATTTTCGTCTTCTTTGACTTAGACTTTTTCGCTTCCAACAATATTATCAAATTGATCTATATTTTCATCTCCCTAGTCAGTTTTGCGTTCCTCCTCCATTTTATTTCCAGATAAAATCTAAGCTCTTTCTTTAAGTTTAAGAAGGAATTGTACTTCAGACTTGAAAAATTCTTCCCACAATCTCTACAATTAAATTGAAAATTATTTATTTAGAGATAGTTTTGCCAATCATAAATTTTGTTTACTTGGTTTTTTCCCATTACTTTAAGGGCTTTATAATAGATTTTTCTAGCTTTAAAGGGGTTTCTGTTGAATTCAGATTCAAAATTGGCTGCAATTAGCCATAGTTCAGGGGTTTGAGAATTAAATCTCAAAGCAGAAGTTATGACTTTAAAGAATTGTTTTTTAGATTTGATATAATAACAGAAACTCAAATACTATTTCCACAACTCAATATCATATCTGTGTCTCTAAGTAGCTTTATCCCATAATTAAATGATTCTCTTGATTACTTGAAAAAAAAATGTTAATTTTCATTTAATAAATTACAAATTTATATATCAAAATTTTACTTTAAAAGTCTCTTTCACTTTGCTTTTTAATTGTTAATTTATTAAATCTTTTTCTTCTCTCTCGCTCCAAATCATATTCAAATTGAATTGCATTTAACAAATCTTTCAATCCCTAATTTTTTCTCATTAAATTGTATTCGTGCTATTCTCTATGCTTCATAGCGCTTCTTATTTCTTCTTTGTCAAAAATACCCTTCTTTAAATAGAAAAGCATGTCGGGTAACATGCTTTCCATTAACAAACGGATTTTATCAGCCATTTTATTTTATTAATTTCGCTTATTTTAGTTAAATTTATAGTTTTGTCTAAATAAAAAATAGTATTAATTGTTTTTTTTATAATAAATTAGGGAAAGAAAGAAAAAAAAAAATATATTAATTGACATAATCAAAAAAATAAAATAAAGAAATCTTCTAAAACCAGTAAAAATAAAATAATCTTATTAAATTTTAAATGTAACAACATTAATGATTTAAAAAATGAGATTTTCTATATAAATTGAATTACAAAAAGTTTATATTTTTTTATACTATTAATTTATTAATATAAAAATATAGAAAATAATTAAAATACTTATTAAATCGTATATTTTATATTATTAGATTTTATTTTATTCTTATATTTGGTGGAATTAAATTTTTTTGTTAATCTTTATATAAATAAGTGATTAAATTAATTAATTAATTATTTAATTAAATTATTTTAAGATCATTTTTGTTGTTAAATTCAAAATTTTTTTTTATCAGAAGCATTAAAAACTTGGTTTATAAATTGCAGTCTTCTTTCTTTGGTGAGATATTGCTCCTTCCACTGTTTATAATTAATTAAAATAATTTTCCATTCCCCATAGTTTTCTAGTATTCTTTACTTCTGAACGTGGTAGATATTTTTCCCCAAAGAGATATCCGAAATTGCTGCTGCAGCACTGTTAACAGATGTGAATTTATTTGTGTTATTATTGTTTTAATTAATATTCATTCTTTGGCTGTCAACATAAATGAATCCGATTTTTTTTTCGGGAATGGCAATATCGATGACCATATTAGTGTTTTCGCATATATGACTCGTGCTGTAAAAACAGTTTTACTCCTACAATCCCAACGTGATATCGATTAAGAAATCTGAGTACTCTTCGGTAATTTTTAAATCGTTGAAAATGATGTGTTGAGAGGCAATGAACTCTTCCAAAATTTCCAAAAATGAGTTTTGCGAGTAATCCATCTCTGCTCCTACTTTCAGTTCTTCTTCCGGCTCTTCTTCTTGTTAATTTTGGGTATTGCTGTCTGAGACGGGAGTGGGAGAGTCCATGTAGGGATTGTAGCTTCCCAATTACTTGATTTTTCGCAAATTGATCAAGTTTCGCAGTTACTTTTTCGTCATGCCCGAGAACTCGATGAAGGAGAAGTATTTCTAGAAATTTTCCATCATCTTCAGTTTCTTTTCACTCGCGTCAAGATTCGAGGCGATGTTCGATTGGTCGCCGTACTCCTTTTGGCGCGAATTCTGGTAAATCAGACTCTGTATGTGGTCGTAGCTTTTGTACTAAACGGTCTGCTTTTCAGTTTCCAGGGGCTCCTTTTTGCCGGTGAGCGATTGCTAAAGCAAGGGGGTTATGCCGATCTCTTCAGTGCTGTTTTGAATGAAAATCTTGAAATTCGGCTCGTAGGGCTGAGTCTGAATGGAAAAGGAGTCGAAGAAGGAGATTTTGTGTGAAAAGATGCTTTGGTGGTAGTTGAAGAAGTAGGAGGAGTTTAAAAATCTCGTGATGTAAACCTGGATGTCTTCCGGGATTTAAGAAAGGGGTCTTCCTTGCAAATCGTATTGCGCGAGAATGATGTTCAAAACTTGCAAAGTGAGTCTGTTGCTGTACTCAGAATCGAGAGAATTTCTCTTTTGAGTCGTTTGAATGATCGGGTAGAGCACGTTGTCCACGAAAGATTCGGGGTATTTTTCGTAGAAAAGGGACAGGTACTAGATGGAGAGTCCGGTCTGCTATTTTTGCAATTCACGTTCGATGAGAGCAGTGGGGTCGAAAGTCTCGGAACCTGACGAATTTCTTTGACTGAAGATTTTGGAGAACTGAGCCTGCAAGAACTGGACCATTTGCGCTTGGAAATTCTTGTTTAAAATGTTTTCTTTGATCAATATGTTCAAGATGTGTTCCGTGTCCTCTGCGTAGAAATCGACGCGCTATTTGAAGGATTTCAGCAACTTTTCTTTGAGGTTTTTGTTGTACAAAAATTGGGGCAATTAGTTCCAAATCTGGAAAATGTTCATTCCAACGGGGATTTCGAAGTCTTTTTGTTTGAAATTGTCGATGAATTCCTGCGGGTACATTTTTTCCTGCTTTTCGACGACTTAAATAAGGTTGAAAATGTCAGAGAAGGCGAGTTAGTCGAAAACTTCGTTCATTAACATCGGCAGAGCCAAAAACTTGACCTTTTGGTTGGCTTGCTGCTGGTCTTTGCAGTCGGCGCCGAATCGGAGTGTGTGGGACTTGTATTGCTTGGAAAAGACCTTCAAGAAGTTGACGATGGTTTCGTGGTTCGGGAAGAATTCTTCATTGATTCTCGTTTGCTGTTTGTCGGAGTCGAAAATGAACAGTGTGAGGAGATTTTCGGCGACGAGTTCAAGAATGGGGAAGCTGTTCGGGGAGAAATCGTCCAAATGCAGGACATTTTGTAACAGAAGTTCTCCGTCCCAGAGTTTGCAGTTCCTCTTGATGATGATCATGAGCTGCTCCATCTGACTCTCCGGCAACTGAATATCCAGGTCGATGATCACCTTGATCAGGTACTTGCTGTTTTCCAGACTTGTGTGGATCGTGTTCGGGTTGAATCTCTAAATGACAGAATTGTCGTACTGCACGACCTCCTGACAGTACGTCGAGTGGTGCGTCAAGTACTCGTTCAGGTTCGAACTCACGAAGTCTCGCAGACGCTTTTTGATTTGCTTGCAGCTGGCCTGCTCCATGGCGCCGATCACCTTTTCATTTAAAAGCAGTGTTTCAGTGATGATCGAGTTGATGTTCGAAATCCACTCCAAATTCTCGTCGAAGGTCTTCTTGCCGGAGTACTTCATCAGCAAATTCATCAGCTGGTCCACGAGCAGCACCTTGTTTTTCGTGTTCAGGTCGCCGTGGTTCAGATTCAGGAATTTCGAAAACAAGGTCCAGTTTTGGTACCCGAGTTGGTGTTCATTTCGTTTTATTTATTTCAAAATTTGCTTGCAACTAGACTCCACGATGTGTTCCCGCTCTTCGTCTCTCAAAAAATTTTCTGAAACAGTCTTTCAGGCTGCGCCCCGATGTGGATCGTCAGCAAAAAGTAAGATAAATATCTACTTTCTCTGAACTTCAGAACCAAATACTGGAGCATTTGCTTTACATCCTTTGTAAGTTGGTTGTTCTGGTCCAATTCGTGTTGGTAGATGAACGAGTACATCGTGTAGGTCTTTTTGAGTTTTTCCAAAAGTTTGAGAGTGAAGGTTTGGAAAATGGTTCGCGATTCCGTGTCAATTTTCATTTCGAATCTGTGCTTCAAAATCTCCTTCAAAAGATAGTCGGGCACCTGGAGGTAGGGCAGGTACAGAGAAACGATGTAAATGATGTCGTTGATGTTTTGCTAAATCATCTGGTCGTTTAGCGAATTCTAGATGATTTGCAGGACCTGCTGCGAACGCTTGTCCAAATAGTTCCTTCGGTGGTCGTGGATTTTCACAGTCAAAATGTAGTGGTGGATCTTCGCGATCATCATCACTGTTTTAAAGTCCACATTAGAACCCAAATTCTCCATTCTCAGTCCGGTTGCGAAGTACAGATTGTTGTAAATACCTCCGATGTCCAAATTCGCCACCTAAAACGAGTGAATAATTATATAAATTTCTCTGATGGAAAGGTCGATGATAATCTTTTTATTCGTTCTGATTTCCTCTGCCAATTCCTCAGTTATCACGATGCTCTGCATCATGAATTGCGACAGAATCTTTATCACCACTTGCTTTTCGAAGTACTGGAACCCTTGCTAAATGAAACATTTGAAAATGAAATCAACCACAGATTTCGGCACATTGTCCACATAATTCAGAGCTTCCAAATACTGGATCGTCTGTTCCGGTTTTTGTTGTTTAATGAAATTGTCTAACCCTTTGCCTTCATGTTAATATAACTATTTGTCTTCTTCTTCTTCTTCGTGAATCCTTTCCTGAGTTTCATTGGACAAATTTATCACCATTTCATGGAGCATTTCAATGTACATTTTCCCGATTTGCTTCAAGTTTTCAGTTGTTTTTTCCGTGTAGACGTAATTGGTCGGGTTGAAAATCGTTATATTATGGAAATAGCTTAATATATTGGCGATGACATGGGTGGGGATATTATTTTAGTTGTCAGACAAATTTTCCAAAATGTTGCTCGAAAGGTCTTCAAAAAAGTAAATTTCGTCAGGGTGCTAAATCTTCGTGTTTTTCTTCATGAAAACGATCGCCTTCAAAAGAATTTCGTTGTTTTAGAGATCGTAGAACTCGGAAAGAAGAGTGACTGATTTCCAAAATTGGAACAAATTGTACTGCGGACTGTACCTCAGAAATGAGGCGTAGTTCCAAAACTGAACAGAATCCGACAACTTCTGTGTCAGCTGATAAATCGTCGTGTTTACCAACTTGTTGCTTTGCAACTCGACGGAAAATTTCTTTTAAAAGTCCCTAAACATTTGCGAATATTCCACCTCCATTTGAATTAGGTCCCAAAATATCTGCTTCAGCATGGAAATGTCCTTAACGTTCGCGATCTTTTACTAAAACTGCTTTTCGTATTCGGAAATGAACTCACTCCTCATCAGGAAAAGACCCACTTCTTTCCTCACTTCGTACGATTGAAATTTGTTTATTTCTTCCTACTATTGCTGAGCCTTGTAATTTTCGATGTAGTAAATAGAAGATGTGTGTTTAGAAGGCAAATTGTCAAATAGTTGAGTGTTGTACATCTAAAAATTTTCAGTGTTTTCAAGCACCTTATACTAATCTAAATAATACGCCTCTATAGGATTGTACATTTCGTTTTATGTCATTGGTGACTATTTTATTTAAATCTAATCACCATTATTATTATTATTATTATTATTGGTACTCGTCTATTAAGATTACTGCTGCTAAGAAGGGACAGCTTAGGATTTTTCTTTCGATTAATTATTATTCATTTTAGGCAAATTATCCACAATATGTTATAAAATTGTTTTCCTCTATCTGTTGCTCGGTTTTGTAGACACATTTTTTACTTCTTTTAGCAAATCAGAATACTTCATTTATTTTAATACGGAAATATAATTCAACTGGTCTTCAGTCATACTTAATTCATCAAACTCTACAAAAGAGGGATCATTTACATGTTAAAGTGATTTTAATTACAGCTTTGATAGCCTTTTGCTACTGTTTGCTATACAGCCTATGTATTTTTTTAGCATTTATCTTATTAAAAAAAATATTTATTTTTTTTTTTAATATAATATATAGTAGTATTGTTATTATTATACTTTGCTCTTAAATAATTGTTTAATTATGATCTAAATAACTCGTAACTTAAAATAATAATTTAGTCTCTATTGAGTTGGGTTATTTATTTTTATTAATATGCGGTGATAAATATATTAAATAATTCAATCACTCTATTTATATTATTCTAGTCTGCGCCTCAATAATAATTGTTATATACAATATAATATATTTATCATTTTAAAATCTATATAAATCATAATCTTTCGGAAGATAATATATAATTAAATATAAATATTTTATATATATATAAAAGATAATCGAATTTATATATTACTTTCCTAAAAAAAAAAATGATTAAAAAAAATGTTATGCTAGCTATTTTAAGAATTAATTCTGTATAACAACTATATGATTTAATTTTATGGAATTTATTTGTTCTTTTTGATATGAGAAATTTTAAGTATCAATGCATCAAACAAAAATTTATTTTTCAAAAAATAGATTGAAAATCATATAGTTTATTAAAATAATAATTTTTTTTTTACCCAAAATATTAATTAACTTAAAAAAATAAACTATGTTTTCAAAAAATAATATGCAAATAAATATGAAAAAAAAAAAAAAACAAAATATAGTTTTTTGAAAATATATTTTTTGTTTATTTTTTTTTTAAGAAATATATATTTATTTAAAATTTTAATGATAAAAAAATTATAAATAATTTAATAAATGCATTGCTTGGTTAAGTTAAATAAATAAATAAATAAATAAATAAATAAATAAATAAATAAATACATAATATTTTAATATAAACACTATTTTGCTAAAAAATATTTATATATTATTTTAATATACTTTTAATGTAAGATTTAGATAAGAGATAAATGATAGTAAAAATATTATAATAATTATTTTAAATTGGATAAAACATATATATATATTATGGGGTTGGGGTTGGGGTTGGGGTTGGGGTTGGGGTTGGGGTTGGGGTTGGGGTTGGGGTTGGGGTTGGGGTTGGGGTTGGGG